>VDFB02000020.1:35999246-36425156 GCA_007258455.2 Sequoia sempervirens
TGAAAAATAATGTCAAACCAAGTCCTCCATCAATTTGGGCGTCCCAAATTGAAGTCTTAACTCAATGTTGATTACAAAGATATCTTTCAAGCTTCTCCTCAAAGTTGGCACCCAAGAATGGGCCCCACTTAATTGAGCCTTGTAAATATCTTCTCATGCAAAGGTGTTAACTCCAAGATCTCAACTTGGGTGCCCAAGGTGGGTCCAAGTCAATCTCTATTAACTGAAACATATATCTCCATCAATTCATGCAAACATGATGCATGATTGATCATCCCCACTTAACTAAATGTATCACTTGTTATTTGTCATGCAACTCAAGTCATTAGTCATGCATTCCAAGTCAACTGAAGTCAACTAGTATTCAACTGAAACTAACTACATGCAACTGAAGATAATTGAACCATAACTGAACTGAATTGAATTGAACTGAACTGAACTGATATTGAACTGAACTAAACTGAACTCCACTCATGTAAATATCAATTTCTAACTTCTAGGATCATTACATGCATTACTGAAGTGTTATCTTTCTCCAAACAGTTAACTGAACTCAAGGTGGGTTCCACCTTCCATGTGGGCACCCCGTGTGCTCTTATTTTGTAGGAGCTCTTCTTGGACACCCTCACATGTTCCTATCATTTAAGAATAATTACAAATGTCAATTTACATGTTCATTTCATTCAAATTTAATCTCTTTCTAATCCTAGTGTTGGGGAACACTTTCCAAGGACTTAGGAGATACATGAAATATGTTTAGGATTGCAATTAAATGTCATCCTATTCCCAAAAAGTTGTTCACAAGACTATTCAGTCTAAGATGTATCTTGATGTAATACATTCATGTATTTGATGTAAAGTGTACAATGTAATGACTTTGTGGCCTTAGGAGCCAAGTCAAACCTGATATTGTAATTTGACTTTTGAAGTGAATATATGAATGATTGACTCATTTTAAATGGACATGTGTAGCTATGATTGACTTTAGCCACTAGTTATGTCCTTTTAATTTGGAATATATTCATGTGTCAAATACAATAATATTAATTAAGTAATAATTTAGGATGGATTATTACAGGTTGGTTCTAACATATTCTCATGCTAGATACTTTCTTCAATGTTAATCAAATATTAATAAATAAAGAAGACCAACACAAAATAGAATTCACTAAAAAATGGAGTATGTATGCCTATAAAAAAATTGCATTTGGTTTATCAACTATTTGAGAAACATTTCAAATGGCAATGGACGTTGTCTTCAAGTAGATGATAAATGAGATCATCCTAATATACCTAGATGAACTAACTATCTTTTGCAAGAAATGGGAATATCATTTCAACCATTTAGATAAGGTGTTTGGGAGGTTCCAATAGCTTGGGATTTATTTGAATCCTATAAAATGCATATTCAAGATGTCCCAAGGAAATTTTCGAGGGAACATGATCTCAAAAGATGGAATTATCATATATCCATAAATTGAAACACTTGCTTCCTCAACTTAAGATAGGTTTGCAATCATTTTTTTAAAAAGATCAATTTTGTGTGGAATTTTATATCTAACTTTGCAAGTTTTATCCAACTCATCACCCTCATGCTCAAGAAGGATTAACAAGTTAAATGGATAACAAAGGTGCATCAATCCTTTGAGCTCATTAATAAAGCACTTACAAGTGCTTTAGTAATAATTGATATATACTTTTACAAGGATTTCATCTTGTAGATCTATGGAGGGAAATATAAAGTTGTATTACTACTTGCTCGAAGAACTAAAGTATGATATTGAGAAGCACATCATTGTTTCTTTAGTTGAACCTTGAAGGATGTAGAAGAGACATATAATTTTTTAGAGAAGCAGGCTTATGCTCTGGTAATGGTGCTAAAGAAATTTAGGAATATATTTTCTGTAGACAAGTTCATAGCCATGGTGATACATTCAAGTATTAATAAAATTCATCCTAAGAGGAGATATTAGTAATATATATATATATAACCAAGATCCTAGAATATGATATTAATGTTAATCCCATAAATTTATTCAAAGGAAGAGCATTATGTTAGCACCTAGCTAAAGATATCCTTGTTCCTAAGGACATGGAAGAGAAAAAAGAATAATAGTACCAAAAAGAAGAATGCCAAATAATCAACAAAAAGTAATGATAGGTAGGATGGATTGACACATAATCACATACCTAGAAATGGGACATTATCCCAAGGAGTTGAACATTGGACATGAAAGAACCTATAGGCTTCAATCCACTTCATACATATTGGTCGAAGGTATTATTTTTTATTAAAACTTTGATGAATATCTACTCAAATATATTGACCAAGAAAAATCATTGAGTTTCCTAAAAGAGTTTCATCTAGGGCAATCAACAGGTCATTGTTGTGCTCAAACTAAGGCCATCAAGATCATTAAATTAGGATTCTATTGGCCATATATATTTACAAACATACATAGAATGGTATGTAGCTGTCAAAAATACTAATACACCAAAAAGAATATAAGGGCACCTTTTCCCATGAAGTCAATATCTATAGATCAACCATTCACCATATGGGACCTTGAATTCATTTTTATGACCAATCCACTATCTTGCATTGGCCACAATTTTATTATTACAAGACTATTTCACAAGATGAACTAAGGCCAAGGCACAAAGAAATGCTACAAAAATATATGATAATTATTTTTTTTACAAAACATAATCATAAATTTTGGATCACATAAAACTATTATCACTAACAATGTTAAAATATTAATGGGATTGTAATTACTCAATCTTCTCATAAACATGAGACTAACCTATGTGCATCTTAAAACTACTACCCACAAGGGAAAAAAATGGCCAAGTCCAAAAATAAGAACCTAATGAAGATCATAAAGAGGATTGGAACTAAAACCAAGTAATGGTGGCATGCTCATCTAAAGCAAGCTTTATGGGTTGATAGAATAAATCTAAATAGATCATCAGAAGAATTTATGATTTATAGGAAAGAAGCCTAAATACCAATTTTTATAGAGTTACCAACACTAAGTATCATTCAACAGTTAGAGATTGTCAATAATGGAGCTAAGACAACTAGATTGGTTGAGCTCATGTGGTTGGAAAAAATAATAAATATTACCCATAATAAAATGAGAAAGTACCAAAGTATGATGGAGATATGGTTATATAGACATGTCATAGTTCAAAACTTTGAGGAAGGTGAATTCCTGCTCAAAATGGATGAGAATAAGGAAAAATTGGGTCACCACGAAAAATTAGACTCGCTCTGGAGTGGACCATACATTATAATTGATTATAAGTAGATCAATGAGATTGAGCTTGCACCATTTGGTAGAACCACATTTCCCATCCCAATGAATTGGATTCATATCAATCCCTATCTATAAGTGATTCTTTCATTATATCATAGTTCTTGTATCATAAAGATTTCTTATGTATATATTTTATCTCTTAATCGTTAAAGTTTCTTTGTATATGACCTTCATATATATATATATATAATTTTAGCATACCCTCTTTTTTGTCCCACATGCTATATAATACCAACCTAATTGTGAAAATAACTATCATGTTATTTATCTCTCTAAGAATTGTTCATGTCAAGTCCTAGTCTAGGGCTAAAATTCTCTTACCAATAAAAATGCATCTTATACTAGTCTTATCACTAACAAAGAGCACATTCCATTGATGTTTCCACATTAAATTTATCTAATAATATCCACTAACTCAAGAAAATCATTTTAACAAAGGATTTTGAGTAAAATCCCATCAATTATGCATTCCTTGAGTTGTTTCAATTGTAGTCATTCATCCCAAGTAAAACTTCATTTTAGTGTGATGTGAACCAAGAATCTAGCACAAACCATTGATCCACCCAAATCATCCACATAAAGCCTAAATGTTTTGCAAGCTATCATATCATGTTGTCCATTTTGAAATGGAAGCTTCTAGCTATATCACATGTCTTATCAACTTGACACATTCTAACACAACATAAGTAGACATCTGAGTACTGCTTACCTACACTAACTAGCTTCCATGTCACTATCTATAGCGAATAACAAGGGAGTATTTTAAATTTTTAGAATTGTCACAATCTAGCTACTTTTGTGGTAGCCCTAATGACATGTCTTATAAGGATGAGTAGGGATTTAAATTTAAAAACATATAAAAATAATGCATTAGGTATTTTCCTATTTGAAATATATCATAATTAAAACACACTAAGAGCTATTTAAAATATGCAAGTACCAAGGCTTGATCTAACAATTTGGGACAAATATTTTTTATGAGAATATTTAAAAATTAAATTACAAAAGGACAAGAAGTCAAAAATTGATACCAACATGAGCAAGAAAGGTATGAAGTAAAAGTAAGAGAATTAGAAACAAGTAAAAATCATGATCTTGGATCCACCTATAGAAAAGAGGAGATGCATCTTAGAGCTCACCTTGTCATATGTCTCCTTTACCATCATGTACCCCAAAGAGAAGGTGGCCAAACCAAGTAACCCTATACCCTACTCACATTTTGTTATTTTAAAGTCATTATATGATCAAGTTGGCCTAATATGTGATACCCACATTTTCACCAATACCAGATCACTTAGATAAAATGCTTTTTTTCCCAATAGGTTACTTATGAGAAACATCCTACAATTTCCCCCAATAGTTATGATGATAGAATCAAGACCACATTTGGCCAAATTCCTTTTCTTGACAATGCACCCCTACCTAGAAATTATTATTGCATTATCCAATTTTTTGTGTTCCACATCCCACACCATAAAAGGGAATATTAGTTCTGGGAATCCATAAAAAATGTATTCTTTATATAGTGTGAGAGGGGAAATAGCATGCAAAGGAAAATAAAGCATAAACACACTAAAATCAATGCGCAAACACAAGTTATACCTTTAAGACCTCTCCATGGATTGAGCTCTTAAAGATGCACCCAACTCTTTGCTTGATTTGATCTCAAAGATGGTTTGAAATGTGGATTGCTCACTCACAATTCCAACATGATAAGGCTAAGTCAACTCAAGATGGTGAAATGAGGGGAGGAGACTCCAATTTATAGAAGTTAGATGAGAGGAATGGAGGGTTAGGATTGCTTGACCTAATCAAGGGTGGAGATTAAGTGGTGGTGAGGATCAAAAGAATTTTCACAATGGAGATAGGTGGAAGTGATGAGGTGTTCTCACACATGTGTGAGAACACCTTGGATAGAGAGGACATTTAATTTTGGAGGCTTGTGTAAGAAGGTGTAAGAGATGGTGGGGGTAGGTGAGATCCCACACATGTGTGAGAAGAGGGTAGAGGGTAGGCTAGGACACTTGTCACCTTGTGGCAAGTTTTAGGGAGAGGTGAGGGAATTTAAAATTAGAAGAAATTGATAACAATGATTAGTAAGAAAGTTTAAATTGATTAATCAAGGATTAATTAATTTAATAGGGTAGGTTGAGTTAATAAACCATGGATTTATTTAACTTGGGTAGAGTCAAATGTTGGAGGATGGACTAATGATGATAGAGGATGGATAAGGCTAATTAATCAAAGATTAATTAACTTAGGTGGTATTAGAAGAAATAGGAATAATGGTGGGATTGATTAAATAGTTCAAATATTTAATTAATTGGAAGAACTTTAGTCTAAAGAGTGATATATAAATTAAATAATACAATATTTAATTAATTATAAGAAGGTAGAATAATTAATTAAATAATAAATATTTAATTAATTAGGGGTTAGGAGAGGTGAATTAATTAAATAATAATAATTAATTAATTAGGGGGAAGGGCTGTTAGAATTAGGGTGACTATATTTTGCCCCTTTTTGATGTGGCGTCCAAAGTGATGTTGCGTCAAAGAAGTTTAAAATTTGCCCCAATGGATTAGAATGTGTGTTGAGAGGTGATGCTCCCTCGAGAGGCAGGTCAAAAAAATTTTGAAATTTTTTTTTTGGTTGGCATCTCGAAAAAGACAGGCTAGAATGGTGTAGGAGAGGAAAGTAGTGAAAAGCAGGAGAAGAAACAGAGAAAAGGTCTTAGAAATAGAGAAAATATGAGACAATTGATCTGTCCAGTATTAAAAATTAGGGTTGAGGGAGGAAAAAATAGGTTTAAAGCCTATAAATAAGCCTTAGGGGGGCCCCAAAAAGTTATCTTCAACCTTGCGATTGGAGGAGAGGAGCTAGGAGTCAGTGAGAAGGTATGGCGCAAGTTCCTCATCATCTACATCATTTAGAGCAAGTTTGGGAGTGCTACCAGTCGAAGGAAGCAAGCAACCCAGTACATAACCTAAACATAAGGTTTTAGGCTAGTTTAGGGGTCCTAGGATAGGTCAAATTAGGGTTTGAATAGCAACAAAGCAAGGGGATATAGGATAGGTGGGAGGAAGAATTTAGGAATTGTGGGGATGAGGGGTATGAAGAAATGGGAGGGGAATTATGTTGGAAAAATGTGGTGAGCAATCCTTAAGTTTGATATAGTAAAGGACATTATGCCCTAGTGGTATAAATTACCAAAGGTGCGATCATGTTACAAACAAAAGATTATGCCTTAAATTACATAACTTCTAATAACCTTAGTGGGCCATAGAGGGGATTATATTGTGGACTTGAATGTTCTTTCCACCTTTAGCTAAGATATCAACTATCATTAGTGATTCAGGATAATCACAAACATGCCATACAAAAATGACCAATTCCTACTTCACAATTTGTCCATGACACCAAGATATGAAAAGATCTAGGTGGCCTTGACTAGGTGACTCTGTAGGCTCGAAAATCATAAAAGATAAATCCAAAAAAGAAAAGCCAAATCTCTTGCCAAAGGTAAGACTGATAGATGTTGATGTTGCCGCACCAAGGAAGGATTCATCCTATCAGGAAAAGATGGGCAGGATTGTGATGGATGGCAAGGGAAGTGGAAATATTTTAAATATCCCATTGATGTTTTTGGCATTAATGTTCTTATGTAGGCATGCTTTTGTTTGCTTTACTTTGCTTGTCCAAGGATGATATAGATGATCGTGTGGGATGGTGAGATTTTATTATGGGTGGAATATTATTATGGTATAGTGGAATAGGAATGAAGTTTTACTATGGGTGGTGTGACTATAAATTCTTGTTGGGAAGGGTAAGCCAAAGCATTTAGAAAAGTAGATGAGGCCAGATCGGTTATGCTTTCACTAGAAACCCATCACAAGGACAATCAATAGAGATAATGATTCGTCTGTAGATGTAGTGGAGAGTAGATATTATAGGAAATGGGTGTGGGTGCATTCATTGTTGGCGAGGGAAGAAAAGAGGACGGATGAAGTGGACGAAGTGGTTGACCTAGGTGCTTTCTTCGTTAGTTTATGATTTCCTTTTGGGTTGATCTCACTTGTCTACCCAGAAGTTGTTGTTACGTGGTGTAGGTCCTATGGTGCAGGAAACTAGTGGAAATGATAGGATCCTCGGTGTAGTGTACAATGCACGGATATCCTTCCTACTGAAGGAATGCATTATGGGAAATTGTGTAGTGTGTGAGTTTGGTGTGTTGTGTGTGGTGGACAACAACCAGTTTTGTTGTTATTTCCACCCTTGCATGTTTTCTTGTGCTTTACCTCATTGTGCAAGTGATTGCCTGATTGACCCTATGTGGTTTTGGAGTTGCTTTTGCATGTTATATTGTATAGAAATTATGAAATATGATAATAGAAAATGAATGATCATGTTGTTAGTTCATAGAGATTTGTGCATGCTCTCATATGGTTGATGCATTTGTGTGAAAGCGATTGTGTGATAATGAAACCATGATTGCATTCGTGCCTATGTTAGAACTGTAAATATCTCTTGTCTTCTCTCTCTTCCCATTGGTTTAACGAAGATTCCTGTCCTTGAGTGTGTGGTGTATTGAAACCCATGGTATGTTGTATCTTATGAGAAAATGCTTACGTATTCATGAAGGTTGTTTTATTAGATCAAACCTTGGGTAAAGGACCTAAGTCCCCAAGTTGCATTCATAATCATGGAAAATGTACAATATGAATAGAAAATCGTTTTGTAGTAAGTAAAAGTTTAGAGAAAAGGGATTAGTGAAACCATTGCATGTTAACGATAATTGCATAATAGGTGCATCTTGTTGGTGAGGCCTATAGTCCCTAACTTTATTGTTGAGTCTTAAGAAATCATGTAGCTGTTAAATTATTGTACCTAGATTCAAAATGCAAAATGTTAAATGAATGTTGAAGTGATAATGTTGCATACCTTGTCTTGAGTTAACATTGTAATGATATTGCACTATGTGTGGCCTTGTGATGACTCTCGGTGATGTGTATTGGTGCATATGTGTATTATGTATGTTAATCCATGGATATGTGTTTTGGAGATTTGGTTGGTGGTTGCTTCACCATGTTGATTTGTATATATTGACAGTGTACTTGGTTGGGTTGATTATAACACAGGTTGCTATTGTTTTTATGTGAGATATGGAGTGGTTCAGTTTTAGAACCATTGATTATGTATAATTTTATTGAGTTTGTACTAGGGGTATTTGCAGGCTTCCAGGAGTAAGCCTGACCCTAGTGGGGGAGGATGTAACACCCCTCCATTTTGGATCTTTTGATCGACAGTGTTTCCTTTGTAATGCTTTGTTTTGCTATGCTTTGACTTTGGTACTTGGTTATTATTTGATCACGAACTGTTAAGTGATGTGTATGTAATATTTTAATGTGATAGTATTTTACTCTGATGTTATCTTTATGGTATGTTTTGGATTACCTTAGTAAATATTTGAATTAATGATGCTTACACTTTTGATTATATTATTGAAGTTAGAATCGTCAGTTAGTAATTTTGTATTGGTGAAGGGGACGGGATTGTACCACTCGCTTGCGAGCGCCCTACAATTCTGATATTTTCTCTTCATAGTGTGTTTGATCATATTATGTATATATGCATGTTCGATATACTCTTTGTTCGCAGGTTGACAGGTACGAGACATCAAATCCACCTGATTCACAGGTTTGAGCATGTCCATTGGCCAACAGTATTTGATTGGGAGATAGTAGCTAGGTTTTTCGTGCCAAGTCATCATCCTAGTCATAGTGTGTCGTTGGGTTTAGTTGTTTTGATATGGTTCATTCCTTCTTGAGTATTTATTTAATTTCAAATTATATAGGGTATTAAATGGCTTGTGTAGTTTAAATGATGATCAAATATATCTTGTTGCAATGTTGAAATGTTATTTATTTTATTGATTAATTTGATTTAATTAATAAAATTAGATTTAGTTTATTGATTAACTAGGTTAATGGTGGTAAATTAAATAAAGTAGTTGGTTTTGCCATTATTGGATATTAAGATTTAAATTAAAATAAAAATGGAAATCATGGTGGATATTTAGAGTTAAATTAAAATAAAAATGAAAATGTGTTTCAAATTTCACCTTTTGAAAATTATAGACAAAGTAAATTCTTTACAAAATTTGAATTCTTTTGTTTAAAATAAATTTTGGAAATGCATGAGATTTCAAATAGAAAGTAAATTTGTTTTAAATTTAAAAGAAATGGAAATATCTCCAAATTTTGCAATGAATTTAGTGGGTGGGATATTTTTAGGGGTTCGACCAAAATTGGGAAAACTCTATTTGAGCAATTTCTATTTCTTATAATTGGGAACTTTCAATTTTGGTGGAGAGTTTTTGTTGTGGCTGGATTTGGAGTTTGAAGAAAAAGATTTGGAATCTCCATTTGAGTTCTTCAAGCTTGGGAGAAAAAAACCAGGTTCCCTCTTTGTGTTTTTTTTTGTTGTTTTCCATTTGAAATAAGTTTCAAATCTTTGATTATGCTGTTTGAAAATCTTTAAAATGCTATTTAGATTCCATGAAAACCCATGTGAAATGGTTTCAAAACTTGCAAACATCTGTTGGATTTAGGAAAGAAAATCAAAACAAGAATCAAACAATGGAAAAATAGAAAGAAAACCAAAAGAAATTTGTTTGTCAAACTGAAATTTAAACCCTGTTGTTGTGTTGTCAAATTTATTGTTTTATTGCAAAATTTTGTGGTGCATTTGCACAATTTGGCTAAAAATGGAGATTTTGGTATATAGTTATAAATATACACAAGTATATTTTATAACCATACTGTGTTCATTAATTCTGGGAAATGTTTCTTTTGAAAATTTCCTTACACAGAAAATTTCTGATTAACTTTGTGCAAAGCAGGGGAAGAAGTAGGTTTTATTTTGTTTTTGAAAATAAATATAAAAATGTTTTTTTTATTTGTTGTTGTGGGGAGGCAGGGGAAGCTAGCTCCACTGCCGCCCAGCCCCAGGGGAGGCGGGTTGTGTGCTTCGCACACAGGCCGCGCCCCAAAGGGAGGCGGACTGTGTGCTTTGCACACAGGCCATGACCCATGGGGAAGGCGGACTGTGTACTTAGCACACAGGCCGCCACCCATGAGGGAGGCGGACTGTGTGCATAGCACACAAGCCACCGCCGGTGGAGTGGAGCCTGCGTGCCCTATTTAGGGCTTGGGTTCTTTTTAAAATTCATTTTTTCTTTATATTTATTTATTTATTTATTATATATATTTTTTATATTATATATATATTTTATAATATATATATTATATATTATAATATGTATATATATAATATATAATATAATTTAATTTAAATAAATATTTTATTTTATTATATATATATATATATATGTTAAATAATAAGGCATTAATTTCAATTAATTGGATTATAATAATAATATTTTTATTTGAGACATATTTAAATGATGTTTAAATATTTCAAATAGGAATCTCTTTAAAATGATTATTTCATTATTATAGTGGAATTGAAATTGGCTTTATAACAAAGGTTTTTTTTATATATATTTAAAATGTTGATTTTATAATCGAATGATTTATTTAAAAAGTTGATGTTATAATCAAATGAGGTTATTGAAAAAGAATGTTTTACTCATTATGTGTAATTGGAGAAAACTAAATTAAGTTATTGGTTTAAATTCCTTAAAATTGCTAATGTGATTTGAGTTACTAATGAGTATGTGCAAATAAGGTTAATTAATTAATTGATTTCCTGCACTACGTCATTGCTTGGATTGGGTTTAGGAAACCCTAACATTAGTTTATTGGGGAGCCTAAAATGCTTTCTAAGTGATGTTTTCGTTCTTTCTCTTTGTTGGGCAATTGAGTCATTTGTTTATGTAAGTCTTCCAGATGGGATTTTTAATCTTTTGGGGTTGTCATATCATGTAGTCAACCTCTGTCTTGTCTTGGGTAATGTGTATAGAGATATTCTGTTGTTGTACCGGTTTTCATGAACGGGGATGGTTTCTGCCTCCTTAGATTAGGAGTGGCTTATGTGGTTTGTGACTCCTTTGGAAGGAGTGGAGTATGTACTTTGTTTCCTCCAGTGTTTGGGGTGAGTTTCCTTTATTTGTTGCCTCCTTAGATTGGAGAGGTCTTCTTATCTAGGTTACCCATTGGATTGGGGTTTGGTACCGTGTGTGTTGTCGATAGGAGAGTGGCTCTTTGTGGGGGTCCAACACACAAAGGAGCGCCAGGGTAACTCACTTAGGGTTTTAAGTAAGTGATAACATAAAAAGAAATAATGAAAAACTCTCAGACTAATTAAGATAATTAATGCCTCTCTCATAACTCATTCACTTTTAAGGTTGAGATGAGACGAGAAGCATAGTTTGTATGAGGGTCCGACAGCTGGTAGAGTTGAGCCAGGATAACCCAAGGTGGGGGTTTGGTTGCCTAAGACAGTTGAGCCAGGGTAACTCATAGCAAATGTCGTGTGACACTCTCTCTATGTCAACCAGAAGTTAGTTTTTTTGTACTGCGTAGATGATCTTTGTCCTCTAGAAGCATTGTAACCATTGTGTTAAGTGAGGTTGTTCTTGTATCTTATTCAGTTCAGTTGTGTTTTAGCCCGTGTTTAGAGGTAGATGGTCTTGTATAGGAATACCTTGTTACTATCTCCTAGCACGGGGGGTGAGCCTTCGGGTATCACATGGTTGGGTGGAATGTGCACCTTAATCCGTTGGGTCGTCTTCTTGTTTGTGTGGACAAGGTTTCCTGTTGGAGAGCTTGTGGGATCCAGTACCTTCATGCTTTATTCTTTTAGTTATTAATGTAATTTAATACCCCTCTTTGTATCGAGGTGGAAGATGTAATTTGTAACCTTGTATATTGGAATTACCTCATTCGGGGAATGAGTGTTGTAATCGTATTGTTCAATTACGTTATTTGAAAACATGTGGCATCCTTATTCTTTGTTGTAAAATATCTTGTTTGGAATGTATGCGTTCTTAATTTCTTAAGTAATTAAATGTGATGTTTTCATTTCATGTTTCTTGTTTGGGTTTCAAACTAAACTCAGTCTCGTAACCTTAGGGGTTGTTGGCAATTGGTTAGTGAACTTGCATGTTAATTGTACTTCAACAAAAAAAAAATTAGTTCATTTGTGTAGTTAATTGCAACTTCCCCTAGGGTTGCGTGGTGGGGTGTTACAGATAAGAGGATGCACAATTGAGTTGAACACCAAAAATGGGCTGAAGTACAAAAATGGTGACATGTGAGCAACTATGCATTTTGACGATCGATCCCAACTACATACAAAGGGGTGGAATGATATGGTTTGGGGTATGGTGAGTGCATAGTGAAAATTTGTTCATGCTAACTATAAATTCATGAGTGGATGATGGGTTGGGAATATGGTAGAGAAAGTTATTTGATTATTAAATTAGGGGAAATGCCATGTGCAACAAGCCATAATTGGTGGCATTTATGGATGGATGGTGAATATGCGAATGGAAAGAAGTGACCTAATAGATGGTGGATGAGACCCTACACATGGCACCTGTTTGCCAAGTTTTCACCATGGTACTTTTCCAAGGCGCTGCAAAGTGGTTTTCACTATTGGATGATTTATTTCTCATTTACTATTTTTGTTTTTGATTTTTTTGATTTTTTTTGGCTCTTCTTAAGTGAAGATTTTTTTTTGAGATGGATGATGTTCATGGGCTCTTCAAGTGGTTCTCCTTCCATGGTATCCAGCTGATATTCCCTTGACCCATATTTTTTTGTAATAATGTAAGGACCTAGCCAATTAGGTTCAAACTTGCCTTTCTTTTCGTGCTCTTACAGATTACACTATTTTTCTTTAAGGATTAGGTCACTAATGACAAACTCTCTGGGATTGATCTTTTTATTGTAATTTTTGTGGAGCCTATTTTGATATGCTCTGAGGTGATTGAGGGAATTTAAGCATTTTCATCAAGGATCTCTAATTGCTGAAGGCATGCTACTCAATATTCTTCATCATCAATGAGGTGTTGTAGAGAAATTTTCAGTGATGGGAGCTCAACCTCAATTGGCAAGATAGCTTCGACATCGTATACCAGGGAATATGGTGCAACTCTAATGGGTGTACAAATGCTAGTGCGGTAAGCCCATAAGGTAGGATTAAGTTGTAAATGCCAATCTCGACCAACTTCGTTGACCGTTTTCTTTAAAAATTTAAGAATTATTTTGTTTGTGGCCTTAGCCTGGCTATTTCCTTGTGGGTAATACGAGGTGGAGAAATGATGTTGGATGTGAAATTATTGAAACATATTACAAACATCTTGGTTTTTGAAAGGACGACCATTACCTTTGACAATAGAGGACGGGATGCCAAAGTGGGAAATGATGTAATAGAGGATGAATTTAGAAACTTGTTTCTTGTGATATAGGTCATGGGTATAGCTTCGATCCACTTAGTGAAGTACTCAGTAGCGGTTATTATGAACTTATGACCATTTGATGAGGTGGGGTGTATCTTGCCAACAAGGTCTAATCCCCATCGTGAGAAATGCCATATAGTAACAAGAGGCTACGATTCATGTGATGGTGCATGAATCAAATCACCATGTTGTTGACAAGGCTTACAGACTTTCACCATGTTATTTGTGTCCTGCTCCATTATAGGCTAGTAGTATCCTGTATGCAACAACTTCTTGACTAATGAAGGTCCACTAGAATGGGCCCCACAAATACCTTGATGCACCTCATTTAGGACAGTTTGAGCTTCTTCCATGTCCAAGAATCTCAGGAGGGTGCCATTGAAGGAGTGATGGTTAAGGGTATCTCCAAGGAGGGTGAAACAAGTGATTTTATGGATGAAAGATTGTTGTTGTGAGGATGATAGATTAGGTAGGATAGTGTTATTACGTAGGTATTCGTATACATCCTGATACCAAGGAGAATTGGGACCAACAATGTCACAAACCATTTCAAATTCAAGAATATCATAAGCAAGAACAAAAAGTTGTTCAATCAGGAACTCATACTGTTGACTATTCTAGGGAACATGGACGAGGAAACCAATGGTAACCAAGGCATTTGTTGCTTGGTTTTTTATTCTGGCTATTTCATCAAACTGAATTTACATGAAGTATTGTTTAAGGCTATCAACCATATGCTTGTAGGGCATCAACTTGTCATATTTTGTTTGGTATTCATCATTTACTTGCTTGATTTGACCAATTGAGAGTCACCATAAACTTGTAGTTTTGAAATTTTCCACTAGGTGGAAAGTTTTAGTCTTGTTATCAGTGCCTCATACTCTGCTATGTTATTTGTGCAAATAAATGCAATTCTACAGGACTTAGGGATACAATCTCCTTGAGGTGTAACAAAAAGTATCCCGAACCTTGAGCCATGTTGTGTAAAACATCCATCAAAGTACAAATTCCACGATATGCCTTCTTTTGTAGTTAGAATGATCACATTTGGGAATTTTGTCAATAGTGGGTGATTATCTAGTAGAGGGGCTTCAACAAACTTGTCAACAATGTTAGAGTAAAAGGTATTTCCTAATATTATTAGGTTCCTTTTCCTCTAATTACTTAAACTTACTTAGGTCATGTTTTCTTTATGTCTCATGTCATAGGATGAGGACACATGTCATGTGTTAGAGTAATAATGCATTAGCTAATAATTAACTAATATTTAATTAATTATTAGCCTAATTTATTCTCATGCACTTAATGTAAACTTAGGACTTCTTTATTTAGTTAACTAAGTGTTTTTCTATTAATTGACGTGAGCAATTATTAGGGTTGCTCCTATATAGCACTCAACCCTCATTGTATTATCTCTCTAAGATTTACTCTTGAACTTTCAACCTTTGAGGACTTTTTTTCCTTGAAGATTCTTGAGGATCATTCTGTAAGTATTTTCTTTTTGAGGAATATCAAATCTTTGTTTTGCAGAGCTCTTGAGTAGAAGGTGTTTTGTTCATTGTTTGATCCTGTATCTCGTGTTATTCACAAACCTAACATGGTATCAAAGCATGGATTCATCAAACCCCTTCTCGATTTATGAGGTTTTTTTTCTTTAACAAGGGTTAGAGGTGTCAGATCTGAATCCCCTTTGCTTTTTTTGCAAATTTTGGAGGTTAGTGATTTTAGGTACATTTTTTGTGCAAAAATAACCTCACTATTAGATACAGAGCTATCAAGAAAGTTATATTTTCCTTTTGTTTCAGCTGATTTGGGTTCCTGACGTCAGATCTGCGAGGGTTTGAAGTGGTTTTTTTTTTTTCAAATCTGGAGAGTAGCTATGATTTTGGTGTATTTTGGCACAAAAAGGACCTTGCCATTGGATTTAGGAGGCCAATTCCACAAATTTTGACTATAAATTTTCCCTATTTCGGCGTCAGGAGCTGCTGAGGCAAATTTTTTTTGTACAGGAGCCTGTATAGCCCCTATATAGATTCCGTGCATGCAAATCTTTTTTATTAAAGGACAAAAAAAATTCAAGCCAATGACTTTATTTTTAAATTCTTCCTTTTTTCCAAAAAAAATATTAATTTTTTTGCAGAGTTTATAAATATTAAAAAAATTAAACTAGGTGATTTTTTTGGTTTACAAGTTCATAAATGATCAGGTACCCGCAAGGTACTTGTAGTTGTAGGCCCTGTGGGCCCTTTGAAACTCGCGTCAGCAGTTGTTAAGCCTGTCGACGACTGTACAAGCCTGATGTGGTGGATTTTTCACAACCATCGAAAAATTTTGACCAATGAAAATTTTTCTTGGTCGACTGTGTGTATTTTCTGGTAGGTCCACAATTTTTACCGACATATGCGAATTTTCAGCGGATAGGTGGAATTTTATGACAATGATTTTTTTGCAGGGGGACCGAATTTTTGTTTTGATCACTGGGAATATTCCTCAAAATATTTGTTGACGTCAGCATGATGTTAGCCATATGGCTGCTAGGGCATGACCCCTTTGACCCCCTTTGTGCTCTTAAGGGGTAGTTTTTTTCTTTTGGCCATAACTTGGGCGTACGATATCAGATTTTGACAAATGAGATATTGTCAAAAAGATGGTTTCACCAACTTTCCAGTGGCGTGGGTCTCATCACTTGTTCTTTTAACTATTGCATTCTACATCCTGTTGACGTTAGAGGTGTTGTTTTCAATCTTGAGTTCATAACTTTTGACTAGTTTCTCTGTTTTTCATGATTCCAACGGTGTTGGAACCATCTTTTAGAGCTCTTCATTTCCACCCATGCACTTTTTAAAATTTCTCTTCAGGTACATTTTATTCAATTTTTTGTGTTTTTGCACTTTGCTAAATTACTTGGACGTCTTAGCTCCTGGAAACTTTTCATTTGTGTGGGATGACTCATTTTTGGCTAGTCTGTATGCATTTACAATATTTTGTCCTATTAGGGCATTGTATAAATCTTTTTCATGCACATTATCTTTTGTAGACGCACTGAGATAAAGTTCCATTATGGTGTATTCTTTTTGGGATTTCGCACATCCTATTGTGCATTTTGTATTCACACTATGATATAAAGTGCCATGGGGGGGTTGATGTTTGCCTTTGGGTTGCCATCACACCTTTGTCAAGTGAGTTTCCCTTCCACGACAAAAGTGAATCCCAATGATTCTTGCCTCATGCATGTGTGGCTTAGTTTGCACACCCTTTTTATTTGCAGGTTGTTTCTCCTACATGCACTTTTTGGTTTCACACAGTTTCAGTGTACATATCATGGCTATCCCTTTTCAACATTATGTGGGGGAATTTTATTGTTGGTGCTAATTTTTCCTTGGTTTCACAGTTTGAGTGATCTATGTATCTAGTTCTTGTTCCTATGTACTTTTAGATGCAACTTACATCAACGATTGGTTACATGCATTTTAGTGAGATGGATCATTTACCATATGGACACTCTTGCATTCTTGTTTATCTGGAGGTTCTCCATTTCAACACTATATCAGTCATCATTTGACAACAATCTAGAACTTCATGCTTCAGTGATGTTCTACATGTTCCTCTTTTTTGGGGCATTGTTTGGTTGGAGAGTTCTTAGTGCTTCACACCTTGATTTGAAGGCTTTTTCAGTCCTTCATTCACCTTTCTCTCTTTTGGAGAGGATTTTTCACCCACCGTGGTTTTCTCCTTTTCTCTAGTTATGAGAGATCTTTTGTTTATACATGGGTATCTCACCAAGCCTTGTTTAATTCCCACTTGATGATGCCAAAATAATTTTAATAAAAAATAAAGTGGAGCCTAGGAGGGGGTCGTCCACCTTGGGAGTTATAAGGAGAAAATGAAATATTATTTTATTTCCCTCTTAGTGGTCGTCTAGACCCTTGGGAAAAATAGTAAAAACTAAAAATAAAATAATAAAAATTATTATTATCTTATTTGGGTCGGCCTTGTCTTGGGCAACTAGGAAGAAGGTTTATAAGGAGGTCTTGTGCTTCATTTTTGGCATGACGTTTTGGCTAGGATTTGCATATTGAGTTTATCTCTTGGCTGAAGACAAATTTCAGTCCATTCAAGGTGATGATCCCTTGATAACTAGGGTTTGGTGATGGCCCCATTCCCGTATTGAGAGGTGGATGCAATTAGTATTTGTCATAGAGCTTATTGGAGACATTTTTGCATATTTCCAGCTAGGGTCTTGAAGGTGGATTTTCAGATTCAAACATTTACAAATTTTTCTTGAGCAAGCCACCTTGGGCAATCCATTTTAGGGACTGTTTAGAGCATTTACAACTCAGTTTCAAAATTTTTGGAGGTCTCTATGATTTTTGGAAAATTTTCTAAGGAGAAGGGCGACTAGGGTTTGAGATACATTGACAAAAAATTGCAGTTTCAATTTTGAACAACTATCTTCCATCATTGGAGTTTGGATGCCTACTTGTAGGAGAAATTTGGGAGACATCATTGGAGGACAATTTCATTTCAGCCACAGTTGAAAGTGTTTGCAACCTTTTTACAATCATCTTGGACCAAGCTATTCATCTTTTCCATCAACCCTCAAGTGCTCAAATCACGGGTATGTTTGTAAAACATTGTGGCCTATCTTAGACCCTAGTTTTGTAATGTTTTGAGCATTGTAAGGTCTAATTTTGTATGACAACCCTAGTCCATTATAATTGGATGTGCATGACAGTCATAATCAACATTGTAATGTCAATGAACTTGTCTTGCTATATTTCATTAGTTTTCAGTTCTATTTCCTATCTACATTGTTTCTTTATTTTATGAACAACATTTGGCATAAAAAGCAATCACAAATCAAACCACAAACAATTCAAAACAAGTCAAAAAATTCAGTAGAGCAGTTTGCATGCAACATGTTTGATGAAATGTCACACAAGGGAGTTTGAAAAATTTGGGTCAGATTTGAGTGGAGATATTTCATAAATTCCACCTCACTTGTTGATTGAAACTTACTCTTAGTTCACTATTCAATCTAATCAGTCCACTCATCAATCAAATCCACTTCACTCCCATTTACTTCGAGTCCTCTAAGCAATCAATTCAATCCACTAATTATCAGTTTGAGTTAGTGTATCAATCAATCCACTTAACTGAATCATGCAACCAGTTATCTAAAATCATGCAACCACTTAACTGACCCTCATTTCCTCTCATCAATTCTCAACCATTGATCTTCTCAACCTCTCCTCCGATCTTGACTATTGATCGGTGTCATCGAATATCTATAAATACAACCATCCTCTCTTTCATTTATCATCTCAGATCACATAGGAAAACTATACTCATATTTTGCAAGTTCTTTTATGCTATTTTTATTAATTTACAAATATAGGAGCAAAGATGATTCATACCATTTCTCCCAAGGTGAAATAGAGGAGAGCAATGCAATTGAGCTAAGATGAATTGTGTTTGTGCTTGCAAGGTTTGCATCATTTGTTTAATTCAATTTATCTTATTTACCCGATTGTTGCGATCATTTGACCATGTTTTAGTTGATTATTGCTTTATTCCTTCAATATTTTATAGTTGAATTATTATGGTTATACAACAATAAATATCATCATCATAGCACTCATTTTATATACCCATAAGTCCATTTTAGTAAAGGTTACTTCATTGGGTGCATTGTATTCCATGATCATATGCTCGAGCTTAGGCTCTACATCTATTTTAATTTAGTTATTTAGGCCTCTCCTTGGTAGCCATAACTGAATAAAGTTTGTGAAAACCAACCTCTTAGACATTTAGCCCATTCCCTACTAAGCAACATATCGTATATTTTTGGGGTATCCACAACATGTATATTGATATACTCTTGAACATGGTGGTCTAAAGCTAGTTGCATGTGTACATTTTTTGGTTCATCGATGACTTTGACCTTAATTTTGTCAAGTTGTACAACTACTCTATTGGTTGGTTTTAGTGTCATCCCTAGCTTTTGGCAAATTGAAAAGGGCATAACATTGCACGAATCCCCGAAGTCAATCAAACAGTTGTGTAAGTTTTTTCCAAACATTTTAACATTTAGTAGAAATGGGGGAACTCTAGTCTTCCCTTTAAATATAGTTGTTATCGCGTCAAAGGAACTCAAAGCTTGACCTTTGTCCTTTTAAGGATTAACATGTCCAGTTCGTGGATTATCAAGGGACTTAAATAATGCCTCTTTCTGATTGGGATTTAACTTTGCAACATGTAAATTAAATGTTTTCCTTTGTCTTTTTCAAGCCTTTAATAGCATTATACTTTTCCTTGTGTACGACAACCCAATTTTATTGAACTAAGGCCCACTTAGTTTGAAAGGATTTGCAAAACGTCCTTTAGGAGTTGTTGGTTTATTGTCTGCATGCGGATTTGGTGGAGTGGGACTAGATCTCGATGGAATTCCATTATTGAGAGGTTCTTGCTTACTTCTCAGGTTATAATTATTCCTCCCTTGTTGGAAGGCCTATATATCGACACTCTCTAACTCATTTTCATTTTCAAAGGGAAATATAAATTCTTCTAACTTCTAAAAATGGGCCTTGATTTCTTTCACTAAAGAAAACGTAGGAATCCACCATCATAGTAACTATAACCCTAACCATCACACTAACTATAACTCTAACCCTAACCTTAACGATAAGATTCATCGTAACCCTGTTTGAACCCTTACCCCAAGCTTTATATAATAGTAGTAACCTTAATTGAACCCTTACTATAACCCTAGTTGAATAGTAAACATATTTATTCATACTTAGGATTATTGTCAAATTAGAGTTAGCATTCGATCAAGGTTCAATTAAGATTACTATTAGGATTATCATTAAATTTGGGTTAGGGTTTATTTAAAGTCAGGGTTGGTATTCTATTAGGGCCTTAGTGTTCAATTAGGGTGAGTGATAAAGTTCGATTTGTGTAAGTATTTAAAATAAGGGAAAGGTTTTTGGTTCATTTAGTGTTAATATTTAATTACGGCTAGAATTAAAGCTCAATTATGGTTATTGTTTCATAATGCTTTGGGTTAGTGTTCAATTAAAGATTATTTATTATTAGGGTAAGGAATCAATAATAAAAATAGAGTTAAATTAAAGATAGGTTTCAATTACAAAAATTGTTTAATCATAATAAGAATCAAGATTCAATTATGATTATGATTTAATAATAATTATAATAAAACAATATAATAATAATTAATAATAAAAATAAAATATTAATAATATACTAACGCTATTTTTTATAATTAATATATCCCCAATTTTAACATAACTTTAATCCTTATTAAATTGTAACCCAAACTTGACCGTAACTATAACCTTATTTACTTTGAACAATATAATAATAATAATAAAAATAAGATAATAACATTAATGTAATATCATAGTAAAAGAGTCGTAATACCATATAATAATTTAATAAATATTACTATAAAAAAAACTATAAAGAAATATTTTCTCAAAGTAAATAACTCATTCCAACAAGTATAATTTCAATAAAGAAATATTTTCTATATGCATTTGGCGTCAATATAAATTCTTTAAAGTCAATAAAAAAATCTTTAAATGCGACTGCATGCAAAGTTAAAATGGCAGGTGGAAATCATGCCGCTGCAATTATTTGTGCGTGTTCTTCAAATGGATGTGATAGAATAAGGTTAAAGAATGAATGGAAAAATGGAAATAAAACCGGTTAAGCCGTTGAAGGAAACAAACAGATTAATTGCTCAATAAATTCACAGAAAGAAATCTGATTTATAACAATTAACACAATTGGGTTAATTAACAACTAATAACCGCAGAAGCAAAAATAACAATAAGCCATTCACAAAAAGACAATAACACAAATTTACCCAAGAAACCCCAATGCGGGGAAAAACCTGCAAATGTTGGATCTTCTATTCAATCTAACAGCAAACTTTTCTTTCAAAAATACAATATGAGTTTGCTACAACAATATTACATTTATAGAGCTAGCTACTTTACTTAGCGTGCAAGGAAATAATCTTTCCTTGCTTTCTTTGGCTTTAATTAAACATAAAATCATTCTTCGATTTATCAAGCATATCCAACTCAAATTGCTTTAAAACAAATCCACATCCCACCTTTTGAGCTACAAAAAATCAACAATTTTATCATGCAATTAATAAATTCACTGCAAAAGTGGAATAGCTCCGAAAATTACATGGAAGCAGCATTTGTAATATTTTTTCCAGCAAATCCTGCGCATTTATTCTCATGGCTTCACAGTATGACCCAATGTGTGCAAAATCTTGAGGTAAGTTATTGACAATGGTTTCAGTGATATATATTTTTTTGGTTGGAATCTGTACTCGGCTAGATCATTTTATGCTGTGTTTTATTTCATTGTTTTTATTTGTTAAATGAAAGTACTGGTTCTGTGATTTTATCTATGGCTGGCTCAATCCTCATCTGTATGAGCAAATAAATGCCTCTCCTTTAGATATAGTCGGTGGAGATATCCATACGTATTGCACGTAAAATCCTGTCCTCCCATGCATTCGCCCTTCCACCGAGATGGAACTGGACCAATCCCGCCATTGCTGAAACTCTGATGAATGTTTACCCATTGCAAACTAGAATTAAACAGTTGATTTCTTCTCTGTCAAACAGATTTATGAAGCTTTAGAAAGCACGACAGAGGAGAGGACAATGAAGAAAACATTACAAACTAATAGCGGGCTCATATTGAACCGTATAAACAACTGAATACACAGAATGGTTTGAATTTTCAAACTGTACACGAATGAAGGAGAAAAGAGAAGAATTGCAGACTCAAATATTCGAACATGGTGTAAAGCTGATGTATTGGAGATTAGCATAGGTCCTGAGCTTTCAATATCCAATGCCCACCTAGTTTGCCTTCAAATATTGTAGAAGGCTGGGGATGGTTTGACGTTTTAATGAATATTTGCTTTTGCGGCTTCTTTTCCCTGATTAGTCACCCTGCGGCGTCCGTTAATAAAGAGATTGCATGGAGCGCCTGACATTAAGAATGTTAATTAATATAAGAGATTTCCACAATCCATGAAGATTAGTGCTAAATGTTTCTGGATTCGATTGTATTAGTATTTTAGCAATAATATTTGCAATGTTTTCAAGTTTTAAATATTTTGTCCACAAATTTGCCGATACAATTTTTTTTCTTTTTAACCGGCCCAAACAGGGCCTAATTTTGTAACCATTTTTTTGTGCAGATTAAAGGAGTGAAAAAATCTTGTATAAGATGTAGTTCTATAATTCTATTGATTAATATTGCTATTTCGCTGCAAGAATTTCATCCTTCCACTTGTCATTATGAGCTTCACATGTGGGGTCAGGCAATTAAGAAAAGAAAAGAAAAACAAAGCCAGAATTGACAACTATCTGCCACCTTCATAATCTTTGTATATACAGCCCATCTTCCTTTTACTCATTACAAGCAGTTCAGAGCTAAACTTTAAATTGAATTGTAGTGGCAACAAGAAGTTGCGAATATTAATTTGTATTGTACTCGCATTCTACTTTGTGGGCACTTCAGTCACGGCTGCAAACTGTTAGAACAGGCCCAAAAATAAAAATAAAATAGAACAGCAATAATAAACTGATAAAACAAGGCAAAACAGAGTTGAATCACTCAGAAAATTATATTTTTCTAGCTTGCATATTACATCCAAAATGTTGTGTCTAGCAGCTATCCGAATGTTGTGTCTACCAACAATCCAGATGCTGTACCCATCAGCTCTCTACAATCCCATATATATAGCTACAATGTCCTTGAAGCCTGGAAGCTTCTAGTTTTCTATATAATTCTAAAATTTGGAATGTTCTTTTTTACAACAGCTCTTAGAATGTTCTTTTCTAGAACAGCTACAAGAATGTTCTAGCTTATGGAAAACTCTAGAAATATTCTACCATTTTTTAGACAATCTTAATCCTTAACAACGTGACGAGGGCAATTGGTGTTGTAGAGAAGGGCGTGTAGGAGCCAAAATTATTTCTGGTTAATTTTTTTTATTATTATTTAAAAGAAACCTAAAATATGATAGTTTCTTCGGTTATGGAAAATAATGTGGAGGAGTTAAGAAATTATCACAATATTGTCTTAAATTTTCAACTTTGAATATGCAAGGGAATAGGTAGAGGGAATGGAAATAATGTAGATGAATTAGATGAACAGAGGAATATCAACCACCTAGAAGCCTTAAAACCGGTCATAAAATGAAACTTTATTTTTTGCAATCTGTGGCTTAGGAAACCTTATCTTTTGCAATCCATTGATCAACGCTCTTATAGAATGAAAATTTGTCTGCCAAAGCCAAACACAATTATGAATGGTTGAAAATCAGTGAAATATGTGACTTCATGCGTTTTGAGTGAATAAATCATGAGTTTTTTTTATTAATAATCAAGAATAAAGTTGAAAAATTGTTGCAGGGAATTTCTATAAATTCGTAGGTTTCTTTGGGGAAAATTGTAGCAAACTTGTCAATTCATGATTAATCATGGTTTTTTGTTGATTTCTGCTTATGATATTGATATAAATCTACAATAGTAAACATTGGTGATTTACTTGTAAATCCACATTCCCTAAATCAAGCATTTCAACAATTTTTCAAGGATCCAACTTCTTAATCTTCAAATTTTGATATATTCAAACTAGAAATCTTTTATTTTCTGACATGCATCATCGGTTAGCAGTGTATGTAGTGCATTTTATGGCAACAATAATGGAGGCAGTCGTTGTTGGGTGCTTATTATTCTTCATACGAAATGTTTGGGGCTATGCTTACAACAACGAAAATGAAGTTATTGATTATGTTGCAAGGATGATCCTATTACCAGCGGTCTCTTCTCCTCACTTTTGGATGGAATCCAAGGTGAGCGCTCTTTCAGGTTCAGATATACCCTCTAATATCATATTTGAAGCTAAAAAATTATTCATATTCAAGTCATTTTAACATGAATAAAATGCAAAAGCATTTTCTGTTGAAGGTAATGATTTTTTTGAAATAATATTTTAGGCACTGCTAGAGGATGTGGATGACAGAAATTGAGTGATAATATTAATCTTGGGGACAAGCTTGGCATGCCTGCAAATTCTACCCATCTATTCTCATCGGCATGCTTGACACCACAATGCAATTTGTGCAAAATCTTGAGGTACGTAAGTCACTTGCCATGGTTTCAATGAGTTTTTGTTTTTTTGGGAATCTGTACATCATTGGATATTTTTTGTTGTGCTTTATTTTATTTTAAAATAATTTTGTTGTTATCTATTAAATGAAGGCATTGGTTCTGTAGTTTTCATATACATAGCATTATTGTAACACTCAATATTAATTCTTTACATAGCGATATTTTGAATTGTCAAATGAATTTTACGTTTATTCGGTTGTTTTAAATTTTATTTTCCTTGTTCTTGAAGTTATTAAACTGATAGACTATATTGTGTGGGCATTGCCCTCTGGAATTCAGTATTTCTCATGCTTAGAGAAAAATTTCCGGCCAGTTGAATCATTCCTTGCCTCATGCTGTCAGGTCTTAGTCGACTCATGCCTAACATCTTATCTCGAGCTCAAGAACAGAAGTAGCTCTAAAACCTCGATATTTTCAGATTTCGTTTACTGTGAATAGATTGAAGCAGCAGCTATAAGAAAATTGGTTTTGATTCATGTCATTTAAAAAATTCTGCTGTGATAGGGTTTCATAAATATTTCTTGCAAACTCTGCCTATTTTTTCTCATTGGTATCATTGACAACAATACACTATTTGTGCAGAGTTTTAAGTGAATTTTATTTTTTTGGAATTGTTACATGGATCATTTTTGTTCTTCGGAAAGTTGTCTCATGCTGGGAAAAACAACTTTCAGGCATTTGAAACAGTCCTCGCCCCATGCCTGAAAACAAACTTTAACTCACAACCAATATTTTCATTTAAAAGGCTGCAAAATTCTTGTATCTTGTCTTGAATTCAAGGATTGAGTAGTCCTAAAACCTTGATATTTTCAGATGCTTAATTAAGTGCGGGGATAAAACTTGGGTGCAGTGACATGTGGTCTGCCTCTGATTTTAAGGGTTTGAGTTTGCTAGGGTTTAAAATAACAGGGTTTGAAATTATGTTTTCTTATGTGGCACTTTTCTTCTATTTTGTTTTGAATCTGATGGCAAATGAAATCTGAAAACCAAGGATTTTGGGTGACAATATTGTAGGACTCTCATGGTACCCTCTTGGCGTGAGCTTGTACCCTTCAGAATGAATGATGGACGTGAGTTTCCTACAATGACCGCATTTCAATTACCAATAGAGCTCATGGCTGCCGTAAATGCAGCTACAGCCAATCCAGCTAGGGTTTAAAATTTTATTTAGGAAACCATACCCCTTGGTGTTGTCCCACTTAATTTGGTGAATAATGTTGCAGAGGCCCTTTTGTTTGGGATCCAATATGCCATTGCCCTGCAACGCATTAGATTGTAAACCAATAATAAAAAAAGAAATTGGAAATTTATATTATTTTGTGGATTTGTTAATTTTGTGCTGTCTTTTGGGTCATGTAATATGAATTAACTCATATCTTTGCCCTATCAATTGAATGAGTGTTGTAGAAAATATTTGTTATGATTGTATTTAGCATTGAGGATGTCTCAATGATTTTGTAGTCCAGGGGATGCAATCTTCCAAAGCTTCTTAATGTGTGATTGCTAATAGGAGAGGAATATTTCCAAGTTCACATATCTCACCTTTCTATGATGTTAGCTTTTACGTGTTTCACTTGCTTTGGATGTTCACAACATTTGATTATGTTGGTTATCCTTATTGACATTTCAAAATTAGCTCTGGTTACTTTGTTGATGTTTATCAGAAATTTTTATACTACATAATAAAGACTCATGCTATATCTGATTTACTGCAAAATTATAGTCAACATTAGAGAGAGGTTCTAGAGATGGAACATACAAATGCAATAACATCCGAATATTATTCAACTTCGAGCTTTTAAAATAAGATATGCAGACTAACACACCTGCCCCAACAATGGAAGTTGAAAATTTCAACCCTCTCATGAAATTCAAGTCATATGAGACAATCACTAAAAGTCAACATTTCGATATTATGTATTAGGTGGTGTTTTTGTAGTGTATCAAATTATGTAATAATGTGTCCGCATTTCTGTGTAGTTTCAAGTCAATCTTCATTGACTCATATTATGTTATTATATTCAAATCTAGATGATCTGTGCTCAACCATATAATGAAAGCCAACTTTTACATCCAAGTTTAGATTCTAGTTGATTTCTCAAGCCTAACCTTCTAGAAATTATGAAATAAAGTGATGATGTTTGTATTTCTTCTCTCTTCCTCTCTTGACTGTCATTTTATTTCTAATTACTTAAAAAAATTATAGTGTTTGTAATTCTTCTCTCTTCCTCTCTTGACTGTCATTTTATTTCTAATTAATTTAAGAAATTATAGTGTTTGTAATTCTTCTCTCTTCCTCTCTTGACTGTCATTTTAGATTCTAATTAATTTCTCAAGCCTAAGCTTCTAGAAATTATGAAACAAGAAATTGTACTATGCTACTTAATTAGAAATAAAATAACAGTCGAGAGGAAGAGAGAAGAATTACGAACACTATATTTATTAGAAACCCTTTGAAGAGAGAAAAAAACAAACTGTGGCAGTGGCAATTGCCTACTACCTATATTATTTAGCAAATTGTCATATTCAATGAGTATACAAATGATTGGATACAATCTGCCCCTTGTTCCATTCAACAAGACTTTGGCTATGGATGTAACGTGTCCCTTGCTCCATTAGCTTCCTATCTCTATTGCTTGTATATGCTTCCATGCTACTTTCCTTTTGCCTCTCACCTCTTGGAAATACAACATAATTGTTCTCCTTAATTCTGAAAGAAGAAGATACAACATACAGTTTGTTCCCTTCTCCATCAATCCAGGCAGATACAACATACAATTGCCCTCCCATGCCCATTTTGCAAACCAATACAACCTCTTATTTATAGATTCCCATACACAGCAGAATTCTCCTAGGCCCAAGAAGATATTCCATCAACATATGAAGCTGTCTTCATAGAGCTGATGGACTTGCAGACTAGAACATAGACAATTTATCTCCTTGTGAGTATACTAGAGTGTGCTGCAAGGGGGCGCTGCATAGAGATTGAGAAATTTAAGAGTTCGGTGATTATGAATCTTACAAACACCCTTCTGTTTGGTAGCACTCCAAAGGAACTATGGGAGTTCAAGAAGCTTAAAATACTGGATATGAGTGGCAACAGTTTGTATGGTGATAATGAACCTAGCATAGGTTTTGGAAATATTTGAGAGCTTTCTCTAGGCAGCAATGTTCTGTTAGGGAGATTGGTAACTGAGCTGGGATTGCTTTCTCGTTTGAAGATGCTGTAGCTGGGATAAAAGTTTTTCAGGGAAAGACTCTTTAAATTTTTAGAAAGAAGCCTTCCATGCAACCCTGTTGAAAGATTGGCATAGCATGTCTATTCCATATTCCATAAAGCAAAATTGCATTTATCCTAAAACTAAATGATGTAAACCCATATCCATCTGTTCCACATACATATCAAGATTAACATCAGTTCATGAATAAAGCATTACACTCTTAACTATTACTGCTATGAGAATAAGTATCCTTCCAGTGGTCCATCTTTTGGAAATTCTACAAAGTATTGTATAGTTGATGACAATGATCTTATATAATAGAAAAAAAATTCAAAGAAAAAGGCTGACATGAGGATACCCACCATCCTGCAAATGGGCATCCAAAAATCTCCATAATATTGCTTGTGTGTAAAAATTAAAATTGAAAGAAGAGATAAGAAAGCACTGAGCAGCAATTGCTTGATGTATTTATATGACGAGGCTTTAAAGACATAAATCAGATGCCTCTATCAAATATAAACAGAGAGATAATTGCATTTCCAACCCCTACAAAAAGCTACAAGGCAGTGGGAGTGGAAGAGGAAATACGAGTAAGGTTCTTTGTACATGCAGTTTCCAGTGGAAGAGGAAAAATGAGGAATGTAGTACATGATGACCGTTTTAAACTATGTAGGTTCTCAGACATAGTCTAAATAGGTAGAATTGCAGATAAACCGAATGCTAGAGCAAGTTCATACATGTAATGCAAATATCAATTTGATTAACTGTAATAGCATATAGCACTAAGCATAAAAAAAACTCATAAAAATACTCAAGCAGGTTTCAACCACTATTATCAATCCACATAAAGGATGGTAGGTAACCGTCCCAGGTCAGGTGTAAACCAATATGTGTAGTACATTGTTGTATGGTGGCGTAATAGCTCCCTATCCGCTCCCCACTTCTGTAATATGGAACACTGTTTTTATAGTTTAGCAAGAAGTCTCTGTTCTGGGGCTCGATTCATTTCTTTCCAAAACTTCATGGTAGGCAACAATGTATCTGTGGGATGTTTTAGGCGCCTTATAGCTCAAAACTACCGGAGTCCAATATTATTAGTAGACCGAATATGTACTCCCCCTAAATCAGACAGAGTGAGATAACCATCAAAACGCCGGGAATTTTTCAGATAGGAATCTCCGTGTTAGCTACCCAAACGATGGTCTTCTCACCGATTTGGGCATACCATTTGTTGGTTCCCTTGGGATTAAAAAAATCCAAATCAAATGTGCCATTATTTGAAGTTATAATCTGATTTAATGTATTATATTTTACAGTATCAGAATTAAGCTCAACAGAACTTCACCCTTCCGGTTGCCATTAACAGCTTCACATGTGGGGTCAAGCAATTGCAAAAAAATAAAAGCAACAATTTATCCAGCCGGCAGGTTGAGCACAACTGCGGATTCATACGCTTATCTCTCATTGAAACTCTCTGCCACCTTTCATAATATTTGTATATAGAGGCCATCTTCCATATATGAAAAAAAAGAGAAACATAACACAACCCCCCAAAATTGTTGATGTCGGAATAGGAGCTTGTGAAGTCCCAGTATGCACACGCAAGAAATTGAATTAATTGAAGTCATAAGCATAGCAGCAAAATCTTTTGGGGGAAAAAATGGGCAAACCAAAAGTATCAGATTTTTTTTTGGAAAAGGAAAAAAATCAGATTAAAAAAATATAAATAATAAATTAAATTTTTTAATTTAAATATTTAAAATTGTTAATTTTTATATACAGTAAACTAAAATATTATTTTTTTAGAATAAATTATAATGAATTTAAAATATTAATAAGTTCAAAAATAAATAAATTTAAAATATTTAATAAATATTAATAAGTTCAAAAATTTAATTTAAATAATTAAATTTGTTAATATTAAAATAAAACAATATATTTGAATTTACTAAATTATTAACTTTTATATTAAATAAATAAATTATACTAAATTTAAAATATTAATAAGTTTAAATTTAAGGGGTCATGGGCCTAGTTCGATTGGCTAAAGCATCCTATATTGTAGGGAAGAGATCAAGAGATCACCTGAAAAAAGTGTTTACCAAGTGCACTACTAGATGGATTCTTGAGTCAAAAAATAAAATAAAAATAAATTTAATATAAATTATTTAATTTGTTAATATTAAATTAAACAATATTATACTTGTTGAATTTAATTTATATATTTAAATTTGTTAAGTTTAATATACTAATAATTTAAAAATTAAATTAAATATTTTTTAAAATATAAAATTTAAATATCGTAAATGTTAAATTTTTTAATAAAAAATTAATGTAAATAAAATAATATTTATAAACTCTATTATTAAAAATTTAAATCCATCAACTCTCTAATATGGACTGCATCTCAAGAATATAGTGCTTTCCTCCATCGATCCTTCCCTGTGTTGTCAGGGAAGCGCATAGCCCAACCTCCCTATGTATAGAACCAACATTTTTATAAAATAAAAATAAACTTAAATAAAAACCCTAAAAATAGAAACCCTACAAATTAGGCGAAGGGAAACATCTGATATTGGTAGGAGTTGGATGAATGCATTTATCGACATCCTTTTGGACGCCTTGCCCAAGATTGCATGGAAAGAGCTACATATACGTCGGATATTGAACTTTGTGGGCCAAATTAACTATGAAAATTGTGTTCACATTTTTTATATAAACACCGAGATATATCGAGGCGTTTATTTTTTCAATTTAATATATCTATATTCAAGTTGAATGATGAAAAATTAAACGCCTCGATATATCTTGGCGTAATTTATATAGATTAAATTTAGTCTATATATGCTAGTAGCACACAACACATAACATGAATTAATATATAATTATACAATATTATTTTATTTTATTATTAGATAAATAATAATATTTTAGTATATTTAATATAAGTTATGGTTAGGGGTCAAACATGGTTAGGTTCAAACTTTTATTAGGGTTGAGGTTCAAGTTTAATTAGGGTTAGGGTAAAGGTCAAAATAGGGTTCAATTAAGGAAAAACCTTTGAGTTAGGGTTAGGGTTGAATTAGGGGAAATCTTTGAGTTAGTGTTAGGTTAAACTATGGTTAACATTCAAACAATGTTAGGGTTAGTGTTTAATTAGGGTTAGTCTTAGGGTTAAATTTTAAATAAGGTTAAGGTTAGTCTTAAAATAAGATTATGAATTATAGAATATAGTTATGGTTAGTATTATAAATATAATTAGGGTTAGGGTTATAATTAGAATTAAAGATATGGTTATGAGTAGGGTTAAAATAGGGCTAGGTTTCGATTACGGTGAGTGTTCAATTATAGTAAGGGTTCAATTTGGTTATGATTTTATAAATGATAAGGGTTAGCATTCAAATAAATTTAGGATTTAGGGTTCAATTAAATTTACAATTAATGCTCAATTAGGGGAAGGGTTTGGGTTAGGTTTAGGGTTAAGATAATGGTTAGGGTAATGGTTATGATTATGGTTAGGGTTAAGATTTAGGGTCAGGGTAAGGGTAAGGATTTACATCATGAATAGGGTTAGGGTTAGGGTTAGGATTATGGATAGGGTTATGGTTTACGATTAGGGTAAGGATTATGGTGATGATCAGGGGTATATCATGTAGTTAGGGACAATGTTAGGGTTAGGGTGAGGGTGAGATTTTTGGGTAGGGTAAAGGTTAGGATTAGGATTAGGGTTAGGGGTATATAATAGTTAGGGATGGGGTTAGGTTTTGGGTAGGCTTAGGGTTAGGGTTAGAGTTTGGTTAGAATTATGGTTAGGATTAGGATTACGGTTAGAGTTAGGATTATATATATATATTGAGGTATTAGTGATATATATGTAATATTTATATTTTGAAAATAAACAAAATCATATTATGTTAATAAACCATAACACTAATTATCCATCATATAATGAAAATCTATAAGGCATATAATCATTGTAAAAGTATACTAGCTTATCCATCTTAATATATTAATCTATATATTATACGCCGAGAGATATCATTTTCGAAGCGTATTTTTTTCACTTTTTTGCTTTTTGAATTTAAAAAATACGCCTCGAAAATGATATGTCTCGGCGTATAATATATAGATTAATATATTAAGATAGATAAGCTAGTAGCATCCGCAACGCGCAATGTAAAATAAGAATTTATCACTTATTTTATTTTAAATAAAGAATTATAATACTTTACAAATCATGATTCATATCATATTTATTCAAATGCACAAAGAGATGTGTACAATAGGAATTCATAATGAATGAGAGAATTCATCTTTTATACCAAAAATTTAATATCAATATTAATAGAAGAATTCACTTGAAAAATATATACATCACTTAAAAATGTTATGTTTCCAAAGATTTTAGTCTTTCTTCTTCTGATTTTCTTTTGGTGAGTTGCTTTCCTGTCTTCATTTTTTCATAACGATCATATGTAAATGGTGGTGAGATTCTAATTCCATCCAAAGACTTAACACTTGATATAGCAACAAATGCTATTCCTACCCTTTCTCTTGGTCCTATATCAATTGTTGCCTTGGAAAGAGTTAACCCTTGTGATTTGTGGATCGTTAGTGCCCAAGCCAATCGTAGGGGCAATTGATGTGTGCGGCCCCTTTGTATTGGTGAAATTGGAATTAAATTTGGAGATGCATCTTCAAAAGGAATTCTAGAGTAATTATCAAATTCAACCATAACATATGTAGGTGGATATGGTGGGCCACATCCAGGTTTGTATATGATATTTCTGATGTATCCTAAAGCTCCATTCACAAGACCTGCTTAGTGAACTTACATGTAATTCAGATCAAAACATTTTTACCAACTGAATTATGTTTATATGGAGTTTGATTCAAATGCAGATGAGTATGTATTTGCGGGTCCACTATTGGAGATATATGAAAGAAACATTATATTATTTGATTATATTATTAGATAAATAATAATATTTTAGTTTATTTATTATAAAAATATAATATAAGTTATGGTTAGGGGTCAAACATGGTTAGGTTCAAACTTTTATTAGGGTTAGGGTTAGGGTTAGGGTTAGGGTTAGGGTTAGGATTAGGGTTACGGTTAGTATTAGTATTAGTATTAGGGTTAGGGTTAGGGTTAGGGTTAGGATTATTTTTAGGATTAGGGTTTGGGTTAGGGTTAGGTTTATTAATTTTGTTTAGGGTTAGGGTTAGGAGATATAGTTAGAATTAGGGTTAGGTGAAGATTGATTTCCAAACATTTATTAAATAATTTATTAAAAATACAAATTAAATATTAATTTTTTATTTATATAATTATATAAAGTATGTAGAGATTTGTCCAGTTGTTTGTTGAGATGGCACAGTCAGAAGCAAAGAGACCCAGAGGTTGACCCCTCGAGTCCCTGAAGACACCACCACTGCCAGCAGCCCCATGATTGCACTTTGCAGCACCATCAATATTTAACTTAATCCAGCTAACTTTAGGGGCCGCCCAATCCACATTGGCCATATCCTGCTTCCCAGTGTGGGTATTGGTCGTCAACCACCTGAAGCGTGGCCAAGCATTGGCCTAATGCAATTCTTTAGAAGATATGGAGTTGAACTTCTTGTTGTGGACCTGACCAAATAAATTGCATCCCCGGGCTCTTAATCTTCAGGGTCTAATAGTCAAGCAATAGGGGGACATCCCTGGGGAGAACCCACGATAACCCCCAGTGGTTTAGGAATAGAGACCAGACCCTCCTCGCATAAGGGCAGAGAAGAAACAGATGATCATTGCTTTCTTCATCGCACCAACACAACACACATCTCGAGGGACCAGCTTTTCCTAGCTTCTGCAATCTGTCCCATGTAAGAGCTCTTCGCTTCCAGGCAATCCAAAGGAAAGCATTGGCTTTCGGAAGGCTCAACTTGCACCAGATATGCTTCACAGAGGGGGATGAAGCACCATCATCAAAGAAACAGTTATAGGCAGCTTTGACCGTGACCTCACCACTGCCACTAAGATTCCACACAAATTTATCGCCAGCAACATTATTCCAAATAGGCCACCTGTTGAGTTTGAGTGACAGGGAATTGCAAGCCTCAGAGAACTCGGGAGCTGGTGGAGGAAGAGATCATAATCAATTTTCATATATATATATATATATTTAATTGCTATTATCATTTGTATAACATGATTTTTTTTCTAAATCATGTTTAAAATTTGAAAATAAAAATTGGATAAAATGTGTAAAAAAACTTTAAAAATTTGCTTTAAAATATTATAACTTATATTTGAAGCACATGTAATATTTTGTATAGATTTGGCACACATCCACTTAAAAAATATATTTAATACCACACATTTAAAAAAACCATGTACATTACAAATAATGAGTAGCATAATGGAAGTCTTGTATGTTGCCACACATCCTCTTCAATTTTTTTTTTAAAGTCTTCAAAGTTTGTAAATGTAAGAAGTATTGAAGGTCAAATAAAAAGGGATTATAGTAATAACATCTCATTGTAATGGTGTAAATACATTACAAATTCTTCAGCAATGAGATCGGTATTACGACCTTTATTTTCATAGTGATCTTTATATACGTCTTTGAGCATATTTGGAAATGCACCTACTATAGTATATGCCTCATGAACTTTTTTTGCAACAGCTTCCATTGTCATTATTTCCAGTTCCTCAACATCATAATCGATCATTAAGCTTGTATTTTCAATTTCTTTGACAATGTTATTGCAACACTCTAAAACTATTCTTGCACATTTGTCGATAGGGGTTTCAACAAAATCATTTGACCTTATAGAGGCAGTTGGGCTTTCAACTATGATTTCTGATTCGTTCCGTGACATTTTTAATTAGATTATTCGCTGAAAATAAAAGAACAATAAAATTAAGGTTAGCAAACATAAAGAAAGTGCATGCTATCAAAGTAAGTCACTTTAGATTTAATGGAATTGATATATATAGACACAATTTAATGGAATACAACACCCTCATAAAATAGGGTTGCCTTCTATTTTCTACACATACCATTTCATAGTAATATTCACTTTTAATTGAAAAATATATTAAATTTTGAATCCAAATGAGAATTGAACCCACAACCTTACGATTATAAACAAAACACACTAATCCATTGCACTACATGTTTATTTTGATTTTTTTATGATTACAATTATGTTAATTAATAACTTTTTCAATAAAATTAGTAATAAATAAATTAATTAAAAAATATATTAATTTTTAAACCCACAATGAGAGTTGAACCCATAACCCTTCAATTACAAATCAAATATATTAATCCATTGCACTATTTGCTTGTTTTTGTATGTGATATATTAATCACATAATAGATATTTTATTAAAAAATTATTTACTTGCTTATAAATAAATATTATAATGTAAGCATTAAAAACATTTTAATGCAATTAACTTTTTTACCCTAAAAGAATAAAACTAAAAACAATTAATAATACATTTATATTTTACATTAAATTACTTTCTTATTTGTAATTGAAAAGCATTATAATAGAATTACTTTTTTACCCTAAAAAGAATAAAACTAAAAAAATATTTACTTTCTTATAATAGATATTTTATTAAAAATTATTTACTTGCTTATAAAAAAATATTATAATATAAGCATTATGAAATTAACTTTTTTACCCTAAAAGAATAAAACTAAAAACAATTAATAATATATTTATATTTTACATTAAATTACTTTTTTGTAATTGAAAAGCATTATAATAGAATTTTATTAAAAATTTATTTACTTATAATAAAACAAATATTATAATGTAACTTATTTTTTTCTCTCACGGTATTTATCTGCACCTCTGTATTTATTTGCACTATTCCCGATAATAATCTATTTTTTATTCCCACTATTTACTTCCTATTTATATGAGTTCCAAAAGCTATGACTGAAACGATATACTATTTCATATCTCTTTAGTTGTCGGCTTTTAATTAATTAGTTGGAAAATTTATGACGGAAAATATATAATATTTAATAAACGCTTTGGTTGTCGGCTTTTACTTTTTATAAGTTAACATTTTTTTTTTGCACGGTCACGCTCCACCTGTGCTGTCACTGTAGGTTATGCCTCTCGGCGTAATAAACATGTTTATTCTAACCATCCATCATATACTTTAATACATTATAAATAATATAAATATTATCCTTGATAATATAAATCTATGTTTGTACGAATTTATATAAATCTTTTATTCTCTATGTTTATACATAAACCATAACATTAATAATCCATGTCATAAATGTAATTCAAAGCCCATATAACCATCTATAATGTATATAAAAAACTTCTTCTGAACTATGCAACATATATTTGAATACGTAAATGCACAAGTATCATAATTTATCATATAAGTAATATCCATAAGTCATATAACCATTTTGAAAGTATATCAAATTAAATAAGATCTGTTGAAGGTAAAATAAGATGTAGACTATAGAAGTAACACTTCATTGTAATGGTGCAAATACATGACAAATTCTTCATTGATGAGAACTGTATTACGCCATTTATTTTCAAATTGATCACAATATACTTCTTTGAGAAACCTTGGAAATGCAACTACTTTTGTATACAACTCTTTAACTTTTTTTGCAACATCTTCCATTTGCAATATTTCTAGTTCATCAACATCTCCGATCATTAAGTTGGTGTTTTCAATTTGTTCGAGAATTTTGCTACAATGCTCCAAAACAACTCTTTCACATTTGTCCCTAATGGTTTCAGCAACATTGTTTGAGTTTACAGAGCCATGTGGGCTTGAAACAATGATTTCTAATTCATTTTATGAAACATCCATAGTATCAATTATCTGGTGTTCAAAGTGGAATTCAATAAAATTAAGGTTAGTATATAGGAATGATAAGAATAAAACTATTCATAATATGTTTTCAATTTGATTGATTTTTAAAATAATTTCATAAAGTTATTGAATATGACGAAGTTATTCATTCTTTTATAAGTGTGAAGGTAAATGTTCAATGGTAGCAATATAAAGTAATTCATCATCACCGAGCTTATTTATTTGCTCAAATATAATGGTTTAACAATATTTATTTAATTGAACATTTGTTTAGTTGAAACATTTTTTAAATTTTTAGTGAAATGATAATGTAATTGTAACTATCAATTTATGTAAATTTGTCTAAAATATACATTATATAATCATTTAGTCAAATATATCTATTTTATAGTTTGAAAATAACAAAATTATATAAACCATGTGAAATTTAAGTTAATGTATAAAACATAAGACTAATAATGCATCATATAAATAAAATTCATAAGCCATATAATCATTTATAAATCATATAAACATGTTTAGTCTAACCATCCATCATTCACCTTAATACATTGTAAATAATATAAATAAATTATCCATAACAATATAATCCACCATAAAGTATATGAACATGTTTAATACATAAAGTATATCATTGAGCTTAATAAATAAATAAAATTTAACCATACATAAAGTATATAAAAATGTTTATACGAACCTTCTATGATGTAGATTAACAGAGAAATCACAAAATCATAATCACCAATAACATAAATAACATCCATAAATCATATAACCATGCACAAAGTATATAAAATGTTCATCTAAAATATGCAGTATCTACAGTAATACATAGATTATGTAATTTGTAATATCTAATTTATTTAGGATTTAATATTAATTTTCTATTCTTTTTTCGAGTGGTTTATCAACGCATCACGCATAATATTGGAATTTCCTTGCTCATATTGTTCATCGTAGAGCATTTCTCGTATGAATCTGGGAAATCCTCAAACCTTCAAAGAGGCCTTGTACATGTTGCTGGAGAGTTCTTCTGCGTGAGTGATTTCAAAGTCTTCGATTGCTACTATGCTTCTGCTTACATCCTCTATTTCATTTATTATTTGTGTAAGATGTTCATTCACTGATCTCATGAGTTTATCCATCTTTGTTTCAATAATCCCATTTGATCCAATAGACTTGGTATGATTTATGGGGGCATTAACTGAATTTTGAGTTTTTGAACTTTGAGAATCCATATTCTGTATAGAAATGAAATAGGTTAATAAATGGAATACAATAATTCAATATAAGTACACATCATATTGGAAATAAATGAATATTTAGTAGTCATATACTTTACACAATTTCATTTTGTTCTTAGAGTGTATGAAATAAGGCTTAAAGGTTATGACTTTTTATTGTTGTTTTTTTTGTTTAGTGGAGAGTTTCGAGTAATTAACTTATACCTATTATAGAAATTATGTTATAGTGTTAATTATTTCCACATTTTTTATTAATAAATTTATTTTCATATAGTGCCCTAGAAAGTTAAGAAAGGACAATGAGATGAATTTGTGTATAGAAGAGAAAATTGCATCAGTAAATTAACAATATTTCTTACATCAAATAATTTCTAGGGCTTCTAGCTTGTTTTGCTCTGCTTTTCTTTTGGCCACCTATTTTCCTTTTTTCATTTTATTTTTATATTTGTTGTATGTAATGGGTGACATAATTCTTAGTCCTTTTAGAGCTTGGACACGTGATACTGCCACAAACGTGAGACCGCTTCTTTCAATGGGGCCCATATCAATTGTAGTCTTTTGCAGTGTTAGTCCCTGTGATTTGTGTATTGTTAGAGCCCAAGCCAATCTCAAAGGTATTTGTTTTGTGGTACCCCTATCAATTGTTGGAATTGGAACCCTTTGGGGGAGGTGATCATCAAATGGAATTCCAGAGTAGCTGTTAAAATCTACAAGTACATATGATGGTGGTTGAGGTGGTGCACTTCCAGGGGTGTAGACAATACTTTGAATACATCCTAGTGCTCCATTAACAAGACCTGCTTCTATTCATAAGTTCGAAGTTAGCATCACCCTTGGATTATTGTTGAGTAGTCATTCCATCTCCAACTCATGTTTTCCATCTCTTTCTATAGAAGTAAGTAATGTTTTTACAACAATGCTTTGTGCAATAGGATTTGATAACAAATAGAGTTTTCTCTTGTTATGGCTATGCACATTATCATTTGTAGAGAATAAATGAACACTATCTTTGAACTCTTCATTTTCTATACTACTCATGTTGGTATTGGATCTAGACATAAGTAATATCCAATCTTCTATTTTAGGGTTTGCATCTCTTATGTTTGATAGAAGAAGACGAAACCCCCATACAACAGTACAAGGCGTGCCAAGCTACTTTGGGAACAATTCACTTTAGATCACATTTTCAGACAAGATGAACAAGACATTGAGCAAGAAAGGTTTTGTCTTCTTCTATCAAACATAAGAGATACAAACCATACAATAGGAGATTGGATTTTACTTATGTCTAGATCCAATACCAACATGAGCAGTACAAAAAATGAAGAGTTCAAAGATAGTGTTCATTTATTCTCTACAAATGATAATGTGCATAGCCATAACAGGAGAAAACTCTGTTTGTTATCAAATCTTGTTGCACGAAGCATTGCTGTAAAAACATCACTTACTTTTATAGAAATAGATGGAAATGATGAGTTGGAGATGGAATTACTACTTAGCAACAATCCAAGGGTGACGCTGACTTCAAACTCATGGATAGAAGGTCTTGTCAATGGAGTACTAGGATATATTCGAAGTATTGTCTACACCCTTGGAAGTGCACCACCTCAATCACCATCATACGTACTTGTAGATTTTGACAGTTACTTTGGAATTCCATTGGATGATTAGCACCCCCAAAGGGTTCCAATTCCAACAATTGATAGGGGTACCACAAAACAAATACCTTTGAGATTGGCTTGGGCTCTAACGATACACAAATCACAGGGACTAACGCTGCAAAAAGGCTACAATTGATATAGACCCCATTGAAAGAGGCGGTCTCACGTTTGTGGCAATATCACGTGTCAAAGCTCTAAAAGAACTAAGAATTATGCCACCCTTCACATACGATAGATATGAAAAAATGAAAAAATGAAAACAGGTGGTCAAAAGAAAGGTAGAACAAAATAGGCTAAAAGCGCTAGAAATTATTTGATGTAACAAATATTATTAATATACTGATGCAGTTTTCTCTTCTATACACAAATTCATCTCATTGTCCTTTCTTAAATTTCTAGGGCACTGTATGAAAATAAATTTATTAATAAAAATTGTGGAAATAATTAACACTATAACATAATTTCTATAATAGGTATAAGTTAATTAATTGAAGCTCTTCACTAAACAAAAAAAACAACAATAAAAAGTCATAACCTTTAAGCCTTATTTCATACACTTTAAGAGAAAAATGAAATTATGTAATGAGTATGACTACTAAATATTCATTTATTTCTAATATGATGTGTACTTATATTGAATTATTGTATTCCATGTATTAACCTATTTCATTTTTATATAGAATATGGATTCTCAAAGTTCAGAAACTCAAAATATAGTTAATGCCCCCCATAAATCGTACTGAGTCTATTGGATCAAATGAGATTATTGAAACAAAGATGGATAAACTCATGAGATCAGTGAATGAACATCTTACACAAATAATAAATGAAATAGAGGATGTAAACAAAAGCATAGTAGCAATTATCCAAGACTTTGAAATCACTCAAGCATAAGAACTCTTCAACAACATGTACAAGGCCTCTTTGAAGGTTCGAGGATTTCCCAGATTCATTCGAGAAATGTTTTACGGTGAACAATATGAGCAAGGACATTCCAATATTATACATGATGCGCTCATAAACTATTTGAAAAAAGAATAGAAAATTAATATTAAATCTTAAATAAATATAGATATTACAAATTACATAATCTATGTATTACTGTAGATACTGCATATTTTAGATGAACATTTTATATACTTTGTGCATGGTTATATGACTTATGGATGCTATTTATGTTATTGGTGATTATGATTTTGTGATTTCTCTATTAAACATCATGGATGGTTCGTATAAACATTTTTATATATTTTATGTATGGTTAAATTTTATTTATTTATTAAGCTAAATGATATTCTTTATGGATTAAACATGTTCATATACTTTATGGTGGATTATATTGTTATGATTTTTATTTATATTATTTACAATGTATTAAGGTGAATGATGGATGGTTAGACTAAACATGTTTATATGCTTTATAAATGATTATATGGCATGAATTTTATTTATATGATGCATTATTAGTCTTATGTTTTATAAATTAACTTAAATTTCACATGGTTTATATAATTTCATTATTTTCAAACTGTAAAATAGATATATTTGACTAAATGATGATATAATGTATATTTTAGACAAATTTACATAAATTACTTTATCATTTCACTAAATTTTTTTAAAAATATTTATCAGTTGAACAAATGCTCAATTAAATAAATATTGTTAAACCATTATATTTGAGCAGATAAATAAGCTCGATGATGATGAATTACTTTATATTGCTACCATTGAACATTCACCTTCATGCTTATAAAAGAATGAATAGCTTCATCATATTCAATAACTTTATGAAATTATTTTAAATCAATCAAATTGAAAACATATTATGAATAGTTTTATTCTTATAATTCCTAGATACTAACCTTAATTTTATTGAATTCCACTTTGAACACTAGATAATTGATACTATGGATGTTTCATAAAATGAATCAAAAATCTTTGTTTCAAGCGCACATGGCTCTGTAAACTCAAACAATGTTGTTGAAACCATTATGGACAAATGTGAAAGAGTTGTTTTGGAGCACTGTAGCAAAATTCTCGAACAAATTGAAAACACCAGCTTAATGATTAAAGATGTTGATGAACTAGAAATATTGCAAATGGAAGATGTTGCAAAAAAGTTAAAGAAGTGTATACAAAAGTAGCTGCATTTTCAAAGTTTCTCAAAGAAGTATATCGTGATCAGTTTGAAAATAAAAGGGTGTAATACAATTCTCATCAGTGAAGAATTTGTCATGTATTTACATCATTACAATGAAGTGTTATTTATATAGTCTACATCTTATTTTACCTTCAACAGATCTTATTTAATTTGATATACTTTCAAAATAGGTATATGACTTATGGATATTACTTATATGATAAATTATGATATTTATGCATTTATGTATTCAAATATATGTTGCATAGTTTAGAAAAAACATTTTATATACATTATAGATAGTTATATGAGTTTTGAATTACATTTATGACATGGATTATTAATGTTATGGTTTATGTACAAACATAGAGAATAAAAGATTTATATAAATTTGTACAAACATGGATTTATATTGTCATGGATAATATTTATATTATTTATAATGTATTAAAGCATATGATGGATGGTTAGAATAAACATGTTTATATACTTTAACAATGATTATATGTCTTATAGATTTTCATTTTATATATATATATATATATATAATCCTAACCATAATCCTAACCCAAACTCTAACCCTAACCCTAACCCTACCCAAAACCTAACCCCATCCCTAACTATTATATACCCGTAACCTTAATCCTAATCCCAACCTTTACCCTACCCAAAAATCTCACCCTCAACCTAACTCTAACATTGTCCCTAACTACATGATATACCCTTGATCATCACCCTAATTGTAAGCTATAACCCTAACCCTAACCCTATTCATGATGTAAATCCTTACCCTAAACCTAACCATTATTTTAACCCTAAACCTAATCCAAACCCTTCCCCTAATTGAGCATTAATCTTAAATTTAATTGACCTCTAAATCCTAAATTTATTTGAATGCTAACCCTTATCATTTATAAAATCATAACCAAATTGAACCCTTACTATAATTGAACACTCACCCTAATTGAAACCCAACCCTACTTTAACCCTACTCATAACTATATCTTTAATTCTAATTATAACCCTAACCCTAATTCTATTTATAAGACTAAACATAACTATATTTTATAATTCATAATCTTATTTTAAGACTAACCCTAACCTTATTTAAAATTTAACCCTAAGAATAACCCTAATTAAACACTAACCCTAACGTTATTTGAATGTTAACCATAGTTTAACCCTAACACTAACTCAAAGATTTCCCCTAATTCAATCATAATAAAAGTTTGAACCTAACCATTTTTGACCCCTAACCATAACTTATATTGAATTTTTATATTAAATATACTAAAATATTATTATTTATCTAATAATATAATAAAATAATATTGTATAATTATATATTAATTCATGTTATGTGTTGCGCCACGACTGCTACTAGCATATATAGATTAAATTTAATCTATATAAATTACGTCGAGATATATCAAGGCGTTTATTTTTTCAATTTAATATATCTATATTAAAGTTGAATGATGAAAAATTAAACACCTCCATATATCTCAGCATAATTTATATAGATTAAATTTAATCTATATATGTTAGTTAAAAATTTAAATCCATCACTTCTCCAATATGGACTGCATCACAACATCGCGATTGGACTATTATGTGATGAATTTTTACAACGCGATTGCATCTCAAGAATATAGTGCTTTCCTCCACCGTTCCTTCCCTTTGTTGTCACAGAAGCGCATAGCCCAACCTCCCTCTGTATAGAACCAACGTTTTTATAAAATAAAAATAAATTGAAACAAAAATTCTAAAAAGAGAAACCCTACAGATCAGGCGAAGGGAAACATCTGATATTGGTAGGAGCTGGATGAATGCATTTATCAACATCCTGTTCGGTGCCTTGCCCAAGATTGCATGGAAAGAGCTACATATACGTCGGATATTGAACTTTGTGGGCCAAATTAACTATGAAATCGTGTTCACATTTTTTTCGCAACCTAAATCCATTTTCCACCACTTTTTATCGATTAAAATATGTTTACACCTCGAATATTGCATTGAAAATTGCGGATTTGAAAAAAACTGTTGAAATTGCGGATTTGGAAAAAAAATGATTTTTTTTGGAAAAATTTGGCAAACTTGCAGATTTCCGATTTTTACGATTAATCGTGATTTTTTCACAATTTTTGCTAATAAAATAAAATAAATAACACTCACTCATTTAAGGGCCAAACATATATGAAAAGAGAAACATAACAAAACCCTCCACCCAAAAAAAAACCTATTTAATACATATCTAAAATCTATCATTTATAATTAATTTTTTTTTTAAAAAAAAAATATCAAATATCATAATATATATATATATATATATATAGATAAAGTATGTGGAGAGATATCTGAGGCTATTTTGAATACTTTTTATGTGTAATAATAAATTTAGGATATTTCTTTTTTATTGAATTTTCTAATTTGAAGTGTATTAATTCAAATTTTTTAAAAAGAACAATTTATTTTCATTCTTTTTTATAATTTTATTTTTTATTATTAAAAAATGTTTTAAATGATATCAAAGAATATTTTTGTTTTTTAAAATTTTTCAATATTTTGTATTCATAGAGGAAAGTTCTTTTGTAGTTAATTTTCTAAATTTTAGAAACTTTCTTTTATGAGTAGTTATATTTTTTTTATACAGCAGGGTGTCCCAATTATGAGTAGTAATTTTTACATATTTTTTAACGTCTTATCCTTATAAATAAATATTATTTTTAGTAGATAAGATTACTTAAAAAAAATATATAAAAAATATCAAGAATATCTTTTTTTAAAAGATCTTGAATATTTTTTAGTTTTAAATATGTTAATTTAGAAACTTACTTTTATATGAAATAGTAAATTTAGATTATTTATTTTTTACTTACTTTCTTATTGTGATAACTTATGATCAATTTTATGTATAAATATTTATCCAAAACTTACTAAATTGATTAAAAAAAAACTATTGGGAATATGATGCCATTTAATTGCAATCTTAAACATATTTCATGTATCTCCTACTTCCTTGGAAAGTGTTCCCCAACACTAGATTAGAAAGAGATTAAATTCGAATGAAATGAACATGTAAATTGACACTTGTAATTATTCCTAAATGATAGGAACATGTGGGGATGCCCAAGAAGAGCTCCTACAAAATAGTAGCACATGGGGCGCCCACATGGAAGGTGGAACCCACCTTGCTTAAGTTAACTATTTGGAGGATTGATAACACTTCAGCAATGCATGTTTAGATCCTACAAGTAATGGATTTATATTTACATGAGTGGAGTTCAGTTCAGTATCAGTTCAGTTATGGTTCAGTTATCTTTAGTTGCATGTAGTTAGTTTGAGTTGCATGACTAATGACTTGAGTTGCATGACAAATAACAGGTGATACATTTAGTTAAGTGGGGATGATGAATCATGCATAATGTTTGCATGAATTGATGGAGAGATATGTTTCAGTTAACAAAGATTGACTTGGACCCACCTTGGGTGCCCAGTTGAGATCTTTGAGTTAACACCTTTTGCATGAGAATATATTTACAAGGCTGAGTTAAGTGGGCCCATTCTTGGGCGCCAACTTTGAGGAGAAGCTTGGAAGATATTTTCTTGACCAACGATCAATTAAGAGTTCAGTTTGGGGCGCCTAAATTGAGGGGACTCTGGATTTGACTTCATGTTACAAGATGAAACTCTACTTGCAGAAAATAGGCGTAGGTTTTTGAGAGGAGCTTTGTGCTTTGTAATTGACAATTCTTTGGAGTTTTCAATGCTCATTACTGTCTATTAATTGTAGCAAGTTGAAGAGAGTTTTATTAGAGTTTATTGCAGGTTGTGAAGAAGAATTGTTGAAGGAAAAAGAAGCATATCAATCAAGGATTGATACAGTATTATTGTAATCTTGTTCTAATGTTAAATAATACAAGCACTATTGATTCTGGTGGTGGAGTTTTTTATCGAAAGGGTTTCTCCACGTATATGCTGTGTCACTTCTATTTTCTTTTCTCATTCTTCTACAATCTTTTGTCTCCTTCTACAATTGGTAAAATTGATCTAAACATATAATCATACACAAAGAATTTGTAACAAAGAACACTTAATTAGATCTACAATCTCATAGTTTTACAAGTTTTAAGCTACATAATTACCTCCATTTTCAACATTTGGTATCAGAGCTAATGGTTGGGTAGAGTTTGGGATGCCTTTCTCTTAAAATTTTTAAGGTGTTTTTGGCTGTAGTGGGAGCTTTTACTATTGTGTTATTGCAAATTTGTAAAAGAAGTATGTTTTATCTTCTTGGTTTAAAGATTATGGTTTTCTTGACCTTTTGGGAGTTGTGTCATTTACAACAGATTCTTTGATTGTGTTGAGGCCATGGATGATTTTCATTTAGGAGATGGTTATCACGATGTCATCGATAGCTTGGTTACATGTTTCAGTGGGAGCTTTTGACAGTGATGGTTTGATGTTTATCTTGTTGCCATGTATAGCTTGGTATCACAGTTCAGTGGGAGCTTTGGTAGGATATAGTTATCTTCATGTGATTTGAAGAGGTTTTAACATCTTATTTCATGGAGGACCCTTAGAGTCTTTGGTAAAGGTGTTATTGTTCTTCCTTTGGAGAGGATGTAGTTATCTTTGGTTTTGAGTATTAATCATTTGCTTGGAGCTTCATGATTATGCAAGTTGCTTTTAAAGTTGGGCATGGATTGATTGGTGGGTGCTCATGGATACTAGAGAGACTTGGGTTAGGCCGAATATTTCTTATGTTAGGAGATATGTGTTGGAATGGTTACTTGTTATAAAATTTTTTCATCAGTAAAGACCGAGGAGCCTACACCTGGAAATGGATGTGAGTCCATCATAAACCTGATGAGAAGGTTGCATAATAATGATTCCTTGTTTAGAATAATTGCAATGTATAATGTCAAGTGGGAGAATGTTGGGAATAGGACGCCACTTAATTGCAATCCTAAACATATTTCATGTATCTTCTAAGTCCTTAGAAACTGTTCTCCAACACTAGGATTAGAAAGAGATTAAATTCGAATGAAATGAATATGTAAATTGACACTTGTAATTATTCCTAAATGATAGGAACATGTGGGGATGCCCAAGAAGAGCTCCTACAAAATAGGAGCACATGGGGCGCCCACATGGAAGGTGGAACCCACCTTGCTTAAGTCAACTGTTTGGAGGATTGATAACACTTCAGTAATGCATGTTTAGATCCTACAAGTTATGGATTGATATTTACATGAGTGGAGTTCAGTTCAGTATCAGTTCAGTTACAGTTCAGTTATCTTTAGTTGCATGTATTTAGTTTGAGTTGCATGTTAGTTGACTTCAATTGACTTGAGTTGCATGACTAATGACTTGAGTTGCATGACAAATAACAGGTGATACATTTAGTTAAGTGGGGATGATGAATCATGCATAATGTTTGCATGAATTGATGGAGAGATATGTTTCAGTTAATAAAGATTGACTTGGACCCACCTTGGGTGCCCAAGTTGAGATCTTTGAGTTAACACCTTTTGCATGAGAATATATTTACAAGGCTGAGTTAAGTGGGCCCATTCTTGGGCGCCAACTTTGAGGAGAAGCTTGGAAGATATTTTCTTGACCAATGATCAGTTAGGAGTTCAGTTTGGGGCGCCTAAATTGAGGAGACTCTGGATTTAACTTCATGTTACAAGATGAAACTCTACTTGCACAAAATAGGCGTAGGTTTTTGAGAGGATCTTTGTGCTTTGTAATTGACAATTCTTTGGAGTTTTCAATGCTCATTACTGTCTATTAATTGTAGCAAGTTGAAGAGAGTTTTATTAGAGTTTATTGCAGGTTGTGAAGAAGAATTGTTGAAGGAAAAAGAAGCATATCAATCAAGGATTGATATAGTATTATTGTAATCTTGTTCTAATGTTAAATAATACAAGCACTATTGATTCTGGTGGTGGAGTTTTTTCTCGAAAGGGTTTCTCCATGTATATGTTGTGTCACTTCTATCTTCTTCTCATTCTTCTACAATCTTCTGTCTCCTTCTACAATTGGTAAAATTGATCTAAACATATAATCATACACAAAGAATTTGTAACAAAAAACACTTAATTAGATCTACAATCTCATAGTTTTACAAGTTTTAAGCTACATAATTACCTCCATTTTCAACAAAAATTGCCACCTACATGTCAATTTTTACTTGAGTTTTTCTTTACACAAACTCTTCCATCCCATTTGTGACTGTAAGAACGCCTCTCGGCATAACCAAAAATTACTAAATTGATTAAAAAAACTGCCACCTACACGTTAATTTTTACTTGAGGATTTTTTCTTTACATAGACTCTTCTATGCAGTCTGTAATTGTAAGAATGCCTCTCGGTGTAATAATAATTTGTAATAATATAATATTAAATAACATAATAATATAATGACAATGCAGGGAGGGGTGTCTGAGACCCAAGGTGAGGATGATGGTGATGTTGAAGCAAAGGTGGAGAGGGATGTTGATAACAATGTGCATAAGAAGGAATCATCAGAGAGAATCATGGTAGATGTTTTTGAATTTGTGGAAAGCGATATCGGAAAGTATTTTGAATAGAAGGCAAGGTAGTTATTGGCATATTCTTGGGAAAATGGTTCATAAGAAAAGAAATAGGCGAATGGGTAATGTAAAACTAGAACATGGACCCTATCTTAAATTTTCTGGCCAAAGGCTCTTTTGTGGCTGTATTTAGAAGCGAAATGGAAAGGGAACATATAATGGAGAAGCAAATTTGGAAGAACAATTCTTCTTTTCTCTTACAAAAGTGGGAAAGAAACTTTAACCCCCTGAACTTTAATCCAAGGAATGACCCAACATGGGTACGCCTATATAATCTGCCTTTTGAATACTGGTCAGGGGGACGCATCTCAAAAATTGGAAATGCATTGGGAAAAACTCTTGAAATCAACTTGTAGAATGGAGTCATTGATTTATGCTAGAATATTAATCCTCTCATTAAACGATATCCCCAATTCAATAAGCCTACAATCTGGTACAAAATCATGAATGTAGAACATTGAGATTGAGACACCCAATTTTTTTTGCACAAAATGCAGACGGAGGAATCACAATGCTGAAAAATGCAAACTCTTTCCTCCATCCATAAGGGAAGTATGGAGGGAGAAGAAAAAACAAAAAAGAAGGAAGAATAACATGCAGATGGTCAAAATGATCAATCTTGTACAATGGAACAAAATGGCCTTCAAGCCTCCTTACATGTAAAAAACTGGCAGATAATCCTGGCAAAGCCAACAAAGTCTTTTGATTCAGGAGACCCGTAGAATGAGGAAGGGGAGATAGGATGCTTGGGTGATGAACACATGTCCCCCATATTGCTCGAATGGCATACAAATGATGCCTATAAATTCTCAGATCAATTGTTAGAAAAAGAAATTGAAGAAGATTTGGAATGAATAGAGAAGAGAAAAATTAGGCAAACGGTGAAGAAGGCCTCAACATCTAAAGTGGGAAGGAAAACAGTTAAATAGAAAAGAGAAGAAGAGGCCTTGAAGAGTGAACAACCATCCATAAGGTCATACATGATGTGCTCCAAGGGAGAAAATGCCTCCCTTGGGGGGAGATGAAGATCCTCACATAGAATGTTAGGGTCATAAATGCCCCTAACAAAAGGGGACTGGTAAAACGCTAGTTGGAGTGTCAGAATCCTGACATTATTCTCCTCCAGGAAACAAAACTTGTAGGCGATGAGACCATTGCATTCACTAGATTCTACAAAAGTTGGGAAGGCCTATTCATGAATGAAATCAGTGCTTCAGGTGGTCTTGGTGTCCTTTGGCGTCTAGGACGGATCAAGGTAGCACTTTTAAATTCAAATTCACATTGGATGAAATTGGAGGTAAACAATACTCAAACACACTCAATTTATGGATTACATAATGTTTATGGCCCAATTAAAACCGAGGAAAATAAATTATTATGGAATGATATTTCAAATAATTTGGGGAACTCAAAAGTAGTGGTTGGTGGGGATTTTAATGCTATAATGGATCTAAAAGAAATACTAGGGGGCTCTAGGAAAATCTTACAACCTCAAAAAGATTTTATGAAGTTTATTGAAGAGAATAAGCTGATTGATATAAAAGCATCGAATGACACTTTCACATGGAATAACAGAAGGAAAGATTATTCTAACATAGCCAAAAGGCTTGACAAATTTTTTGGTGTCCGAGGATTGGTTGCAAGGAAATTTGTTGCCAAAATCTATAATTTGGCCAATTACAATCTCATATCACTATCCAATAATTTTTTTGATCAAGGAAGACTCAAAGGCCCCAAAAAGTCAATTTAAGTTTGAAAAAACGTGGATGTGTGCAAATGATCTTCCTCTGAGACAATAGTGGACAAAGCCTTTCAAAATTGTTGGGTCAAAGATGTTTATATTTTAGAAGAAATTGTAAAGAATGAAGGATAAGTTGCGCGAATGGAACACGTCTACTTTTAAAAACATTTTTGAAGAAAAGGAGCGTGTAGAAGAGTTGTTGGCTGCGCTTGAGGAGGTGATCTTTAATCAAGGGATGACAAATGTGGAGTTCGAAAGAGAAAAATTACTAATGGTGGAATACGAGTTACTGTTGAGAGAAGAAGTTTACTAGCGTTCAAAGACGATGGATACCTGGTTGGAATAAGGAGATTTGAACACCAAATACTTTCACAACTCAACAAAAGTGAAACGAAGTTGGAACAGGATTATGCAAATCGCAGTTGGTATGGGGTAAAGTTAACAAAAAAGGAAGACATCCAAAAAGTAGGGGTCAAATACTTTTCTTCCCTTCTTGGTGGTGAAAATGAAGCAAAACCCATAAACCTGGATATTACAGCAGATATAATGCCTCTTGTCACGGTGGAGGATAACAAAATTTTATGTGACAAGACAAGCAAGGAGGAAGTGAAGACCGCTTTATTTCAAATGCAGCCAGATAAAGCACCTGGTCCCGACGGTTTTAATGCTTTTTTCTTTCAATCTTGCTGAGATTTTATGGGGTCGGAGATTCATGGGCTGGTGGAGGAATCGAGAAAAAAGATCATTCTTAAAGATCTAAACAATACAAATATTGCCTTAATCCCCGAGTGTGAGAACTGTGAGTCTTTTGCGGATTATAGGCCCATAGCACTCTATAATACAATATATAAGATCATCAAAAAGGTGATGGAAAACCGTTTGAAATGCATTCACTCAAGATTGATTTCGCACGAAGAAAGTGGGTTCGTACCAGGCAGAAACATATCGGACGACACTATGGTGTCCCATGAAGTTGTCCACTCTCTCAAGCATTCAAAAAGAAAAGGTATGGTGGTAAAAATTGATATGAGTAAAGCCTACAACAGGGTTCGGTGGTGTTTCCTCATGGAAGTGATGAAGAAATTTGGTTTCAACGAAGATTGGTTGGGATGGGTGTATAGTTGCATAACAACCCCAAGGTATTCGGTATTAATAAATGGGACGCCATGCAAATTCTTCAATGGGGCAAAAGGTTTGTGGCAAGGGGACCCAATCTCCCCATTTCTTTACATTATCATGACCGAAGCCCTCTGCAAACAAATCTTGAAGGAAATGTCACAGGGGTGGTGGAGAGGCATAAGTGTATCAAACCTTATTCTAGCTATTTCTCACCAGCTTTTTGCAGATGACACTACTCTCTACGGGGGTGCAACAGTGTCAAAAGTTCAAACAATGAAGGAAATCCTACAAAAAATATGTTTCCAAACCGACCAACAAGTAAACAATGATAAATCCAACATCTATTTTTTCAATAACCCAAGAAGATTGGAGCATTGTATATCGAAAATATTGGGCTTCAATACTGGCCAACTTCCAACAAAATACCCGGGTATTCCATTGATAGCTGGGCAATCAAAATATTTCCATTGGGAAGCCACAGTAAAGAAATGTAGCACAAGAACAAAAAACTGGAAGGGGCGGTGGTTGAAATTGGCGGGTAGGCTCACTATGGTCAAATCGGTGTTAGCAGCCATTCCAATCTACATGTTGTCGTGCCTTGAAGCTTCAAACAAAACCATCAAGAGATTGGTAGGGGTACAACGCAAACTGTTATGGCATGACACGCAGGAAAAAAAAACACGTCCCTTTGCTTGCTTGGGAGATAGTCATGAAATCCAAAGAACAGGGTGGTGCAGGTTTCAAGAATATAAAGATTCAGAACCGGGCATTGGGTGCAAAGCTCACTTGGCATATGTTTAAGTACGCTGATGCTTTGTGGAGCAAAATTCTCAGGGCTAAATACCTTGATTCTTAGGAGCCGAAGAGGATTCTTATCGTGGCTAACCCTCAACATGGTTCAGCCATATGAAATTTCATATTAAATTCTAGGGACGTGATTTGTGAGCATCTTACCTGGCGTATTGGTGACGGGCGTAAAGTCTCATTCTGGGATGAGTCTTGGAATGCTTACCCCACCTTAAGCGATCTCCTGGGCTTAAGAGAAGCAATCAATCCGGCCAAGGAAATTTATGGTGAATGTCTGAGGGGTTATATATTTATGTTTGGCAAATAAACGACCGATGGGAATGGTCATGGAATTTTTTTGAATTTCTACAAGACCAATTGAGAGTGGCATTGATGAATGAGCTCTCTAAGAGGCAAATTTTTATTTCTGAGGCTCCAGATTCAATCCTCTGGTGTGCATCTAAAATAGGTGTTTATTCGGTCAATATAGGCTACAAACTAATAGAGCATGATCTAGAGTTAGCCACTTGGACCAAGTGGTTGTGTTGGGGTTGAAATGTCCTACCAAAAGTAGGGGCTTTTACGTGGGTTGCTCTACATGAGCACATCCTTACCAGAGACAGGCTGAACAAATTTAGTATGCAAGGGCCGCATTGGTGTGTGCTTTGTAGACACAACTCTGAAGAAGGACAACATCTGCTTTTGCAATGTGAAGTAGCTCAATCTGTTTGGCTTCATTTTTGTGCCAAGATGGAATGGAATGGTCCACTTCCAAATAATCTTAGGCCACTCTTCGAATCCTGGCCAAACATTTATAGAGCAGCGTTGGGGGGTATTTGGTGTGAAATCCCGACAATGATTGTCTTGCAATTGTGGAAATAATGCAACACAAGAATATTTAAGGAGAAAGCCTCCTCAATGGAAGGTATTCTTTTCAAGATCAAAGCCAGGATTAGTGAACATCTCAATGGGAAGATAAAATGAGGTAGCTATAAATATTTCTTGGCCTGGGACAACAGAATGCTTATTAGTTGGAAGCAGATTTTTCCGCCTAACAACCAGCTTTGCAAAAACAAGTTAGCTAGAGCCAAATCTAAATGGGTCCTACCTCCAAAAAGGAAAGTTGAAATTGTGTTTTGACGGGGCCATGAAGGGGAACTTGGGGCCCTCAGGTGCGAGCTTGATTGTGCATAACGAGAATGGTCAGGTGTTGGTTGCAGCCTCAATTTGATTGCCCAATGGAACGAACAATGAAGCAGAGTGTGCAACGTTTTTGGAAGGTGTGCAATATTGCGTTTCAAAAAATTGGCACTCATTGGATATTGAAGGCGATTCCCAAGTCGTTATAAGGGCGGTAGGGTCCAAACAAGCGCCAAGCTGGAAACGCAAAATGTGGGTGGATGTAATCAACGTGGCACTTAGTAGCATAAGGGATTACAAACTGAAGCACATCTATAGAGAGGAAAACTTGGCTGCGGATTTCATTTCAAAGTTCGACATTGATCAACCTGACAAGAGAATCTTCACGACTGATTTGAGTAGGTGGTCAGATCTAGAAAAGATAATGAGATTGGATTGCGCCTAGTCCTGAAATGATCGATATCGCCTTATGGTGGTACTCTGTCAAAAAGTATTCATTTGTTCAAACATGTAATATTTTGCTTTGGTTTAGTTCAGGGTACGTATAAAATCTTGGCAGTTTCTCCTCTCAAAAGCGTTGGAACCGTATGCAAGTAAATCCAATGGTGATTTGGGGGTGCAAGTTGGTCACTTTTTCATATCAGTGCAAGGATGTGAGCTCCTTTGCCTCAGTTTGATCGAGTGGAAGGTAGTTTTCAAAATCCTTTTTTGGGTGTTTATAAATTGGGATTGCAACAACATTGTTAACTAACAAGGAGATCAAAAATGGAAGTTCTTGCTTTATGTAGATGCTATAGGATTTTGGTTGGTCATGGGAAGATGGTGGAGGCTGCTCTTGAGACATCTGAAGTGTAGATTGGGCATCTATTCAAAACAGAGTCAGAGGCGACAATCAAAGTGATCAAACAGGCGGTAGGGGAGAGCAGACTCAAGGGCGACCATATCCATGACGACTTCATGGTGGGATATGTGATCTCAAATGTGTTGTGCTACGTTCGTAGGAAGTTGGTGGCCAAGGCAGTCACCTGTTTTGTAATGGACATTCATGTAGATGTTGCTCTCAAAACTGTGAAAGCTTTAGATAAATGGCCAAAGAAGGGGATCGTTTGTGACATTGTGGATGTTGAAAAAGTTCACAACAGAAAGGAGGTGGAGGTAGCTATGGACAAATTCAAAGAAGCGATTGAAGCAAAGAACCTGCAGCTCTTCCTCAACCATGTCATAGAGAACAAAGGTGCTTTACACGACTTTCAAGTCAGGAGAATGTCAGAGCTTGGTGCCGGCGTGATTGCAATGTGTGAAGCTTTTATAAAATATAGCTCTCTGATTGTAATGGGTCTCCTGTTTCTTATCTTGTACTCTCAGGTTCTTGCAAAGTAATGAAAAGAGCGCCACCCTCACTGATGGCAATTTGCCCCAAAAAAATAAATATTAAATAACATAATTTTAATTTTAATTTTTATTATAAACATTAATTTAATGTATTATTATTTAAAAATGAACCTAAAATATGATGTCTTTTTTGTAATGGAAAATAATGTAGACGAGTTAAAGGAATTGTCATGATATTGCTTTAAATTTTCAACTTTTAATATACAAATATTGGAAAGAGAAATTTTCAATTTTTAATGTGCAAATGAATGGGAAGAGGGTTCATACAGAGTCTAAGTAAAAGATAAAAACAAGTAGAGTTGAATGGGTGATAGATGGATTTTTTCTGGCCTAGAGCAAATTCCATAATTTCTTAATAAGGGGTGAATAAAAGGACTAACCCATTCCTCCATGTGGTCACCCAAATATTTGTTCATAAGCCAATAAAATTGAAGTTTCTGCAACACAAATCCCCAAGTTTTTTGAGCAAAGGGATAATGTATGAGGATGTGTGGGACCTTTTCCTCATCCATCTTGCATAGGACACGTCTATTCAATAATCGAAAGCCATGTTTGATGATATTATTCTGAGTTAGGATTCTATTGTGCATGGTTGCCCACCAGAAAAAATGATTTTAAGAAGGAGATTTTTGTTCCATACTTTCATCCAGACAACACAATTGTCCTTTAATAGCATATTGCAAGCCGACTTGACAGGGAAGTTTCCTTTAGGACTTTTGGCCCAAAAGAAATGTCCACCCTTGGAAATATAGGGAATCTAATCTTGCAAATATCATTTTGGAATCTAGTAAAGAACTTTAGTGTAGATGGTATTGGTCTTGGCAACAAGTCTGAAGGAGTTTTCAAGAGTTGTCATGCAAAAGGTAATCATAAACTAGGGGGCCAAAGGATCTTTTAGCAGGGATTTTAAGGCTTTTAAAAGAAGGGTGGTCACTAAGGGGTTGGTCAAACAATCAACAGTCTTCCCAAAAAGGGATAAGACTACCATTCCCCACCTTCTGCTTAAGGCCCAACGAGATCAAACTATGGGTTTTAAGGATATTAATCCAAATCGAAGATCCTTTAAAAAAACTAGTTTCAAAAAGCACACTATGGAACCTTGAATGGTTGAGATATTTGCACTTATAATTTTGAACCAATTCTTATTTAAAATAAGGTCCCAACCAACCTTCGCCATCAAAGATTTATTTAGGTGGGTGATTTTCCTAATACCCAAACCTCCCTGCACTTTTGGGAGGAAAACTTTATCCCAGCTAAATAAAGCCAATTTTTCTTTTCCTTAGTACCTGACCATAGGAAATTCCTCTAAATTTTCTCCATTTTTTCTGCAATATAGATTGGGATTTTAAAGATATTTAGAAAGTACATTGCGATTCCTTGAAGGGAGGCAACAAGAAGTTACAACTTACCAACATTGCTTAGTATTTTCCCCTTCCAGCCCACCAACCTTTTTTGCATACATTCCAAAATAGAATTCCAAAAGGTAGGGGAAACCTCTTTAACAGTGAGGGGGGGCCCAGATAAATTCCAGGAAGATCAACACATTGACAACCTAATATATCCTAGATTTTCCTCCTTAACACCACATTGGAGTTGAAGAAGTAAATCTTACTTTTATCATAATTAATACATTGACCTGAGGCCATTGCATAATTAGACAAACACTTTTTCTAGCATTTAGCCTCAACCATAGAGGCAACACCAAAGAGGATGGTGTCATCCAAAAATTTTCGTAGAGCTCAAGGAGGGAGAGAGGAAGCCACCCTAACTCCTCTAATGTCACCATTCTCAATGAGATTTAGGATATTTCTCCCTAAAACCTCCACAACCAAGATAAACAGGAAAGGGGATAGGGGATCCCCTAGACGAATACCCCTTTCAGTCCCAAAGAATCCCCTTGGAATACCACTTACCAACACTAAGTACTTCATAGTAGTAACACATTCCCTAATAATGTTGATAACACTCTTATGTAATCCCACCTTTTTTAGAACTTTAAACATGATATCTCAGTCCACCCTATCATAAGCCTTTGATATGTCAAGTTTGAGATTCATACCATGAAGGAGGCTTCTTTTCATTGAATGTAGAATCTCATGGGTTGAAATGGCCACATCGAGAATTTGATGCCCTAGGACAAACATCTTTTGGTTCACATTGATCAACCTTCCTAGTGGGGGTTTAATCTTGTTAACCAAAACTTTGGAAAATATCTTATACACTATATTGCATAAACTAATAGGTATGAAATTAGAAATACCAGTAGGATCCTAAACTTTTGGGATGAGAGTAATATAAGTTATTGATTTTTTTAAGGATTTTACCAGTGCAAAATAAATCCTTGGCCACCCCTACTATATCAAGACCCACAATGTCCTAGAATTCTTGAAAGAACACCGAAGGGAATCAATTAGGACCCAAGGATTTATAGGCTCCCATAGAAAAGGTAGCAATCTTGAATTCATCATTAGAAATGTGCCATAATGTGTGCATTATGTTCAAGGGATAGTGTAGTTGGTAAGCAGTTTAATAGTTGATCCACCAACTAAATTTCACAAGGAGGGGACTAATCAAAGTAGGCCCTATAGAAATAGTCTGAGGCCATTTTCACAATAAGGGTATCATTAGTAACATTTTCATAATGCTCATTCATGAGGGCAGTGATGGTGTTCCTTTTCTTGTGGATTATGGTAGATTTGTGGAATAAAGCGAAGTTTTTGTCCCCTCTTTTGGTCATTGAACCCTTGATTTCCGCTTCCACATAATTTCCTCTCTTTGTAGAATTTCTTTCTAGTCCTTTCGTAGTGGTAATTCAATAAGATGAGAATCCATAGAGAGATCTCCATTTTCCATTTGGATTTTCAAATCAAAGAGTTTTGTAAACAACTCCTTTTTTCCAGAACATTCCCAAAGGTTAGCCTGTTCCATCTCATCACTTTTTCTTTTATCAAGTTTATATTTTGAGAGACTTTATACATAGTCGTACCCTGAAAGGGGGTGTTCCACCAATTGAGGATACAATTTTTGAAGTCAGGGTGTGTGGTCCACATAATTTCATAGCAGAATGTAATAGGTCCCTTACGGGGACTGTTAGCCCAAGAGAGAAGAAGAGGATTACGGTCCAAGATAGTTTGAGGTAAAGCCACTAGATTTGAGTTGCATCTCGTATCCCAATTAGAAGAGACCAAGAAGTGATCAAGCTTGACTTAAATACGCTTCTTACCTTTCCTAAAGTTTGTTTAGGTAAAGGGATTCCCTTGCAATTCAATATCCATTAGGCCAATTGCGTTGATGAAATCCACCGGATCTACCATGTTGTTAGTGTAGTCATTTAATCCCCCAAGTTTCTTAAAGAGAAAAAGGGGGTATTAAAGTTACTAGAAACCAAACGGATATAATTTCTATTTGTCATTATTTTTCAAGCTAAACCCTCCCAAACAATCTTACGAGCATTGTAGAAGTTTGGAGCATACAGGTTGATAAGGACCTAGGAGCAAGAAGAGTTTTTGAATTTAACAACCAAACTATTGACAGAGAGCAACACCAGGGAACAAGAAGCTACCAATGGATCCCACATAGTCACTATCCCCCTAGAGGCACCATGTGCTTCACTAATGAATTTTTTTTCCCCAAACCAGATACAGTTTGCCACAGATTGGAAAGTATCATGATTCATTTTAACCTTTTGTATCAATAGGAAACTAATCTTATTCTCAATAAAGTGGGTCTTGAGAGAGTGTTGTTTTTGAGGGCTATTAAGGCCTCTCATATTCCAAGAGAGGAACTTCATTTAATATTTTTAGTGGTTGAATTCAAGGTCTTCTACCTTCCACAAGTAATCTCCCTTGTTATTTATTTCTATCTTGTTTGATGTTGAGAGGGCCTACATGCTTTTGAATCCACTCCCACATCAAATTTATTATTCCTGGTTTTATTTTTTTGTTGTTGACCAGCCATCATCAATCTGATAAGTACTAGGGCTATCACCTAAAGAGAGTACAAGACCTTTAAACGACTAATGGACAACACATGTCGAGCCAAAGTTTTGAATAGAAAGCTTAGCAGAAGGTGCTATCAGAGAGACCTAGGTGTTTAAAATAAAAAAAATTATCAATTAGGGAGGCATTCAGAGAAAGAGGAGCTTTGTCTCCTAGAGTGGGACTGAGGTTAGTGATTTCACCATCCTCAACGGAAGGGGGCTTAGAGGCCTGAGCATCAACAACACCTTGTATGATGGGAGAAACATCCAACTCCAAGGCAATTTGATTGGGTTGTTTAGCAAGGGATTTCAAGATATTGAGAAGGTCCTTAATAAAGGGGTAGTCTGTCCCTTCATCTAAAGTTGGGGCAATACGGTCTTTAGATCTAAAGATCTACTTATTTGAAGCTTTGCATTCAGTAAAGAGATGGCTAGATTTCGAGTAATTTTTACAAAACACAGTAACATTTTCATACTAAATTGTTTTAAATATATTTGTCTTTTTCGTATAGTCGGGATTTAAGCACATATTTTTTGTGCTTGAAAATTATGGTTTATCTCTTTTTCTATTGGTTTGAGTAGGTCGATTTTTCATTTTCCTTTAAGTAAATTAAGAAAATAGGGGGAAATTATATATTGTGGCAAATATTTAATTGGGGGATGCATATAGTGCGAGTTTTGGCGGCAGGCTGGTGGTTACTGAAGCGGTGAATGCATTAAATGCAAACTTCGCGATATGTGTTGGACAACTGGCATGTGCACAAGCAGAGAATGCATTGTTAATTCATGAAATATGAGGCAAGTGTTGGTTTCTGCTTATTATTTGTTTATTGTTTGTGAGAAGCTTGTGTGTTTTTGGCTGTGGGTTGCCGTCTTCGACGTTTGTCATTTTGTGTAGTGCTTGAATGAGGGAGGAGCTGTAGGAACGGTGTGCAACTGGTGAGTGGCTTGTCTATTTGTTTTTGATACTTAATAACTAGAAGCATTAGAGGGGAAACTGAACGGTTTGAGCAAGGTCTTGTGGATTGTGGGTGCGAGATGTGTTGGAGGGCTGGTGGGTACACATGCAGTGAATTCATAGTTAATTCATGAAATATTAGGTGAGTGCTAAGTTTTGTTTGTGCTTATTATCATTTGTTTATCGTTTGTTGAAAATCTTGTGGGTTTTTTAGCTCTTGGTTGCGCTTTTGCATGTTCGTTATTCTATAAAAGTGCATTGGTGGTGAATGGATTGGCTGTGTTTATGATACTTGATAACTAAAAGTATTGCTTGTTGTTACAAGGGCTAATGAGGAAAGTGGGTACAGTAGATTACATATGCTTTGAGCAAGGTCTTGTGGACTATGGGGGCACTGAATGCATTAATTATGTGTTTATTGCTTGAGTGGCTACTAGCCTATCAACAAAGCTCAGAAAGAAAATTGTGCGAGATGGAGGGTTGGTGGGTACAAAAGCAGTGAATGCATGATTAATTCATGAAATATGAGGTGAGTACTGGGTTTTATTTGTGCTTATTCTTGTTTTTTTGTTTGTTAAAAAACTTGTGTGTTTTTATCTTTTGGTTATGTTCTTGCATGTTTGTTATTCTGTGGCAGTGTACTATTGGTGAGTGGCTTGTCTCTGTGTTTATGATGCTTGGTTGTTGTTACAAGGGCTAATGGGGAATGTTTGCAAAAAATTATCATGTTGGTCTATTTTTTTGCAAAATTGTATTGTTGTTTCTGTGGTTCATGTTTATGAATAGCGTATTATATGTCATGGACTGTGCTCCTTTGTTTAATTTGTCCCTGTAACAGGAACCATTACTTGCAATTGGATTTGGAGGCAGACATCTATATGAGCGCAAATATACTTGATTGTTGAACAAGGAACTGGAAGGTTAGATTCTTGTATCATTCTTCCCCTTTTTTTCCAATGAATTTTAAGTCTTTCAATGTGCATAAAATTTATGCTTTGGAAGAGTTGTGAACAATAAAGGAGAAGCCTGGTTTAGGAATCTAACTTACTGAATAGACAAATGAGCATAGTGAACATGACATGCCATGTAATTCATAAACATGAAACTTTTTTTTGTTGAAAAGCAGGTCACAATTGCAATTCTTAGTTTATATCGTTAGGGAGGTTTGCAATTGCATTTGTTGAATTTTCTTTTGAAGTAGTTGCTTCTTGTTCTTAAACTTCTCATGGAGAATCAAATTGTATTGTTTGAAGTATTTTTGTGTTTTTCCCATAGTTGGTTGGAGTAGGTCTATTATTAGTTCCTGGCGATAGGCAAGTTTACAATTGCATTCGTTGCATTTGCTTTTTAAGCACATTTATTGTGCTTGAAAATTACAGTTTATTCATTTTCGTTTAAGTAAATTAGCAAAATAAGGGGGAATTATTATTTTGGAAAATATTTAATCATGAAGCAGTGAATACATGTTCAATCCATTGAATGCAAATTGTGCAAGATGTGTTGGAGAGCTGGTGGGTACGCAAGCAGTGAATGCATAGTTAATTCATGAAATCTTAGGCGAGTGCTGGGTTTTATTTGTGCTCATTCTCGTTTGTTTATTGTTTGTTGAAAAGCTTGTGTGTTTTTAGCTCTCTATGTTCTTAATCCTAGGAACAGTGGACTACTGGTAAGCAGTTTGTCTATCTGTTTATGACACTTATAACCTAGAAGTATTGGTTGTTGTTAGAAGGGCTAGGGGGACAAATGGGTACAAAAGATCTATACGGCCCTGCAAAGATAACTTATACGGCCCTGCAAAGATAACTGGTTGTTGAACAAGGAACTGGAAGGTCAGATTCTTGTATCATTCTTCCCCTTTATTTGCAATGAATTCAATGCAGAATAAAGGAGAAGCCTAGTTCAAGAATCTGAATTATAGAATAGACAAATGAGTATAGTGAATGACATGCCATGTAATTCATAAACATGAAGCTATTTTTTTTCCCAGAAGTAGGTTACTATTGCAATCGTTGAATTTTCTTTTGAAATAGTTGCTTCGCAAATCAAATTGCATTGTTTAAAATATTGTTGTCTTTTTTCTATAGTTGGGATTTAAGGACACATTTTTGTTTAAGTAAATTAGGAAAATAGGACATTATGTATCTTGGAAAATATTTAATCAGTGGATGTAAATTGTGGGGGCTTTGGTCGTGCGTTGATGGGTACTGAAGTAGTGAATGCATGTTTAATCCATTGAATGCAAATTGTGCAAGGTGTGTTGGAGAGCTGGTGGGTATGGAATCAGTGAATGCGTAGTTAATTCATGAAATCTTAGTCGAGTGTTGGGTTTTATTTGTGCTACTTCTTGTTTGTTGAAAAGTTTGTGTGTTTTCAGCTCTGGGTTCCTCTCTTCCATCTTCTTTATGAATTCATGTTTAATGCATTAAATGCAAGCTTTGTGAAATGTGCTGGACAATTGGTGGGTACACAAGTAGTGAATGCATAGTTAATTCATGTAATCTCAGGCGAGTGCTCGGTTTTATTTGTGGTTATTCTCGTTTGTTTATTGTTTGTTGAGAAGCTTGTGTGTTTTTGGCTCACTGTTGCCATCTTCAATGTTTGTTATTCTTGATAGATTTCTGGCACTAAATGCTTTGAGCAAGGTCTTGTTGACTGTGGAGGCATTCTATGCATTGACTATGTATTCATTGCTTGAGTGGGTACTAGCCTATTAAAGCAAAGCTCGCAAAATTTGTATTTAATGTTTGAGTGTTCACAAAAAATTATCACGTTGGTCTATTTTTTCCCAAATTCTGTCATGTGCCCCTAGTATTCATTTGCTTGTAAGCAAAGTAGCAAAATAGACGTAGATGATAAACTTTGCAGATAACTATAATGCATTGTAGAGCAGTGAATGCATAGTTAATGCATTAAAAACTATTAAATACTATGTCAATAGTAGCACAATTGTTATGTTTTCTAAGCCTAGGGTTAGATTGCACAATTGTTATGTTATGTTGGGTATGATCTGCAAATACTGTGAAGAACACTTTGTAAATTAATTGTTATGGCTCAGTAGACTTTGTTAGCTATTAAATATTTGCGAAAATACATAAAGTCCTATTTTGCTAATTTACTTAAACAAAAATGAGTAGTAGACCTACTAACATTTAATGCATTAGTTGTAGATTGATTGACAAGCATGCCATTTCCAATGCACATTATACAATTGCAATAGTGATCTGCTTTGATTGTAGCAGTAACTTTCCTTTGAGCAAAATTCCATGCACATGAAGTGCATGATGGCAATAAAGCTGACACAATTTGCATTTAATTATTAATTTTAGCATTTTCATTTGTACGTAATACTTGCTTGGCCAATGAAATTTGATTGTCTCGTAGTAGGTTTACTATTGATTTTAGTTTCAGTAAATTAGGAAAATATGGGAGCATTATATACTTGGGATTTATGAACATATTTTTCATGTTTGAAAATCATTATTTATCTCTTTTGCTATTGGTATAGCTAGACTACAGGTTTAAATATTAATTAATTTGCTTTCAAGTATTTATCCATTTACATCATTGAAAAGTCCCACCAAAAACAATTGGTATCAAACCATTAAAGTGACGCATTAAGGAAGGGAAACAACATTGAAAAGTGCCTTGAGTAACACAATATGCTGAGGCTAGTGGTATGGAGCAATTCCAATACCTTGTAGTGTGTCAATGATGAACAATTGTAAACGGTAATGCTTGTGTATGCTTTGTTGTGTTGCATACGTTGTAGATATCAACTGAGTGCATGGATGGTGAGAATGGCAAGGGTGTTACATGTGAACATGTGAGAATATAGACTTGGAACAAATTTTTCCCTTGATTAATGCACTAGAATAGTAGTATGTTGTTGCTACATAAAGCAATACTATTTTAGATCTTGTTCGCTGTAGAGGCTTACAATACTAGCCTAACAACAAAGCTTGTAAAATTTTGATTTAATGACTAGATGTTTGCAAAAATTCATTGCCTTGTTATGTTTTGGTTCAATATCTACCATTTTGTTGGCAAAGCTGACACAATTTGCATTTAGACATTAAATATTTGCATCAACTTGCACTTCTCTTTTTTGTTATGCTTTTGTTCCCGACTCTTTTGTCTATATCACTATATCTTATGTTCTATGACTTAAAACTTTTTTCTCCTTTAATTTTGCAATCGACATCTTTTTCCTTTATATGCTAGACAATACTTTATTTTCTTATGTTTTTGTCTAAATGGATTAAACTCCGGTATTGCAGCTTTTTAGTATGCAATATATTAGCAATATAAAACATGCATGTTTTTAAAGGGAAAGTTGCTACTGCATATATTGCATTTCAATTTGACATACTTAGTTGGCCAATGAAATCTATTTGACAAATTTTATAATGTGTTTCTATTTCGCTTATTTGCTTAGACAAAGAGGAATAACAGACCTACTACATGCAATAGAGAGAGATAAATGATAGATTTCAGACATGAAAGATTTAGTTGATACTTGATTGAGTTTTGTTTGAGCTACTTTACCAGTTACTTAGTTTTTGTGGATAAATTAGTAAGCAATAGCATCCAATTTATAACAAAACATAGTGAGTGCAATGGGCACGTTTACTATTGCATTTGCTGAATTTTCTTTTGAAATAGTTGCTTGATCAATGAAATTGAACTGTTTAAAATATTTTTGTATTTTTCCTCCAGTTGGGATTTAAGGACATATTTTCTGTTTGAAAATTATAATTTATCTCTTATATTGGTTGGAGTAGGCCTATTATTCATTTTCGTTTAAGTAAATTAAGACAATATGGAGACATTATATATTGTGACAAATATTTAATCAGTGCATGCAATATGTGCGAGACAACAAGACTGAAAAGTTTGTTGACAAAAGCGATATGTTGTTGTTAATCAAAGGAACCATTCCTAATCTAGAATGCTTGTGCATGCTTTCACATCGTACTAATTTCAGGACAAGGGCATCCACTTAAGTGACTTTGTATAATTAATACAATTGAAGCAAGTTACTATTGCGATTGTTCAATTCACTTTTGAAATAGTTGCTTGTCCAATGAAATTGTATCGTTTAAAATAATTTTCTAGTAGGGTAATGCCTATCCAAGCAATGAATTCAAAGTTAATGCACTGTATGCTTGTATAAGGAAGAATACCTTGCTCAAAGATCTAAATGAGTATTGCTTTATCTAGTAACAATAAACTATGAGATATTGGGATTGGTCCCTATCACTAGTACTACAGTTAAGCATTTGATGCAATGTTTAGATTATAGAAATGTTTAGATTATAGAATTTGATTCATTGGCAAGAGTTGTGTATCAAGCACAATGAGCGAATTTTTGGCAACAAAGCCCCTACAATTTCGATTTAATTCTTTAACATTTGAAAAAATTCATTGTGTGCTTGTGTGTATCATGTTTATGAATAGCATGTTATATGTCATGGACTGCACGCATTTGTTCCCTTAGCCCTTGTAACAACAAGCAATAGTTTTAGTTATAAAGTTTCACAAATAAACATACAACATGGAGAGCTAAAAAAATACAACCTTTTCAACAAACAATAAAAAAACAAGAATTAACTATGCATTTACTGCTTGCATACTTCCCATCTCTCAAAGACATCTTGGACATTTTTCATTTAATAGAAATAAAACCAGAAGTGTCTAGATTATAGAATTTGATTTGTTTGCAAGTGTTATGTATCAATTGCATCAAATGCATTTTGAGTGACAAAGCTCACACATATTGGATTTAATTTTAAAATATTTGGAAAAATTTATTGTGTGATTATGTGTTCCATGTTTATGGATAGCATATTGTATGTCATGGACTATGCTCATTTGTCTAAATTTTAGCTGTAATAGGAACCATTGGTTGCAACCGAAGTGGGTGACAAAGATTTATATCGCTACAAGTAGACTTGGTTCTTGAACAAGTTGTAAGGTCAAATTCTTGTATCATTCTCTCGCTTTCTTTGCAATGGAATTGAATTCTCCTAAGAATATGGCTTTCCAGATAGATAGATGAGCATAGTGAATGACATGCCATGTAATTCATAAACATGAAACTATTTTTTCCTGATAAGCATGTTGCTTTTGCAGACAAAAATCTGCATAATTGTAATAATGGGATATGCAGTTCATTGGTTAAATATTTGCAAAACACGTATTGCATCTAAGATTGCAAGGATGAGGAAACAAATGAGCTCTTTTGGCATGCAGAGAATGCATGGAAGTGCTATAAAATTCATGGCATTTGTCATGACTTTAAAATTCATGGCATTTGCTAAGAAATTACAAGTCATGCTATTTGCCATGGATTTTATAGCACTTCTGATTGCATGCATTTGAGGGCAAGAGTGTTTTGATGCGTGTGCCTTCGATTTTTCACATGATGATTATGTGCACTACATGCTGCATATATGTCTACTTCAGCACAGGTCAGCAGGCAATAATCGACCTACTGCATTAATCATATATTTACTGTTGTGGTGCCAACTAGCTCGCTGCCAAAGCTTGTGCAATTTGCATGCAAAGATTAAATATTTGGAAAAATATATAATGTGTTATTTTCCTAATTTACCTGAACAAAAATGAATAGTAGACTTGCTCCAAAAAATATGTTCATCAATCCCAACTATATAATGTTCACATGTTTTGCTAATTTTCTTAAGCTAAAATGAATAGTACACCTACTGCAAGAAAACCAAATTAGATTGGCCAAGTAAATATTAGAAATGCAAATGAGAAAATTAAGAGCTGAAGTGCTGTCTATAGAAATAAAACCATAAGTGTCTAGATTATAGTATTTGATTCATTTGCAAGTGTTTGTATCAATTGCATCGATTGCATTTTGAGCGTGAAAGCTCACACAGATTGAATTTAATTCTTAAATATTTGACAAAATTTATTGTATGCTTCTCTGTTTCATGTTTATGGATAGTATATTGTATGTCATGGACTATGCTCATTTGTCTAAATTATAGTTGTAAAAGGGACCATTGGTTGCAACTGAAGTGGGGGACAAAGATTTATATCGTTGCAAGTAGACTTGGTTCTTGAACAACAAGCTGTAAGGTCAGATTCTTGAATCATTCTCTCGCTTTCTTTGCAATGAAATTTAATTCTTCCAATGCGTCTAAGTATTATGTATTGGAAGAGTTGTGAATAATAAAGGAGAATGCTGGTTCAAGAATCTGACTTTCCAAATAGACAGATGAGCGTACTGAATGACATGTTATGTAATTCATAAACATGAAACTATTTTTCCTTGATAAACATTTTTTTTCAAATAGAAATATGCATAATTGTAATAATGGGATATGCAGTTCATTGGTTAAATATTTGTGAAAAACTATAATGTCTTCCTAGTGTCCTAATTTTTTTAAACGAAAATCAATAATAGACCTACTGTACTAATGGTGCATTCATTGCTATAGTGCCAAGGTGTCCATTGGAAAAGCTTATGCAATTTGCATCAATGATTAGACATTTTCCAAGATATATAATGTCCTACTTCCCTAATTTACTTAAAAAAAATGAATAGTATATGTGCTTCAACCAATAGCAAAAGGGATAAATCATGGTTTTGAAACATGAAAAATATGTCCATAAATCCCAAGTATATAATGTTTCTATATTTTACTAATTTTCTAAGACTATAATTATTAGTAGACCTATTGCAAAACAATCAAATTTGATTGGCCAAGTGAGTATTGCAAATGCAAATGAGTAAATTAAAGTGCACTGAGCCCATTTTCAGCGACACAACTCATACAATTTGGATTTAATTCTTAAATATTTGGCAAAATTTATTGTGTGCTTCTGTGTTTCATGTTTATGAATAACATGTTCTATGTCATGGACTGTGCTCATTTATTTGAATTGTACTTGTAACAGGAACCATTGGTTGCAATTGAAGTGTAGGACAAAGATCCATATTGTTGCAATTAGACTTGGTTCTTCAACAACAAGCTGCAAGGTCAGATTCTTGTATCATTCTCCTGCTTTGTTTGCAATGAAATTTAATTCTTCCAATGTGTCTGACAATTATGAATTGGAAGAGTTGTGAACAATAAAGGAGAATGCTGGTTCAAGAATTTGACTTCTCAAAGAAACAAATGGACATAGTGTATGACATGCCATGTAATTCATAAACATGAAACTATTTTCTGCTTTAAAGTATGTTGCTTTTGCAATCAAAGATGTGCATAATTTCAATCATGGGATATGCAATTCATTTGTTAAATATTTCCCAGAATTTATGGTGTCTTTCTACTTTCCTATTTTTCTTAAAAAAAATCAATAATAGACCTATTGCATTCATGCATTCACTGTAGTAGTGCCAAGCAACCCATTGGCAAACCTTGTGCAATTTTCATCTAGAAATGTTTGCCAAAATATATAGTGTCCTATTCTCCTAAATTACTTAAACAAAAATGTGCAGTAGGCCTACTGCTAGACAATCAAATTTGATTGGGCAAGTAAGTATTACAATTGTAAATGAGAAAATTAAGAATTCAATGCACATTGTGTCAGTTTTACTGTCGTCATGCATACAATATGTTATTCGTAAATATGAAACATATGCTTGCTAACAAGCTCTAAAAAAAAATAGAAGCTTCGCGCTTCTCAAAAAAATTTAAAAAAATACATTTTGATTCAACAAGAAACTATCTCAGAAGCGAACTCAACGATTGCAATAGTAACTTGTTGCAACTGTATTGATTCTACAAAGTCACTTGAGTGGTAGCCCTTGTCCTGGTATCAATACTTTTGTCCTGCTGTGACTACAAGCATTTTTTCACTGTTATTAAGCCTACTTGTACACAAGAGTACACTAGATGACATATGACATGGAGCAGTTGAAGCCAAGCAATAGGTTACTATTGCAATAGTTTCATTTTCAATTAAGAGATAATTAACAATTTATCTCTTTTTCTATTCGTTGGAGTAGGCCTATTATTCAATTTTGTGAAAGTAAATCAAGAAATTAGGAGTGCATTATATTTTTTGCAAATATTCAATCACTGCATGCAAATTGTGCCAACTTTTGCGAGAGGGAAATTGCTACTGAACCAATCAATGCATGTTTGATGCATTAAATGGTATAACTATCGAATCAGAAAAAATAGTGTATTAAATGCAAATTGTGCAAGATAAATTTTTGCAAACATTCAAACATTAAATACAAATCCTGCAAGCTTTGCCGATAGGCTGAGAGCTACCCAAGAAATGAATAAATAGGTAATGCATTCAATGCCTGCATAGTCAACAAGACCCTGCTCAAAGTTTTCTATTTTTCGTGTCTTAATTCTCATTTGTTACAATTATTCTATTGGTTGGCGTAGGCCTATTATTCATTTTTGTTAAAGTAAATTACCAAAATAAAAGGACATTATATATTTTGCAAATATTTAATCGCTAAATGCAAATCGTGCCACCTTTGACAGCGGGATAATATATACTGAAGCAATCAATGCATGTTTAATGCATTGAATGGTATGCCAGGCGGATAAAAAACAATAGTCTATTAAATTCAAATAACATAGGGAATGCATTAAACTTTTTTAGCATACAAACAACATCAACAAGCATGTTAAGAAACATGATATGCTAGTATTAGTGATAGGGACCAATCCCAATATCTTGTAGTCTGTTGTTACTAGATAAAGCAATACTCTTTTAGATCTTTGAGCAAGGTCTTCTTCCTCATACAAGCATAGAATACATTAACCCTGAATTCATTTCATGGATAGGCACTAGCCTGCTACCAAAGTATTTTAAACAATGCAATTTCATTGGAGAAAAAACTATTTGAAAAGTCAATTAAACAATTGCAATAGTAACTTGTTGCAACTGTATTCATTATACAAAGTCACTTAAGTGACTGCCCTTATCCTGATACCAATACTTCTGTCCTACTGCGACTAGAAATATTATTTATTGTTATAAGGCCTAATTGTACAAATAGGTACAATAGATAACAAACGACATGAAACAGTTGAAGCCAATGAGCAAGTTACAATTGCAATGGTCTCATTTGTGATTGAGTGATAATAGACAATTATTCTACTTCCTATTGCTTCGAGTAGGTCTATTATTCATTTTTGCTAAAAAAATTGCGAAAATAGGACATTATATATTTTGCAAATATTTAATGTCTAAATGCAAATTGTGCCACCTTTAGCAGCAAGATGGTAGATGCTGAAACAAGCAATGCATGTTTAATGCATTAAATAGTATGATTCACACATCAGAAACAAAGTCTACTAAATGCAAATTGTGCAAGATAATATGTTATTCATAAACATGAAACAAAGAAGCACATGTTAAAATATGCAAAAAGAAAAAAAAGACCAATGCAATAATTTTTTTGCAAACATCCAGGCATCAAATGCAAATTTTGTGAGCTTTGCTACTAGGCTCATGGCTACTGAGGCAATGAATGCATAGTCAATGCATTGAATGCTTCCACAGTGAACAAGACCTTGCTTAAAGCATTCACATTTTCCTGTGATAATTGTCATCTTTTACAATACTCACCTACTCCTTGGCTTCAACTATTCCACGTTCATGGGTTACATAGTATATGCCATCTATTGTACCCATTTGTTCCCCTAGCCCTTGTAACATCAACCAGTATGCTTGAAAATTACGGTTTATCTCTTTTTCTATTGGTTTGAGTAGGTCAATTTTTCATTTTCCTTTAAGTAAATTAGGAAAATAGGGGGACATTATATATTGTGGCAAATATTTAATCGGAGGATGCATATTGTGCGAGTTTTAGTGGCGGGCTAGGTACTGAAGCAATGAATGCATGTTTAATGCATTAAATGCAAATTTCACGATATGTGTTGGATAGTTGGTGCAAACAAAAGTAGAGAATGCATAGTTAATTCATGAAATATGAGGCGATTGCTGGTTTTTGCTTATTATTTGTTGAGAATCTTGCATGTTTTTGGTTGTGGGATGTTGTCTTCGATGTTTGTCATTTTGTGCAATGCTTGAACAAGGCAGGAGCCGTATGAATGGTGTGCAATTGGTGAGTGGCTCATCTGTTTGCTTTTGATACTTGATAACTAGAAGTGTTAGAGGGGAAACTAAACAGTTTGAGCAAGGTCTTTTGGATTGTGGATGCGAGATGTGTTGGAGGGCTGGTCAGTACACATGCAGTGAATGCATAGTTAATTCATGAAATCTTAGGCGAGTGTTGGGTTTTGTTTGTGCTTATTCTCATTTGTCTATTGTTTGTTGAAAAGCTTGTGGGTTTTTTAGCTCTTGGTTGCATTTTTGCATGTTTGTTATTCTGTAAAAGTGCACTGTTGGTGAATGGCTTGAAGTATCATAAACAGACAGACAAACCACTTACCAATAGTCTACTATTCCTAGGATTAAGAACATAGAGAGCTAAAAACACACAAGCTTTTCAACAAACAATAAACAAACAATAATTAACACAAATTAAAGCCAACAGTCACCTAAGATTTCATGAATTAACTATGCATTCAATGCTTGCGTACCCACCAGCTCTCGAACACATCTTGCACAATTTACATTCAATGGATTAAACATGTATTCACTGCTTCACGATTAAATATTTTCTAGAATATATAATGTCCCCTTATTTTGATAATTTACCTAAACGAAAATGAATAATAAACCTACTCCAACCAACTATGGGAAAAACACAAACATACTTCAAACAATACAATTTGGTTGGCCACGAGAAGTTTAAAAACAACAAGCAACTATTTCAAAAGCAAATTCAACAAATGCAATTCTAAACTTGCCTATCGACAAAAACTAACAATTGCAATAGTGAAACACGAACCATAGAAACAATGATAAAATTTGCAAAAAAAAAAAGACCAATGTCATAAATCTTTGTAAACATTCAAACATTAAATAAAAATTTTGTGAGCTTTGCTGATACACTACTGGCCACCTAGGCAATAAACACATAGTTAATGCATTCAATGCCTCCACAGTCGACAAGACCTTGCTCAAAGCATATGTCATTTACTGCAACCACTTGCCTTGTTAGCTCTTGTAACAACAAGCAATATTTCTAGTTATCAAGTATCATAAACACACAGACAAGCCAGTCACTAGAAATGCACTTTTATAGAATAATGAATATGGAAAAGCGCAACCAAGAGATAAAAACACATAAGCTTTTTAACAAACAATAAAGAAACAAGAGTAAGCACAAATAAAACCCAACACGAAATGGAAAGATTTTCACAACAAAAGTTGTATACCAAGCTCTAAATTGCATTTATAGCAAGTCTATTGACAACAATCCAGACAAACCATAAGGCTTATTAACTGCATATACAAGTAAAGCAGTTTACAACTTAGGTGGAGTTACATTACATTCAACATTTCACATACCATTTAATACATTAGATTTTTTTCCCTTAGCGTCTAAAGCATTGGACAATATGTCCAAGCACTATGATGAATTGCATGTGCTCCTTATAGATGAAATATCACTAGTAGGCTCAACATTTCTACGCTCCATTGATAGACGACTATGAGACATAATGCAAATGCCTACAATGTACTTTGGAAACCTTTATACAATATTTTGTGGTGATCTCTACCAAGTGCAACCTGTCCTTGACTCCATTGTGATTTGTGAGCTTTGATGATAGACTAATGGTCACTCAAGCAATAAACACATAGTTAATGCTTTCAATGCACCCACAATTGACAAGACCTTGCTTAAACCATTCAGTAGTAGATGACATATATGCTATGTAACCAAGTTACATGGAACAGTTGAAGCTCAAGAGTAGGTTGCTATTGCAATGGTTTCAATTGCAATTCATAGATAATAAACAACTTATCTTTTTTTTCTATTGGTTGGAGCAGGTCTATTATTCATTTTTGTTAAAGTAAATTATGAAAATAGGAGAACATTATATATTTTGAAAATATTTATTCACTGAATGCAAATTGTGTCAGCTTTGGCGGTGTGGTGGTAGATATTGAAGCAGTCAATACATGTTTAATGCATTAAATAGTATGGCTGGAGATTAAAAAACAATAATCTGCTAGACGTAAGTTGTGTAGGATTTGTACTGTGAATGCATAGCAAATGCATGGAATTCCAGGAAAGCAATCAGTTTTATTTGTGCTAATGTTCATGTGTTTATTGTCTATTTGGAAACTTGTGTGTTTTTAGCTCTAGATTCCCCTGTTCCATGTTTACTAAGTCTTTGAGGCCCTTGAATCGTGGAGAAGCTATACAATTTTGTTTAAGCGATTTTCCCAAATAGCTTAGTTTTTTGTGGCTAAATCAATAAGCATTAAAACTAAATGCGTTGAATAGCATGTTCTAAACTATGGAAGCATTCAATGCATTAACTATGTATTCATTGCTTCGATGGCTATGAGCCTGTCAACAAAGCTTGCAAAATCTGTATTTAATGCCTGAATGTTTAGAAAAAATATTGTGTTGGTCTATTTTTTGCAATTTTTATCATGTGTTTCTATGTTTGATGTTAATGGACAACATAGAATGCATTAAACATGTATTGACTACTTCAATAATACTTCCCTCCTTGCAAAAAATAGAACATTTCTCTCTGCCTCAACGTTCTTCACATAATTTGCAGATCATATTCTGATGCATTAATCAAAGGACAAATTTGTTTCCAATGTATATTCTCACACATTTACATGTAACACCCTTTCCATTCTCACTATCTATGCACTCAATCGAGCAAGACATGGAGAAGCATTCCTGTTTACACTTGTTCACCATTAACACATTACAAGGTATTGGAATTGCTGCATACGACTAGGCTCAGCTTATTGTTTTTGATGGGAATTTTCAATGATGTAAGTAGATTAATATTTCACTCATTTGCTTACACAAAGAATAGTAGTAGACCTACTTCACACAATAGAAAAAGAAATGAATGATAGATTTCACACATGAAAGATTCAGTTGATACTTGATTAAGTTCTCTTTGATTATGCAAATCCTATAAACAAGATTTTTCAAATCAATTCTTATAACTTACTAAGACTTTGTTATTTGTTATTAAATACACTGTTGAATCTTACAATAAAGTTCTTATTAATTACTATGCCTTTTTTCACTGGTTTTGTTGCTCTTTCTTACAGACAAAGGAAAAATGTCCCCATCCTATTGTGCTCTTACAGCGGTAAACATATTGACCAACTTCATGCATGTAGCAAAGCTTTTTTTGACAAAGGTTAAAATGTTGGATATGTGTAATTGTTTCCTTTGGAATTTATACATAGTAACGAAATGAGAATTTTGAAATGGAAAAATGAATAATTTGAACAAGATCTTGTCAACTGTTCCATGTATCTTGGTTACAGAGTATATGCCATCTACTATACCCATTTGTACACTTAGGCTTTACAACAACAAAGAATACTTCTAGTAGCAATACAACAAAAGTTTTGATACATGTGCAATTGTTTCATTTCAGTGTCAGGCATAGTAGACAAATCAGAATTACAAAAGGGAAAACTGAATAGCTTGGTTCAAGCAGATCCACTATTCATTTTTGTTTAAGCAAATTAGGTAAACAAGACATTATATATTTTGGAAAATATTTAATTACTGGATGCAAATTGCATAAGCTTTGGCAGTGGGTTGGTTTTCATTACAACAATGAATGCATGACTTCATGAATTAACTATGCATTGAGTGCTTATGCACCTGCCAGCTCTTCAACACATCCGCGAAAGTTTGTATTTAATGCATTAAACATGTATTCACTATTTCAGTATCCAACAACTCATTGGAAAATCTTATACAATTTGCATCCACTGTCAGAATATATAATGTCTCCTTATTTTCCTAATTTACAAGACTCATTCAAGTATCAATTGAATCTTTTGATAGTTTGCATTTAATGCTTAAATATTTTCAAATTTTATCATTTGTTTCAATTGTTCTACCTTTATTTTATCTATTCTCTTATTCAAACCATAGTAATAGATTTTGATCAGCCAACTAAGTTTACAAAATGCAAACCAAGTAATTGCAATAGTATTGGTCTAGTGCTTACTGCATCCATTGAGCATTGATTGCTTTATGTTTATGAATTGCATATAACAGGCCATCGACTATGCTCATTTTTCTGATATGTCCCTCTAACAAGAACCATTGGTTGCAATTTAAGCAGGAGACAAAAATCTACATTGTTGCAAATATAGTCAATTGTTAAACAAGAAAATACAAGGTCAGATTCTTAGATCACTATTCCTTTTTTGTTTGTAGTAAAAAAATTAACGTTTATGCAAAAGATCAACTTTCTTGCCCTGCATTTATGTACATAGTACGTAAGATTTAGCATATATACATATTAAGGCCTATTATCATTTTCAACAATCTCATACTATATGCATTCTGAATGGAAACAAGATATCAAAGTATAGAAATGATAGACGTTGATAGGTATGAATATGCAAAGTGCTCACAAGTCTGCAATATAGACAATGTACTAAAAGAAAACAGACTATGTAGAGTAGGCACATTATGGTACAACGTTGGAGAGTGTTTGTTTGACTTGTTACAAGTACTATTAAACAATCAGTATAGATCAGTTGAGCTACAGAGAGGAACAATAGATTACTTCTTAAGTTTCTTTGCAAAAAAAGATAAAGATGCAATTAGATCATATGACCTTGCACTAGACCTTAAAAGTTTGTATAGAATGCACAAAGTGCATGATCAGGACACATATCTACGCAGGATGCACCTTTTTGCAAAACCAAAAGCTGGGAACGACAAAAGCAGCTTATGGGGAGACGTATTCTGTATTCAGTGGCTATCCAAATGGATGAATATACATATATGTGTTTGGTCAACAACATCAGGGAAAAAGTACTTGCACTTTAACAATGGAGCCAATTTTCCAGAATATTCCATTATGTTCCATGATGCAACCCCTGAAAGTGGGGATTTTGAACCGCTTCTAAGAATTCAGCCACACAATCCAAATGCACAGTAGCCAATAAGGTTAAATCAACTTAAAAAACTCATTAGAAACAATACATAATACCAAACTACTAATGCTAACAAAAAGCAAAAGCTAGAGAATAACAAGAGAAATTCCATTCATACAATCAAACACAAGTATCTCAATCATAACTCTATTGTAAGTCTGCAACACCTTAAAAGCTTTATTACACATAATAATAAAAAAAATCAATCTATGCCTATCAAATCAAATAAGGGTAAAAAAATGTCAGAAGTAGAGCTTTACGAAAGAACAATTCAAGATACACCAAAATACACATGCATAATCTGCCAAATGCTGTGTTTTAACAAATATACTAGAAAATTTAAAGACAAGTAAAAGGAAATATATTATGAACTAGTACATTCAAGATTCATAGCATTGATAGATTGCATATGTCATATATGCTACTCTGCACTAAAACAACTCATGATACCAAAGTATGATGTACCACACAAAATACGAACTAATAAACCATTTTCATATGTCCAAATTTTGTCCCAACTAAAGGAATGACTTGTATCACTTAGAATTGCATTTGCACAAATCTGGGAACTAGGGTACAAAAGATCTCAAATAGGTCTAACAGGTTCCATCATTAATGTCCTTGTTGACATTAGCATTATACAAAAGGCATTACCACAATCAACTAATAACACACAAAATATTGTTGCTTCACTCAAAAGACAATTGTAATACAAAAATTCATTTCAAAAAGGCATGGTACGGCCCAATATCGTCATGGAAGCTTTGGCTCAATTGTAAAAAACAACACTGTACAAAATGCAAAATGTCTAGATAAACAAAGATTGGAAACATTTTTTGCATACCAATGATGAACTTGAAGATAATACTGGGCTTGTCACAATTGAAACTGAGTCAGATAGTGATGTGGAAGATGAGAATCCATTTGAAACCTTGGTCCATGGATTCACTGAATCTAGAAGTATACATAGCATGCAAGACAGAATCATTGAAATTGCACCTGCAAAACAAAACTATCCAGTCGGAATCTTTAAAGACAAATATGCCAAGGAGATGAATTTCCCAACATTATTCTTTGGCAAGCCACGTGATGATGAATTCTAAAAAAATTTACATACCACAAAATTGCACAATGGGAATTTTTACAATCAAATAGAAAATTTGCATATCACACGACAAACATATTTTTCAAAACTATCAAGATACTAATACTACAAGTCTTGTCTACAATGTCCATAAGAATACAAAAGGGTCAACTAAAAGGACACAAGCTAGTTACGAAATATGTGAAACACAAACCAAATCTTGAGAGAATTCTAAAATCAGATATTGGCATGTTGACTTCAAAAGAATAAGAATATCCCCAGATTATACACTACTTAAGAAAAATGTTTTTGCAATGATACAACAGCTAGGACCACTGACATTCTTCCTCACTTTTAGTAGCGCTGAACAAAATTGGGATCCTTTAATAAACACGCTGCAAGAATAACACAATCAACATTAATTAGGTCAAAAACAACAAGATTCAATTGCTCAAATGAACATTGACAAATTTGAACTGATCAAGAAGGATCCTATTACTTGTGCACGGTACTATAGACATAGAATAAATGCAATGAAAAATTTGATGCTTACAGATGAATCTATGTTTGGAAATGTTATTGATTACTTTTCAATGACTGAGTTCCAAAATCGAGGAAACGAGAATGATGATATGCTAATATGGGTGAAAAATGCACCAATCTATACAAAAGACAACACAAAGATCATAGCTTTTTTTGACAAGTACATTACTTGTAGCACTGATCATTTGCAAGCTGACTCAGCTAGTTTACAAAGGCATCACCACACAAAGAGATGCAGGAGATCAAGGAAAACATTTTGCAAATACAATTTCCCTTTTCCACCGATGCGAAAGACACAAATACTTTCACCGATACTAGAAAATACTAAAACAATAACTTCAAATGCTATCAATGTTTACTCGATACGTTAAAAAGAAAATTATGACAAAGAATACACTTTAGACATGTTTTTAAATGACATAAACATGTTTGAAACTGATTATATAACAACTTTGAGCTCTACACTAAACAGGCCACCACTTTTCTTACAAAGAAAACCATTAGAAAAATGGAACAACAGTTTTGCAAGGAAAATGCCGCACCTTTGGAAGGCCAATACAAATACCCAGTTTGTGCTTAACGCATATGCCACAACAGTGTAATGTAGCTCTTACATTGCAAAATTAGACAAATCAATGACATATGCATTCAAAAGAATATGTAAGGACCACAAACAAATGAATATTGATGCAATAAAAATGATTGGTAAACTTGGAAATGCATAGTTAAAATTGCAACAAATGTCAGCACAACAAGATACTCATATTGTTTTATCACTTCTACTAAAATTTAGTTCAAGAAAATGCATTTTCATTGACACGTGGTTCTATAGTGACCGTACATTCATTCTAAAATCCGTCAAACAATTAAACAATGAACCAGATGAATCAGAGAACATACTCTCAAAATCTATTGTGGACTACTATTTAATACGTCCTCAAACATTGATAGACACATGTCTTGTAGAATTTGTTTCAAGTTACAATAAAAATAGAACTACAGTTGACCCAAAAACTAAACCAAGTGTAATATGGTTTATTAACTTACACAAGCACTTTGATCTGGAGAATCATTGTAGAGAGTAATTAATGCTCTATGTATCATTTACAATAAACGAGAGTACATTAAAACAAAAGTTTGACTCATGGGAACATGCATACATGCACCATGAAAAAACCATTATAAAAAATTATGCAAAGTTCACTAGCAACACAAGTCCTACATGGGGTGACATAGAAAAAGAACTTAAAGATGTTGAGTCCCTTGATGATGGAAACAACGATAAGTCATTGACAACATGAAAAGCTAGCCAAATGGAACAATATGACATTCAAATAGACCTTCCAAACATAGGGCGCATAAAACCAAATACAATGCCACACAATGCATTTGATTTGCCAGACACCCGCAGATAATTAACAACAACGAATACTACAAACTAAGACAAATGTTAAACAAAGAACAAGCAATTGTTAAAGATGTTATAATGAAAAAGATGAATAACATCGACAAGCCTTTGCATTTGTTCTTGATTGGGGGAGCTGGAACTGGAAAGACTTTCACAACAAAAGCTATATACCAAGCTCTAATTCGCATTTATAGCAAGTCTATTGACAACAATCTAGACAAACCAAAAGGATTATTAACTGCGTATAGTAAAGCAACTTACAACTTAGGTGGAGTCACATTACATTCGAAATTTCACATACCATTTCATACATCATATTTTTTTCCCTTAGTGTCTGAAGCATTGGGCACTATGTCCAAGCACTATGATCAATTGCATGTGCTCCTTATAGGCGAAATCTCACTAGTAGGCTCAACATTTCTATGCTACATTGATAGACAACTACGAGACATAATGAAAATGCCTACAATGTGCTTTGGAAACCTTGATACAATCTTCTATGATCTCTACCAAGCACAACCTGTCCTTGACTTCATTGTATTTGAGAATAAACCCAATGTAACTAAATTGATGTCTTACAATTTTTGGAAAGATAATGTAAAATGCTACTCATTGGTCACAACTATGAGACAAAAGGATGAAATTTTTATTGCAATCCTTAACAAAATACGAATAGGCTTACAAACAAATGATGACATAGACTATCTTAACCAACTTTGCTTTCGTCCTGCACCTTTAGATCCAACACTTCCATACTTGTTCTGTAGGAAAGCTGATGTGGATGTACACAACCATAGAATGCTATTGGCCATTTCCAGTCAAATGATAGTGCTAGATGCAATAGATGAGCATGAGGAAAACTATAATGCAATATGACTTTATAGCCATACAACCACTCTTCCACCTCAAATATACTTGAAATAGTATATCCTTGTTGAAATCTATGCAGGCAACTATAATACACAAGATGGCCTAGTCAATGGATTCGATGGAATATTTAAAGCATATACAATACATAATGGCATTGATGTTGTTTGGCTCAAATTTACTGATCCAACAATTGGACTACAACAACGCACAAAACTAGCACAATACTACATTGATCTCATTGACAAGGAATGGGTTCCTATATTGCGCATTGCTAGAGCCATACAAAAATTTTCAGCGAACAAGAAAATTACAATTAGAAAACAATTCCCAATACAACTAGCATGTGCACAAACCATCCATCGATCACAAGGACTAACAATGCAAGCTTTGGCTTTTGACCCAACAGGCATAAGACAACATGGCTTAACTTGAACAACACTATCGCGAACAAAGATAATAGACTCGTTATTTCTACTAAAAACTTTAACCACAAAAAACTTTAAATTTAAGGGCAAGATGCATGTAGAAATGCATCGCCTACAATCAACTACACTATGGCAGCTTGATATTCAAACTACATGTCCACACGATACACCGCAAATGATTTTATGCACACTAAACACTCGTTCATTAAATCCACATGCACATGACATTGCCAATGACTATGACACAATGCAATCTGACATTTTGTGTTTACAAGTACACATGCATATCTTACAACCTAATATATTATCACAATATTTTAATACCTTTGGTATGAATATGATACATGGTATAACAACGTTTACCAAAAAACATTTGTTTGTATCAAAAGAAAAATAACACAACTCTACAAATATTGAAGCCATCATAGTCACAATACTACGGCGCATCGATGAACTTAATATCTGTAATATTTATGCAAGGCCTAATACTCCCATTTAAGAAATAATCACAATTCTTCAATCTGTAATTGCATACACAGATGCAAAAAACATACTGTACATTGTGGGCGACTTTAGTATCGACATGTGTTTAGAAAACAAAAGCAAAAGAACACTCCAAAATTTCATGGAAACTAACAAAATTCATTTTTTGTTAAAAAAATCGCATAGTCTACACAAGCCGCTCATTGACCATATTTGGTCAAATTCAATCATAAGTGTATGCAATATTTATAGATCAGAGGCATCTTGGACTGACCACTTTCCTATTTTCCTAAAATTCCACCTTTCCCATTGAATCAGTTCAACATTACAACATACATAAGCATATATCACTAATACATTTTCCAATGAATTCTGCAATAGTAAATCACTACCTTGCAGGAAAATCGTGGATCAAACAAAAAAACCACAACAAGTACAATACATGGAGAAGGGCACAAGCAAACGGTGAACAACTTAGCCTATTTGCCTATGACATTCATTTTTGCATTGTCCAAATATAAGATTTACATTTCTCTTGCTATTTGTAGAACAAAAATCAAAAAGACCATATCAATTGAAGAGTTGAATGCAAAAAAAGCTGGTGACACATTCCAAGGTGACGCCCTTGTTTTCTACAGAGCAACATTGGACAAAGTCAATAGAACATGTGAAGTACTGCGTGCAGATCTCATAGATCTTAAAGCAGAAATGATAATTACAATGGATGCCTTGTGCAAGAACATGAGCACAAAATAGTTCCAGGATTGGGAGTTTCAATATCAAGCTTCCAAATTGCACCTAGAACAAATTATGATAGAGGGGACTGTGATTGCACACTGATATTGACAGACACAAGCATAGTTGAAAGCATGCCTCGCTTTTCTGTAGACTACTACTTCATTCCAGATACAACCATCAGCCAACTACTAGCAGCCACAAATCAACATCCGATTGGAACAATAGGTGCTTTGGTTGTTGGCGCTAAAAAAGTAGACAACCAATATGAAATTGATATCAAAGATGGCATAGTGGAATCTAACAGAGCACAGGTACAAATGTCTCACTAGCATATGCCACTAATCCATTTTAACGTATTCTTATAGCATTGTGGTCTTTAATAAAATTTCTTTGTAACAAAGACTAACTTTCTCATTAGCATACAACTGCAACTATATCCATCTCATGAAAAGCAATACTTGCAAATAGAGGAACTGCTACATAGGAACAAAACCCCAGCCTTTCTTTTCAAGAATATCCTAAAAAACACTGATAAAAAAAACATGTTCCACATGGGTCGATCAACATTTATTTGCAAATTTAATAACAAGAGAACATTGGACAAGTTAGCTGATTTTCTGCAATCAACATTCAAGGTGACTTTTTAAAAATATTTTTGTATTTTCATTTAAAATTTATGAAATTGCCGCTTCAAACTATCTATGTTCACATGTTCCAGGTTTTAGGGACATTAAAAGCAACTAACACACTTTCAAATCCATTTGAAGCTTTCTGCCCGAATTGCAAATGTAAATTCAACACTTACAACATGCTCCAACAGGAAACTTCTCATTGTAGCCAATGTGACAAGGAAGTGAGCTACAAATACTCACTTCATCCTAAAGCTATCATCATAACAAATGACAAGCAAATAGTCCATTGTTCAATCTGAGGCAATGTCCTGCGACAACTCTTGCCTGCCCTTCAAGACATGAAATATGAAAACTACATCAAGGACAAATCAACAGTTATATTTGCACTATGGGATTTTGTCACCAAAGGGAATTTCACCCTCAATCAAAACAACGTTATCATAGAGGCCATTTGCCTAACTGAGTAAACAATATATGCCACAACAAGGTATAAAACAATACTGATACAAATACTCTTCTTGCTCTTCAATTTCCTAAATTTTTTTAGAATTATATAAAAAAACTAGCTTTCATACTAACCATAATAATGACATTGCAGGTGACGAAGAAGCATAAGCAAGTGAAAGACTACTTGCCATTGCATGAACCTGCATTCCTCTTTTTTGTTATGCTTTTCTTCTTGGCTCTTTCACCTATATTATTATATGTCATGTTTTGTGACTCAAAAATTCTTCCTACTTTTATTTTACAGTCAACATGTTTTTCCATTATATGCTAGACAATACTTTATTTTCTTATGTTACTATTTAAATAGATTAAACTCCATTGTTACACGTTTTTACTATGCAATATATTAGCAATATAAAACATACATGTTTTTAAAGGGAAAATTGCTACTGCAATAATTGCATTTTAGTTTGACATACTTGGTTGGCCAATCAAATTTATTTGACAAATTTTATAATGTGTTTCTATTTCGCTTATTTGCTTACACAAAGAAGAGTATCAGACCTACTCCATGCAATAGAAAACAGATAAATAATAGATTTCAGACATGAAAGATTTCGTTGATACTTGATTGAGTTATCTTTGGGCTACTTTCCCACTTACTAAGTTTCTCTGGATAAATCAATAAGCAATAGTATTCACTTTATAACAAAACATAGCGAATGCAATAGGCATGTTTACAATTGCATTTGTTGAATTTTCTTTTTAACATATTTTTTGTGTTTGAAAATTATAATTTATTTCTTTTTCTATTGGTTGCAATAGGACTATTATTCATTCTCGTCTAAGTAAATTAGGAGAATAGGGAGACATTATATATTGTGACAAATATTTAATCAGCGCATGCAATATGTGCAAGGCAACAAGACCCAAAAATTTGTTGACAAACATGACATGTTAATCAAAGGCACCATTCCTAAACAACAATGCTTCTCTATGCTTTCATGTCCTCCACACATCCTACAAATGAACCAAATGCATCAATGCTCAAAATAGTATAACTCTTACATGTAAACGTGTAACAACATCCAGTTGAATATGCAAATCTTGTAAACAAGATTTTGCAAACCAATTCTTATAACTTACCAAGACTTTGGTATCTGTTATTAAATATGCTGTTAGCTCTTACAATAAAGTTTTTAATAATTAATATATGCCTTTTTTTCATTGGTTTTGTTGCTCTTTCTTACAAATAAAGGAAAAATGTCCCCATCCTACTATGCTCCTACAACAGTAAACATTTGGACCAATTTCACGCATGCAACATTGCTTTTTTTTGACAAAGGTTACAATGTTGGATATGTGTAATTGTTTCCTTTGGAATTTATACATAGTACACAAATGACAATTACGAAACGAAAAATTGAATACTTTGAACAAGGTCTTCTAAACTGTGAAGTCATTTAATGCAATAGCTATAGATTGATTGACACACGTCCCATATCCAATGCACATCATACAATTCCAATAGTGACTTGCCTTGATTGCAAGAGTGCTTAGTCCCCCACTGAAACGATCTTTGTATTCTCTAGGTTTGCTTGAAACAATTTCAGTGTCAAAAGTGAACTCAACGATTGCAATAGTAACTTGTTGCAACTATAATCATTCTACAAAGTCACTTGAGTAACAACCCTTGTCTTGGTATCAATACTTCTATCCTGAGGTGACTACAGGCATTGTTTACTGCTTTAAAGCCTAATTGTACAAATGACTACAGTAAATGACATATGACATGGAGCAGTTGAGGCCAACGAACAATTTATTATTGCAATGGTTTCATTTGCAAATAAGAGATAACAAACAATTTATCTCTTACTCTATTAATTGGAGTAGGCCTATTATTCATTTTTGTTAAAGTATATTAGCAAATTAGGAAGTCACTATATATTTTGCAAATATTCAATCACTGTGTGGAAATTGTCCCAATTGCAATTATGCATATCTCTGACTACAACATTATTGCAATTAAATGATTGCAAAGGTCACTTGCTTATGGGAAAAAATTAGATAGATTCAAACAATTTGCATAATTTTCCCACACATTTGAAGAATCAAACTTCATTGGAAACAAATGTGCAAAAAAATTCGATACTCTAACCTTCCACTCTCTGCCTCAAGAATCAAATGTGTTTGCAGCTCTATAGATTTTTGTCTCCACTCCAATTCCAAAAAATGGTTCCTATTACAAGGACAATATTAAAAAACCACCACGGTCGATTACATATGATATGTTATTAATAAACATTAAACACAAAAGCACATGTCATAATTAACAAAATGCATTTGATACATTCATAGTTAACAAGACCTTTCCCAACCCAATTAGTTTTCCATATGTTGTCTATTTCTTGGATTTTACTGTTTCATGTTTATGATATCCATAACATATGCATGTGAGTTGTTATTGCACTTACTCTGGTAGGATTTCTAAATTAGGTTTTACCAAATAGTCAAAGTTCTTCTACATTCAATCTCTAATACTTTACAAAGCAATAACAACTCACCTCCATGGCATTCTCCAAAATTCAATTGTTCTTTGGCAAATGTTCTCTGCCTTCTAAACAATAAAACATTTCTCTCTTCCTCAACGTTCCTCACAAAACTTGGAGGCATATTCTTATGCATTCATCAAAGGACAAATTTGTTCTTGGTCTATATTCTTACACGTTTACATGTAACACCTTTGCCATTCTCACTATCTATGCACTCAGTCGACGTTTAGAAGCTATGCAGCGCACCAAAGCATAGAGAAGCATTCTCGTTTACAATTGTTCACCATTTACACATTACGAGGTATTGGAAATGCTCCAAACCACTAGCCTCAGCGTATTGTTTTTGGCACGACTTCTCAATAATGAAAGTGGATTAATATTTGCAAAACAATTAATTAATATTTAAACCTCCATTTTAGCTATAAAGCTATTATTTTTATGAACTTGATTTTGGCCTATTTTTCATTGATTAATATTAATCAAATTTTAAGTTACAAAAAAATAAACTATTTGCAGAGGAAATTGAGTTTCAAGCATTTCAAAATAGTTTAACTTATTAATGTTAGTCAAATCACAAAATAGTTTGTAATTACTACTAAATCATTTATTTCATTGGCAATTTATTTCACAAAAGTAATCCAATGTGTAATTATAAAAAGTAATTAATATCATTTATTCATGCAAAGTAAAATTTGTACTTATTTACAAAAATTATCAACTTATAACTTATTTTCCTAAATAATGAGTAATGATTTAATTTATATTCAGAAGAAAATTGGTATTATTTAAAATATTTTTGCAAACTAACAAGCACTTATTTTCTAAATTATTTAGTACTAGTTAGTATATTTTCAAACAATTAGTTAATTTTATTTAATATAAGTAATTAGTTTTCTACCACTACTTAATTAATTTTCTAATTTCAAAATGCATCTAATATTTGGCCATGGTCTAAATTATTTTACCAAAGGCAATGTTCATTTAGTAATTATAGTAATTAGTATTAGGAATGATTTAATTTATATTCAAAAGAAAATTGGTATTAATTAAAATATTTTTGCAAACTACTGAGCACTTATTTTCTAAATTAATTAGTCGTAGTTAGTATATTTTGAAACAATAAGTTGATTTAATTTAATTTAAGTAATTAGTTTCCTACCACTACTTAATTAATTTTCTAATTTGAAAATGCATCTAATATTTAGCCATGGTCTAAATTGTTTTAGTAAAGGCAATATTCATTTAATAATTGTAGTAATTAATATTAGCTTACTATTTTTTCCAAAGTAATCTTGTATTAATACAAAAAAGTAATTAGACTCATTTTAAACCAATTGGTTAAATTTTATCTTAGAAAATGTTTGAATTTATATTATTAAGTAATTAGATTCATTTTCAAGCAATTAGTTGAATTTTATCTTACATAAGTAACTAGTTTTTTTCAAGTAATTATTTGAATTTAGCTTACAAAGTAATTAAATTCATTTACAAACAATTAGTAATACTATGAATTACTTACAAATGTTTAGTATCATATTTTCTTAATTTTATTGCACAATTGTTCCAACAAGTTCTAGTAATCAAAAGCAAACTCTACCCTTTGTATTTTTCTTCTCAAATCAAATACTCTTCCATTCCATTCGTTCTTGTTTTCTGCATTCAATGCAAAACTCCAACAAATACTTTTACAAATTTTCAACCATATTAACCCTTCCCTGCCAACCTAAAAGCTCTTTGCTAGGCGACAGGAACATGACGCACTGCGTCACTTGTTTAATTTATTCTTTTTTTTTTTTGATTCACAATACACAACCAAGGTTGCATGCTGTATATTAATATTATCGAAAAGATTTTACATCGATTTTTCTCCTCGAGGTGGCGAAGCAAATTCCTGAGGCATTTCAGATACATGTGTTGATACAACAATACAAATTTCATTCTCCCTCTAAAAGAGGCATTACATTTCCTACACAAGGCGCTATCACAAAAAAATTATAAAAAAACCAGCCCAAAAATCCACCATCAGACCTTAGTCGTCCTCCTCATAGAATTCACCTGTTCCCACAATCTCTATAAATTCATGGCACCAATTGATTCCCGCAACTTCATCCAAACCCAATCTATGACCAAGGAACAAGGAATCCATCAACACCCAATGCCTGTATCGTTGGAGCTCTTTGGCGCTTAAGCCTAGTATGAACAGGTGCGAATCAACCTCCATGCCTAGTCGAACCATTCGTTTAATGTCATCTGGCCATGGTATCCCCACTCCTGGATGGGCAATGGCCACAGTGTCAATGTCTTCCAACATAATCGAGGCCTTGAACATCACTCGTAGGAGAACCAAGCAACGAACCTTTGGAAGATTTAAGTCCAGTAGGGAAGCCAGAAAGCAGGATGAAATGTCCAAGTTCGCTCTGGTTCTGTTCCATGAAAATAGTATTTCCTCCCTAACACCATTCTCACAACCTCCAAACAAAGAATGTCCTTGTTCAAACAAATTTTCGTTAGCCTCTAGTCCAAGATGAAGCCAAGAAAGGCTCCCTCCTATTTCAAGCTCTTCAGTTTGATCGACGCATCCATCTTCAGGTATATGTTTCAATTTCCAAACTTCAGCTATATAGACCATCAGACTTCCAATGCTCATTAATACATAAGACGATCTCATTAAATCAAGTCGTCCTCTCAATTGAATTCAATTGAATTCCTTTGCTCGGCTCTCGATCTCCACACGAGTAACAATACCAACGGCCTCCATTATTCTTGATAAACTTACTCACTGAGGACACTCCCTATCATCATCTTTCTTACTTTGAGTGTGTTGATGATAATCTTGTACCATTGCCTCAAATTTCTTACCATGCCGATCTGTCTGGTCATTTCTCTCTGACACATCCATCATTGTGGTTTAATTGCTCTACTCCTGAGCTCAATGACAACGAGAGACAACTTATTCACTCGTGGCTCTGATGGAAGGCCCATATGCCTGATCTAACCAACTTCGGCCTAGATTATGTGGCGCTAGTTGGCATATGGGCCATTATTTATTTTATTTTTATTATTTATTATTTAAATGATTTAGTAATGCATATCTTAGCTTATACTTTATTTAATTTTTTGATATATCAAAATGGCACTAAGGGTTCATACCTAAATACAACATATTCAACTTGAAATTAACAATTTGATACAAATCCTCATACCAAAAAAGGTTGATACTACATGATGACCGATCCTAACTACCACCCCTTTATGTGTCATCTTCTTTCTCCCCAATCCCTTGGCTCAACACCTCCCTACCTGGTGTCGTTGGGAGAGCTAGCACTCTTGATCCAACAAGTATTCCAAAGACCTCGGTGATCTCCTTCAACATAGTGACATGGCCTAGGACCACCTACATTCTGGTATCAATATCTTCCCCCATGCTCCACACTATGAATGGGATCTAGGGGCCGTTAAATCTTAAATTCAGCTTTGGCCATACCTCAACCGATGGTCTCAACCCCCATTGAGTCACTTCCCATGCCAAGAATTTCTCTATCCCCACTCTCCACTTGGCCTTCACCATGCGCTGCATCAACCACTTCAACATCTTTGGGTCATCCCTTACTTGCAGTAGCCAAGCTATAAACATAGAAGCGATGCCACTATTGAACCTATACTTATAGCTGGAGGCAAGGAAATAGACACCTAGAATTCCTATAATCACCTCCATAGCCTCGACGTCACCTATGTTGAAGGCCTTCCTTAGGCATTGGTTTGAGACCTTCCCGTGAAAGGCCATCTAATTACCCTTCACCTCCAAAAAGATAGTTGTCTCCATTATGCCTATCAATTATGGCAAAGGAATAAAGAATAATAAAGCAGAATACATAAAACATTGAAAAATAGAGCATGAACAAAGCATGGACATAAAACATAAAAAACATATATTCAATCATTCATTCATCTATCAAAAATTGAGAAAATACAATATTTAGGTCTTCTCAGACTTCTGGAAGTAGTTCGGAACAACTTGCAATAGATAGAGTAAGCTACAAGCAACTTAACCTAATATGGAGTTGTCTGGAGTTTTCCGGAGTAAATACATTTACCAGCTTCACCTACCAAAACAAGCTAAAGTAAGCAGTTAATCAGAATGTTGCGTACAGTTGAAACGTACAGTTGGATTATCTCTAACACCCCCTCCTAATCTCAACTGTTACAATTATCATCACTAATAATCCCTAAGTGTTTTCTTTGAAATTCAAAAGCGTTATTTCCCAATGGTTTTGTAAAGATGTCTGCTAGTTGATCTCGCGATCCACAGAAGTCAAGAGAAATTTCTCCGTTTTGGATGAGCTCTCGAATGAAGTGATAGCGAGTGTCAATATGCTTGTTTTTCTTGTGGAAGACATGATTTTTGGATAAGGAAATTGTTGAGCTGTTATCACAGAAAATAGGAGTTGGATTCTTTTCAACATGTGCAAGATCATTCAATATTCTTCTTAGCCATACTACTTGACAAGTTGCTACAGTTGCAACCACATACTCTGCCTCTGCTGAAGATATTGAAACTATGGGTTGTTTCTTGGATGCCCATGAGATGAGATTTGTTCCCAAGTGAAAAGCATATCCTGATGTGCTTTTCCTATCGTCTATGTTGCCAACACAATCACTGCCTATGTATCCTGAGAATGAAGTAGCTTTAGATTGAGTGTACCATAATCCATAGTTGATTGTCCCTGCAACATATCTAAAAATTATTTTTGCTACCTTCCAATGTGAATCTTTTGGAGAGTCCATGAATCTGGATACAAAACTTGCAGCAAACATTATGTCAGGTCTAGTTGTAGTGAGGTACAAAAGATTGGCAACTAGCCTCTTGTACAGGGTAGAATCAACTGGTGGTCCATCATTTTGTTTGCTCAACTTTGTTCCTTGAGCAATGGGTGTGTCTGCTGGTTTGCAACTGTCCATTTTGAATTTTTTCAACATTTCTAAAGCATACTTTTGTTTACAAACAAAAATACCTTGAGCATATTGGTTGATTTCAATCCCCAAAAAGTATTTCATGATTCCAAGATCAGTCATTTCAAACTCCTTTTTCATGGAAGCTTTGAACTCATCTAACATCAAATTTTCTATATAGAGCAAGTCATCAACATAAAGACAAAAAATGAGAATTTCACCTTCATGATCTATTTTTGTATAGAGAGTTGGCTCATGACTGCTCCTGATGAATCCATTGTTGATGAAGTAAGAGTCAATCCGACTATACCAGGCTCTTGGAGCTTGTTTTAAGTCATACAAGGCTTTCTTCAACTTATATACTTTATGCTCTTGTCCTTTGATTTCAAACCTTGGTGGCTGATCTACATATATCTCTTCTTCCAATATGCCATTCAAAAATGTAGATTTTACGTCCATTTGGAAAACTTTCCATTTATTTTGAGCTGCAATAGCCAAAATAGTTATGACTATGTCTAACCTCGCTATTGGAGCAAAAGTTTCTCCATAGTCTATGCCAAGCTGTTGAGAGAAACCCTTGGCAACCAACCTTGCTTTGTATTTTTCTATCTTTCCTTTTTCATTCAACTTTGTCTTATATACCCACTTCACACCAATGCTGGTTTTGTCATTTGGTAGATCAACAAGATCCCAAGTTTTGTTCTTTTCTATGGCTTCAATTTCTTGATTCATTGCATCAACCCAATGTTCCTCTTTTACTACTTCTTCAAAGTGGGTTGGCTGATATGAAAGAAAGGAAAAAAGATCTTGTTTAATTGCATTTTCTTGCTCATATATTTCCCTTAAGCTTCTAGTTCTCTGATTGTCTGTAGAGGAAGATGAATCATTACTGGGAGAATTGTCATTTCTAAAGTGTTGTTGTTGACCTTGTACCTGCAATCTTGGTGGCCTTGGCGAATAAACTTGCTGATTTGAAGGTTCATCAAATAGCTGTAATGGATTTGGACCATTCAAAGTTTCATTTTCTTGATCACTCCATGATTTGTTCTCAAAGAACTTGACATTTGTACTCACCACAAATTTATTGGTGATAGGATTGTAGAGTCTATAGGACTTTGATTGTTCAGTATAACCGACAAAGATTCATTTTTCACTCCTATTGTCAAGTTTTTGTCTTAGCTCCTCTAGAACGTGTGCAAATGCAATGCAACCAAAAATTATAAAATGAGATGCATTCAACTTTGTACCAGACCAAGCCTCTTGAGGCACTTTTCCTTGAACACTAGTTGTAGGAGATCTATTTAAAATATAAACTGCAGTAGCAACAACTTCTGCCCAATAATCATTAGACAAATTCTTTTCTCTGAGCATGCATTTAGCCATATTCATGATGGTCTGATTTTTCCTTTCAGCTACTCCATTTTGTTGTGGATTATATCTTGTTGTGGTTTACATAATGATGCCATGTTGTTTGCAAAAGTCTGTGAAACCTTTTGAGTTGTATTCCCCTCCTCTGTTTGACCTAAGCACTTTTACATATTTACCACTTTGTTTTTCTGTTTCAACTTTGAATTGTTTGAACTTTGAAAAAGTATTAGACTTATTCTTGAGAAAATATATCCAGATTTTCCTACTAAAGTCATCAATAAATGTCAGAAAATAAAATCTACCACCAATGGATTGAGTTTGCATTGGTCCACAAAGATTTGTGTGGACTAGCTCTAAGTGTTCTTTTGCTCTATTTGAGGATGATGGCAAGCTGTCTCTCTTATGCTTTCCAATATTACAACTTTCACATTGACTATCAAATGATTTTAAAACAGGGAGAACTTTGACCATAGATTGCTTTTGAAGAAGACTAAGGCTCTTAAAGGGAAGATGACCAAACCTAGAATGCCATAATTGTGACTCATCCATGTTTGAGACATTGTGGGAAAATATCTGTGATAGAATAACACTCTTAAGATTTAAGGGAAACATTTTATTCTTGGTTCTTTCAATCTTTGCTATAAGTCTTCTACCAGGAGGTTTGTCAAAAATACAAGTTGTACCTTTAAAGATTATATCATAGCCGTGTTCCATCAATTGACCTACACTTATGAGATTGTGTTTCAAGTTTGGAACATAATAGACATCATGTATCTCTTTTAGTTGATTTTGTTTAGAAAGAACATGCACAATTCCTTTCCCTTGGGCTTTTACTCGAGAATCATCACCAAGAATAATTTCAGAGTTTATAGAAGTATCCACACATGAAATTAAATCTTTGTTACCTATCATATGATTGTTGCAGCCACTGTCCAACAACCAAAGGTCTTTGGTGTGATCATCTTCAGAAATATGGCAGGAAAGAAACATTGCTTCAGAATATTCTCCTTCATTGTTGGAGACATGTGCTCTACCGTTGTTTTGATTTGACTGTTTCTTTTTGCATTCAGATTCACAGTGTCCAAATTTCTTGCAATAGAAACATTGGACTCTGGATTTATCAGTCCATTTTTTGCCTGATTTTGAGGGTTTCTAGACTGCCCCGATTATTCTTTTGTTGACCTTTCTTCTCCATGTTGATTTGATCTACCTCTGTTACTTCTCCCTTTGTTGCCTCTACCTATGTTTCCTCTGCCTCTACCTCTATTGAAAGAGGCTTGAGTCTTGAAAGCTTGTTCCAAAGACTTTTCTTCCAGATTTAGTCTGGTCTCATGTGACAAAAGTGATCTAGTTAGCTCTACTACTGAAAAAGTAGTGAGATCTTTGGACTCCAAAATAGCTGTTACAACCATTTCAAATTTCTTTGGTAAGCTTTCAAGGAATTTTTCAACAATTTTTTGGTCTTCAATGGTTTCACCATTAATCTTGATGTAGTTTACAATGCCCATGGCTCTGGTCATAAACTGATCAATATTCTCTGAGTTAGACATTTTCAATGTTTCAAACTGTGTACGCAAGGTTTGCAGTTTGATTGTATTGACTTTGTCAGTACCCTCATATGTAGATTTGAGGATATCCCAAGCTTCTTTTGATGTTGTTGCACCTGTGATTTTTGAGAAAATAGAATCATCAACAGAGTTCTGGATCAAACATTTTCCCTATTTTCTTTCTTTCTCAAATCAACAACTGTGTTTCTTTGAGAATTATTCATAGCAACTAAGTTTGCTGGAGTGGGCTCTATGTAGCCATTCTCAACTGGTTTCCAACATTCCTAGGCTTGCAGAAAAGACTTCATTTGCAAGGACCAAAAATCATAATTTTTACTAAGAAGAATGGGAGTTTGTGGCAGACTGTTGGAGGTAACCATGATTAAAAAAATTCCAATATAGAAAAATGATTACCCTTTCTCAAAGAGCCCTACAAAATATGCCTTAGATGCCTCTTGCAATGCTGAAACGACAGGACTCTTGGAAGTGCAGGTCTACAATTTCTATGACAATAATGGCAGCTTCCTTATGAGCAACTATGTGCTCTTCTGATACTTTTGAATCTCCCAGAGATCAACTGTTATGGATTTGAATCTATGTGGCTCCTTCACTCCACCAATGCCTTCAACAATATCTCCTTTGGTTTCCTTTTCTTGATCTAGCTGCTCTCCATTTAAGTATGAAGAGTCTTAGACAACCTGGACTTGATAAGTGTGCTCTGATACCATGTCAATTATGGCAGAGGAATGAAGAATAATAAAGCAGAATACATAAAACATTGAAAAACATAGCATGAACAGAGCATGGACAGAAAACATAAAAACATATATTCAGTCATTCATTCATCTATCAAAAACTAAGAAAATACAATATTTAGGTCTTCCAAACTTCTGGAAGCAGCTGGAAACAACTTGCAATAGATAGAGTAAGCTACAAGCAACTTAACCTAATATGGAGTTGTTTGGAGTCTTCCAGAGTAAATACATTTACCAACTTCACCTACCAAAACAAGCTAAAGTAAGCAGTTAATCATAATGTTGCATACAGTTGAAATGTATAGTTGGATTATCTCTAACAATGCCTTCTCTATATCAAAAGGAGTATCCTTGGTGTGGTCTTAAAGCCTTGACGCCATCATCTGTTCCCTTCATTATTTCATTTTTCAGACAAATTAATTCACCTCCTTTTGAATCTATCACCCGTTGTCCTTCATGTGTGTGAAATCTCTACATGATCTCCTTGTATTTGCATTTAATTATCACCACTCATGTTGATAGCCTGCTTAGATAATCTATCGACCTCTGTGTTTCCCTCTCGGTAGATATGGGAGAGTTTAAAATCATCTAGTTGATCAATTTCTTCCCAAATCTGCCTTACATAACTTTGAATTTTCTAATTAGGAGTCTCCTTACGTCGAATGGCATTTATGATGATCAAAAAATCCCCTTCCAAATGTAGCCTTTTGAAACCTAATCTTCTGCACATTTCTATTCTTAGCCATGCTGCTTGTGCCTCAACTTCATTATTTTTCCCTACTAGTAATTTTCTTGCTTCCTCCACAAGCATCCTCCCGAAGTGGTCACAAAGGATACACCTTTCCCCTGAGGGTCCCAGGTTGTTCCTTGATGCTCCATCAAAATTATCTTTCATCCATCCTTCATCTAGTGGATTCCACTTCACATCTCTTCTTGGGATGATTGGGGGATCAACCCTCGACATCCCATAAATGGGACTACATTTAATAATTTAATAATTTAATAATACATACTTTAATTTATAATTTATAATTTTACTTATTATTCTAATTTAATAAAGTGATTTTAATGTACCAATGGAAGGGGTTATGAGAGGGATGTTATACATTTTCATGCTTGCATTTAGTTGGGGGTTGGTTTTTGTGCAAAAGGAAGTGATCCAAAATGTATCCAAGAAGTATGATTGAAAGTTCAATTGATGTTGTTTTTAGTTGAGAAGTTCCCTAAGGACTATGATTGCACATGTTTCCTCCATTATATGATTTTTAAAGCCATGATGTTTTTTATTAGGTTAAAGGTAGCAATGGTGTGACCTAAAGCATCACAAGTAGGTCAAAATCAAGGGATTGGACAAATTTAAAACAAGAGAAAATGATAGAAATCAAAACTACTAATTTTATCAAGAGATGTTTTTCCAACCACCCAAGAGTTTTGCAACACCCACTTGGACAAAGTGGAAGTTGAAGGGTTTTGACCTTTCAATTTTGTTTTTCAACATTATAACTTTCTTTTGGCACCAAGGGTGGATGTGAAAAAGGAAAAATAACACTTGAAACATACAATGTAAGGGTTCTCTTAATTCAATCCTCATATTGTTCAAATTCTAACTATTGCAAGAGGAAGAGTAGTGTTTTCATGGTGTGATGACCATCTACAAGTGTTTGGAGCTCATGTAAGGGTTCCAATTCATCCTAGTGACATTGTAAACACTTGTAATTGGATAGATATTAGTGACATGAGGAGCATGAATTCACTCTTCTAGATTTTTCATCCCCTTTGAGGTTTCTCCAAGTGTATTTGTGTGTTCAATCTCTTTTGATGGTTTATTTGCATTTATATGAATGCGATTTCTTGGTTTCCATGTTTCCTTGCATTTTTAACATACTAAATAAATATATAATCATTCTAAGCAATATTTGTAAAAAAATGTGTGGAGTTGATAAGATATTGCCTACAACTAGTGATTGTTAAGAGTGTCTCCAACATATTATAGATTAAAAAAGATGACAATATTTATAAATGACCCATTCATTATCAACTGTAATAATAGTTTTATTTGAGCTTAAAATTTGTATAAGCTAGTTAAAGGATGACATGATGATGTGACTCTTTCATTTTTATACACAAGGTGAGTAAAATTTGAATTTATTTAAAATTTTACTTAATTTAATATATGAAGAGCAAAGATGTAAGAAGATGGGGTGAGAAAACATCATTTTAATATTTTAGTGTCTAATAATGATGAGATGTAAACAATTTGACACATTGTCATTTAAAATAATATTACTAAAATATACTAATAATTTTTTTAAATACTATTTCTAATTATCATAGATTGTGTAATCTTTGAAGTCTTTAGTTTAACCGTGATTAGTCTTGATATTAGAAGCAAAACTCAATATTTTTGTTACCTTCTTTGGTAAGGTGAGTTAAATACTCATTTTTAGTTTTCTTTGCTTGTTTATATATGCTCCAATTTTTATTGCTAGACAAGTCATTGCTCACTTTTTTAAAAAAGTACTTTATTAAAAATCTTTTAGCCTTGAAAAGAAACAATGAGGACAAAGTAGTATAGTTTTGAGCCACAAACTCTTATAAAATCCAATATAAGTCATGACAAATTAGGAAATGCCACTCCCTTCTATAGCTATACTTTACCATGGTTGCCACAAGCTTTTGTAGCATGTTTAATTAAGTGCTTCTTGTGGATAGGGATAACTCTAATCAATAACACTTTTTAAGTCTCAAACAAAATTAATATCAAGCTTGATACTTGAGTAAAGAATAAATTTTTATGGTTTTAAAAAAATTGAAATTTTATTTTACAAATATCCAAGTATATATATAAGATTGAAGGAATCGGAATCGGGTAGCCACCCCCCTATAAACTGTAGTGTGCTTGGTAAACATTTATCATGTGACTAGTGACGCTGGCATGACACACCCTCCAGTACCATGGGGACAGTGGGGAGACCAGACCTCGTGACCTCTTGCTTGCAACATGATGCTTTCGCCAATCGAGCTAGGCCCACCACCCTAGTAAAAATATATAAATTAATTAAATAATAAATAATAATTTTTTAAAGATAAATTTTATATTAAATTGATCTTATATAAATAGTCAATTGTAAATATTGATCAAAGTAGCATAGATAAAACAAAGGAAAGTTAAATTCATATAAAGTGTTAGGAAAAGGTGTGTTGTACACCTTGCATAATGTTATAATGTAATATTTATTTATTATGTGATGAACCTAGGGAATCTAGGGATGTGTGCAACACATGGGTCTAGTATTCTTGGGGCCACTTTATGTGTTGTAACATTGGATTAAATATTTAATGTGGAGTTGCACATGGGAATAATATTTAATATTGTGAAAACTTAGTACCTATATTAAATATGGTAGTAAATGGTTTTATAAGCTCATGGTATTAGTCACATGGTTTTATGTAATACCAATTGGTGGTTTTGTTTGAGCTTGTTTTTATAAAAGCAAACATATGGGTAGTTGTCTAAGGTTGGAAGGTTGGCTAGTTGGCAGGTTAGCTCTTGTTAGCATTTGTGAGGTTTGAAGCATGGCATGGGATGTGCGGTTACATGCTTGTTCAAATAGAGTGTTTGTAGAGGGCTTGATGTTTCAAAGATGCTCATAAAGGACTCAAAATATGTATTGTAATGTTTATTGTTGAATAATACATGAGTGGTGGATGCTTTTGGAGGTTGGGTTTTCTCTCTTAAAGGTTTTCCTAGGGTATATCTTGTGCCATATTTGATGGTATGTTTTCTATTCTTTTGCATATGGATTCTAAATACGTGTTTGCATAGATTTATCTATTTAGGTTATGTGGAAATTATCTTGGATGGGTGCATATTTCCTTTGATTTGGTATCAGAGTCATGGTTGTGATTTGTATAACCCTTGTTGGAGTAGATCTGGTGTATAGTTGAATCCAAGGTTTGCATGGAAAGAATGAAGACATTGCAAGATATGTGGGTTTTGTGCAACTATTTTTTGCAGATTTGGGATTGTGGGTTGTAGATTTGTGGTTATTTTTTTGTAGATATAGAGTTATAAACCTTTGTTGGGAAAAAGGGTTTTGTATGGATTTTCAATATGAGGGTTTTGTAGGGGAAAGTTTGTAAATTACTCCTTGGGACAAAACCGACCTCGCCATTGGATCTAGGAGGCCTGAGAGATGAAGATTGACATAAAATTTGTCCTATTTTGGTTATTGAAAAAAATACAATTTTTTTTAGCCAATTAACCCACCATATGACCATCAAATTTGTAGATTGTAGAAGAAAAAAACTCTTTTAAAAAAATTATCTATAGTTGAAAAAAATATATAAAATCTTGCGACCTTTAAAAAAATTAAAACCCTCTTTTTAAAATTTAAAATTATATATATATATATATTGGGGGGGGTATGCAAACCCGCCCCTACCCCCGACCCCTCCACTCTCCATCCCTCGCACCCCCCCACCCTGTGGCTAGTCCTGTGGCTGACAAGCCGCACAGACTGTTAGTCCACATAGACTGGCAACCTGTGTGATATTGGTGGGTTGTTGGCTCTAGCCGACAATCCTGCCAAGCTGTCCTTTGCCAAAATTAAAATCCACCTTTAACTTTTTAAAAATCTACTGGTGAAACATTTAAAAATAAAATTTTATTTGATTTGATATATGTGGTCAAGTCTAGTTGTAGGTGGGCACCACCGCCACTGGTAGTCCACCCACCGGCCATCAGCGTTGCTCCTAATAGCCACATTGGGTATATTTTTTCCAGGGGGCATAACTTTTGCCCAAGGTGTCTGTTTTTGACTTCTTATACTTGTTGGAAAGGTGATTTTGTGCTCTACGCTGTGGTATTGGTGGGCTTTCTAGATTTTGTTTTCTTGATAGTGATTTTCTTGTTGGAAGTCAGATGTTCTTTTTGAGCTTGGACAGATCATGACTTGTGTATACAAAGTCAAATTTTGGACTTCTTATAATCAAAAGAAAGCTTGTCCAGAGAACTAAATAGTGGATCAAGTTTGGAGATGTTTTAGCATGATTTATTTGTTTTTATTTTCATCTAATTTATTTATTGGTTCTTTTGGCTATGGTGATTAGATGTTGGAGTCATTGTATCCTCACATGTACATCTTTGATTACTCTCATTTGACATGGTTATCGGTATATTGTTGGATTTGTATGTTGCATTGTTGTATCTACAAGTTGTGCAATGTTGTAGGGGGTCTCTACTTACATGTTACATTTATGACTTGGATATGGGTTGTCTATGCCCATAGATGCTTCAGTGTTGTTACAGATTCAGATTTGTGGCTTAGTTTAGTCACTTGTTTTATTGGTTTGGTTATCATTTTGAGGAGAGATGGTATTACCAAGTATAGTCATGATGTGGTACCTATGTAGTTGACTATGTGATGCATACATGTGTGACATGATTCAATTTTTTTGTTGGTGCATTTGGTGGTGATCATGGTGTCATGGATGTTCCTTATGTCTTAGAGACTTTGGCATTACATGATTGTTTATGCAGGTACTTCGTTGGTGGTGTTAGATTGTTTCTAGTTTGGTTTGTGGTGGTGTATCTTCTTGGATTGAGGATCATAGTTATGGTTTATCTTCATTGAGGAGGTTGTGATCATAATGTCATAGATAGCTTGGTTACACAATTCAATGGGAGTTTGTGATAGTGATGGTTTGGCGGTGTTGTATCTTCTTGGTTTGAAAATCATGTTTTGTACTCTTCCCTTTGGGAGCTTGGTTTTGAGTTCTTTCATTATGTTGGGGCCATGGATGATATTCATTTAGAGGATGGTTTCCCATGTGTTTCCATGGAGAGATCGATATCATGATTCAGTGGGAGATTGTGGCGATGATGTGGATTCACCATTTGATGGTGGATGATATTGTGCAATTTTTGTTGGTGTCATGGATGGGATCTTATATTTTTTTGTTTTATGTAGTGAGGGTTATTTGATATCTTGGGTTTCATTGATAGGAGATGGTTATCTTCATGTAACTTGGAGATGTTGACATCTTGGTTAGCCATGGAGGAATATTTAGTCTTTGGTTGAGGTGTCATGATTTGTCATTTGACATGTGATCCTTGTTTGATAGAATGGTTATGTATTATGTTATGGTGTACTCTTGATTACATGTTTAGAGTTTTGGCATGATACAGGTACATGATATGTTCATTGGAGCATATGATCTTCTATTGAGGAGATGTGAGATCATGATGTCATGGTGTGTTCTTGATTCCATGGTTGGGACTTTGACTTTGATCTTGGTTGGTTCTCTTGGTATTGAGTACATTGATCATTTTCTTGAGAGCTTTATGATGGTGCTATGTTGCATTTTGATTTTGGCATGGATTGATTGGTTACAGGTACTCATGGATACTTGAAGACATAGGTGAGGCTAGAAGATCTCTTATGATTAGAGACATGTGTTCATATGGTTATTCATTGATGAGGTTTCAATTGGAAGTTTGAGGAGCATACACCTTGGTTGTACATGAGTTCAACATGAACCTATCAAGATATTGTTCTTAGATGAGTCATGTTGACTTGGATATCTTGGAGGATCATTCTCATTCCCTACTCTTGGTCTACTCGGCAGTTAATCATCTGAGGTATTGCCCATTGTTATTTTTAGATGCATTATGTTTTATGCTTTATCTTATCATGCATATGGACCTTGAGCTATATTTTGATAGTTTTGGAGGGTTCATTTAAAGGATTTTGACATGTTTATCTTCTTCAGCATTGCAGCATTATTCATAAAGTTGAGTTTAGGAGATGTTATTGGGCTTATTCCCTTGGTTTGGGAATGGATATGGTAAATGATCTTCCTTTGGTTTGAGATGCATACATATTGGTTATGGTTAGATGTAGATAGTGTTATTCTCTTTTGGGTTTTATGGAGGAGATAATTCTTATCACAACTTATCATTTAGAGGTGTGCGTAGGACATGCTACAAGTTTTGATTTGCATGTTCTCTCTTTGGTCTTGTTCTTCTTCTTGGATGTTTGTATTCACATGCCATTGGATTTGAGATCTTGTGTGAAGCTATGGTGATCACTATGTTTGTGTTCATGTGTTGTTCATTTTTCTTTGGTGACAACATGGAGGTTCCTTTATCTCTTTCCTTTGTTGGGTGTGAAGAACTTGAGAGTTATGGAGACTTGTGGTGAGAGATGTATTGCAACGTATTGGTTTGCAAGATTTGCATATATTTGTGGATGTTCCTTGGTACTACATGATGTTGGTTACACCTTCTATGTGATGCTATTGGTAGATCTTCGATGCCTTGATCATTTTCAGATTTGACATTACCTATGCAGTGGGAGTTCCTGGATATGTGTGTTCATCATATGATAGGTTTGGCACTTGGAGCTTATGATTGCATATTATGGGTTGTATATGTTAATGGAATGAGGTTCACTTGTTATGATTTGTATACCTGAGGTATGGATAGTTGGATGTGTTAGCATTTGTTGTGGGTGTTATTTTCAGATATGGTGATTTTATCTTGACAACCATTGATACATACTTGTTACCTTTGGATTGAGTGTTTGTGTATTGGGATATTGGTTGGAGGTAGGACTTATGCTTCTTTGTGACAACTTGTGTGACACCTCTTTGGATGGATTCTTATGTTTGTGTGTTGGCATGATGGAGGATGAGAGTATTTGTGCTTGAGATGGTGGTCACCTTGATTCTTGTTGTAGGTATCTTGATGGAGCACATGGAGCACTTTGATTGCTTGGTGGCACATGTGGCTATGGGGATTGTTCCCTTGTTCATGTTTGATTTTACTTTTTTACCCCTTATGCAATGCATAAAACAAGTGGGAGGATATTAGGAAACGGTGTGTTGTACACCTTACATAATTTTATAATGTAATATTTATTTATGATGTGGTGCACCTAGGGAATCTAGGGATGTGTGCATCACATGGATCTAGTATTCTTGCGACCACTTTATGTGTTGTATGTAACATTGGATTAAATATTTAATGTGGGGTTGCACATGGGAATAATATTTAATATTGGGAAAAATTAGTACCAATATTAAATGTGGGGTTTAATGGTTTTATAAGCTCATGCTATTAGTCATATGGTTTTATGTAATACCACTTCATGGTTTTGTGTGAGCTTGTTTCTATAAAAGAAAACACATGGATAGTTGTCTAAGGTTGGAAGGTTGGATAGTTGAAAAGTTAGCTCTTGTTAGCATTTGTGAGGGTTGAAGCATGACATGTGATGTGTGGTTGCATGCTTGTTCACACAGATTTCTTGTAGAGGGCTTGATGTTTCGAAGGTGTTCATGGAGGACTCTGAAGATGTATTGTAATGTTTATTGCTAAATAATACATGAGTGATGGATGCTTTTGGAGGCTATGTTTTTCCCTCTTGAGGGTTTTCCCAAGGTATATTTTGTGTCATATTTGATGGTATGTTGTCTATTCTTTTGCATATGAATTCTGAATACTTGTTTGCATAGATTTCTCTATTTGGGTTATGTGAAAATTATCTTGGGTGGATGCATATTTCCTTTCATAAAGAACATATATTTTTATAAAAATATATTTTTTGAAAAAATTAATAATATCAAATATGATTTAAATTACTCCAAGGATTCACATAATGTCTCCATGGTATTCATCAAAACTATTAAGAATAAAATTACGTTAAATTAGTTTGGTAATTCAAAAATGTCATTCTTTTGTGAAGCTAATAACCATATATTTTGAAGTTGATAGGTAATAAATTCTTGTAGAGGTGTGCATTGTTCTCTCTAAATTAGACACTCTTATTAGTGTTCTTATGTAAACTAGGGTTTAGCTTAAGGATGTCTCTCTTGGTTGTAATATTAGCACTGAAATTATGGATTTTTTCACTACATATGAGTAAATTGAACACACATGCAACTTTTAGAGACAACCTCAATGCTACAAACAAAGGGGGTGTCTTTCTCTAAAGGGAAAGTCCTCCCTTTTTTATAATAAAAGTATTAACACAATTATGAATAGTGTTTTAGAATGTTTTACTATCCTATAAGGAATTATGATTGCCTAATCCCTCAATATGAAAAATAATCAAGAATGTGAATTCCAAAATCATTGTTAACACCCACTATAGACCAATTTGATAGATGAAGAGCAATTGTTATCTTGGATTCTAAATGAAATTACACAAAATTTCACATCTTTAACGTACTACTTCCTAGTACGTCATTAGGTCAAGGAGCTTAAAATGAACCAAACTTACAACATAATATAGAATAAGGAATGGTTGGACCTACAAAAGCATAATGGGTTGGTCATCACCCCTTGGTAAATGGATAAATACTATTTTCAATACTATTCAATGATGTTATGGTTAATGACATCGTGACCAACTAAAATTAAGTTTTTGTTAGTCAATTAGTTGTGTTTCTACAATATAAAATTATAAATTTTCTACCCAAAGCTTTAAGCATATAAATTATGATAGTTTTTTATTATAAAAAGGGGGTAGTTGTATATTTGTGCCTTTATTGTAGTAAAGAGGCACAATTTTCTTACCCAAATATTTAAACACATAAATTCTAGTAACTTTCTCTTTGAACTCTAATTGAGATTTTAAAAAGTAGCCAACAAGGCATGAAAAGCATACAAGGAAAGAATGCAAGGTGAGTTAGGAAAGCACAAGCCATAAATCAACACACATAAGCCTTAGTAACATATAACAATGATTGGTAGAGCAATCACCACTTCATGTATATGTCAAACCCTCACTCTACCTAACAAGAAACTCATTCCCCATTCTCTCTTACCATTCTCTTCAACAATCAACACATGCCAACTCATCTACTCTCATCAACCCATGGGAGGGTAGGTAAATACAAAAAAGGATGATCCTTTAGATTTCTCAAGCACCCTTAATGGAACTCTGAAATCTATGGAGCTCTCTTTTAGGAGAAAAAAGGAAGTAAAATATCAAGACACACTAATGGTTATAGGCACTACTCTACATCACATACATGTTAAACCCTTCAATGGAGAATTTTTATTTAGCTCAAATAGACTATTAGGAAATATTTAAACCATCTAAGAATATAAAATATCTTATGGATAAGTGCAAGAAGTTGGGCCCACTTTTTGGCCAAAAAGTGAAAGAGTTTTTTCTTGAAAACCAAAGTTTGTCATAGTTGGACTAAAAATTTGAAGCACTTATGAACATAATCTTTAAAAGGTTCAATAATATGAAACTTAGGATTTTGAGTCTAGTTTCAAATATGTAATTTATTCTAATGCTCAGATGATACAAATTAATTTTGTATAGATTTGTGTAAAAGTCACTTTTTAGGACTATAGTTCATGCACGTGTATGGCAAGCATAATTTGACCTAAGTAAATGTATTTTTCTAATTCTTTTTGGGGAAAGATGTGTATTATACTAAAGTTTGATGAGGATATTTTTTATAGTTTTTTTCTAATATATTTTATTATTATTTTTTATTGACCATTATTGCTATTTTTGAAAACTCCTCATGTACGACAAGCATAATTTGAGCTAAAATAATCATAAAATGATATTATTTTCATTGTGTAAAAAATGATGTCTAGATTGATGACATAATTTATTTTTAACTTAAAAAATTAAGTTATTAAAAAAAATTAATAGCTAACATTTCAAATTTATGGAACAATTTCCTCATAAATTAATTAATAAATAGAAAAAAATTCTCAATCATAAAAAAATACATCTTTGAAAACTAGACAACGTTGTCTATAATAGGTTTTAATTTCACAAAAAAAATAAAAAAATAAAAAAAAATCATCAATCATATTGCCAAAGTTAGTTTTTTATCTTCTTGTTAACATGACCTTTTACTTATAAGTCCAAGGCTAAAGGTTGGGTTACCATGCCTTTCCCAAGCCTAAAACCAAACAAAAAAGGTGGGTTGTCATTTCAAGCTTTTTGAAATGGGTACTCGTTTTAAAGTGGCTATACATTTTGAAAAAAGAATTGGTACTTATTTTTAATATATTTGTTATTTTTCATTTTAAGTAAAACTTACTACCACATCTCTATAGCTTCATAATTTATATGTACGGCTTGGCAATGATGATTTCTAGTTTTTTATTTACATGTGTCTTGTATAATCTCTTGACATGCTATATTATATTCAATTTTTTAAAAGTTTCAATCTTAGGAACCATTTTGAAGAGGAATTAAGTACATGGACTATTTTAAAGACAAATCAAGTAAGAAGGCTTTTGTTATTCACATTTACTTGTACTTCAAAATATATTGAACAATTCATCTACATCTACTTGTACTTTAGAAATTTCAAAGAAGTATCAATCTAAAAATAGATTAAATATCATTTGTTATTTTTATCAAGAGGGTTTGGTAATCATGGGATTAAAATGTCAAAAAAGAAAAAAAGGAATCTCATAACACTTGAATAAATTGAAGAAAATAGAGAGGAGGCAAAACAACAAAAAGATTAAAAAAAAGTTTCGAGAGATTAAGAATATTGAAGCATCTAATTTGATGACTATTGAAGAGAAGAACATTCAAGAGACCATCAGGGATGGGATGAATGAAGATGATGCAAATGTGAAAATGGTGAATGTTGACAAGTTCAACAATAGAGAAAATGTGACTATAGAAACAAATCCAGGTATGTCTTCAAACCCACCTTTCAATGATATTGATCTTAGTTATTAAAATGAAGCTAGATATACCATTGATGAGCTCAATTTTACCACTAAAAATATGGAAATTGAAAATGAGAATGAAATCCCTTGTATGAGTGAAAATGAAAGTGTTTTTAATGAAAATAAATGTCTTGAATAATCTTCTTGCTAAGATTTATTTGAGACAAATTAGAACCCATGCAAATAGATTATATAAATATTTTTTTATAGAAAAGTTCTAGGATTTCAATGTCAAATCACAATGCAATTGATCAAAATGTCAAAAATATGAAAATAAATGAATAAGTTAGGCATATTGTACAAAATAAAAAAAAGATGAATCAATGAAACAAGTTATATCTATTGTTGCTAATGATATTGATTCTATCGGAAAAAATAATCAGTCTAAATATAGGAATGCAACATGACAAGCTATAACAACTATTTTAGTCAATAAACCAGTTTCAAGTAAATGAATGATAAGTAAGACAAGTGAATTTCTAAATATAAATCCTTAAAATTTGAAAAGAGTGGAAAAGAAAAAGATAAATTTTTGAAAATGATACTAGAATGTTGGAATTTTAGTGGTAAACTCCCAAGGTCTGATATGAAATTAAATAATGAAATCTAATCTTTTATTGAAATATATCAGCATGATAATACAAGGATATCATCTAATGTTAGAGATGATTTAAAATTAAGAGGGGTCAAAAATTGTAATCCTCATCTAAAACATCTATTAGACATGACTCAAACAAAAATTTATAAAAGAAATAGATGATTTAGTGTTACCAAATATTACCAGAAGTGAAAGATCATTTGAGAAATGTAAACACTGGTATGTAAAAATTAATAAACAATGAATCTCTTATTGTAAAAATCATGTGCAATTCTATTATTATTATGATGCTTTTTAATATATATGTTGTACTTTGCATACTAACCAAACTATGCAAGAATTTGGTATTAATGTCACCTCAAACAATTAGGGAGTTTATAACAAATTTGATTTGTGAAACATCTAATGGACATTTATTTTATTCAAAAGCGTGTATTTTTTGGACAAAGCAATGGATGTGGTAACCTTTCACTATTAGAAGAATGTTTGCATGAAAATATTTCACTTGATTTTGGACAACAATTAGTGAATGTGAAAATATTCAAGAATGTTGAATATTCTTTGTAGGAGGGAAAAATTGGAAAGCATTGTTAGTCACAAAAAAATTAGTGTGTATGCATGCATTCATTGAAGAATTTAAGGATACGATTGAATCCAAATATGTGAAACACTCCCAATATGCTTCTTGTCTTGATGAACAATTGCACGCCTATAAAACACATTTCCATTTGGAACTATACTAGCAGTGGTTAACTCTGTAGAAAACTATACTCTTGCTCCACTAGAGGAAATTCAATCTCAGTATTATAATTTAATATAGGCAACCATCTTCGTTCATATTATATATAGACATGCAAATGATAGCATAAAAGATAATATATTTTTTGAGGAAGTACTATTTCTATTTTAGTGATAACCGGTTACGCTTATCAAAATTTGTGCAATATTTTTTCAAAATATTTTATGAAATTTTAAAAGTGACGAGGGTGCTAACCCAAGACACATAATATCACACACAAAAAATAGAGAATATTATTGTATTTAGAATAATGAAATGATTACATGCAGAGGATCCCAAATCCTCAAGTTCTGTAATACATGCCCTTACAGAAAATTACAGAAGCTCCCTTTTCTCAGTATGCACTTTTTCCCCCAAAAGTTACCCAAAAATAAAAAACTAGCCCATAAATAACTCCTTTTCGGTTTGGAGCCATAAAAAAAATTCAAATTATGATTTTTGGTGGTTTGGCGCTGAAAATTACAATTTGAAATTCAAATTTTAAAACCACATTCGAAAATTAGCACATTTTTTAAAATGCACCAACTTCTGGGAGCCATAACTTTTGATCCAGGATTTTGTTTAACAAACCGTTTGAACCGTTGGAAAGGTCTTGGAGTGAAGAATGAGCTAAGAACCAACACCTCCAATTTTGATGATTTATGGGCCCGTACGGGACCGTTTAGTGCCTCAAACTGGACTCAGAAGATTTTTCAGGGCAAAAAGCAGAAACTAAAAATTGAATAACTTTCAAACTGGGAATGATCTTGACCTGATTCTTTAGCCAAAGTGCTTATTTTTCTATCTTGAAGCTTCCCTTAAATTTCTACCTCCTCACGCCTTCAAATTCACACCTACTAAAAATAGCAGTTGAGTAGAAAAGGCAGAAAATCAGTTTTGAAAGTTGGGAATTCTTATTCAACGAAAAGGGAATCCAGAAATGAAAAATGATCTACAAAAGGTTAAAAGAAAATAAAGAAATTTTTGGGTGATGCAGGATTTCCCTTACACCACTGGATGCTCCTGCATCAAAAAGAAAGAGAAATCCAGATGGCAAAACATCTCATATAGTTAGATAATTGTACAAGACAATTAAACAATACTCAAATATTTTACTGGCTATGTAGGGGTGACAAAGAAAACAATATCTAATGTATGTGGAGCTTTCTAAAGCTAGATATGGTAGAGAGCATGATGGAGTTGGATCATGTATGAAAAAGCTCTTGCTAGAGACAAACTAAAATTTGAGGATGCAACACAATTTAGAGATGTGTGTGTAGTTGTGTATTGGTGTAATACAAAATAATCAATGGGATCAAGTGAGAACTCTACAATTCGATGCTTCTTTTGCTTAGTTGATGAATAAAATATTATTACTCGATGTGATTGTGAGACAATTAGTGGATCAACAAAATAATATTCATTTAAGAGTTCAAGTGCAAGCATGTGGACTATATGGATTAGGGAGCCTGCCTATTTTTGTCAATTTTGCATTGGAGTTGAATGGGAAGCATGTGAAAATACAGAATGGGTTAAAGGATGGAAACTAATATCCTTGACACTTACACAAGCATATGATCAATATGAAACAATATTTGAAGAGGATAATCAAGTGTTTGCATTAGATGACTATGATCATGTTTCAAAACTTGTACAAGAAGGTACTCTAATTTAATATCTACTTTCATTACATTATTTTGTAATATATAATTATATATGTATGCATGTACTTATGTGAAATATGTCACTATTGAATTTATAAGTTTTGTGCAGGATATTTGTATGTTGTTGAACCCAAGAGCAAATTTTGATTAAAAATTGCTCCCAATTAAATCCCTCGAAAGGTAGCCTACTCAAGAGGAAGGATCGGAGGGGTAATTCAAAATGGGAATTACCTCCAAGTGGCAGACTAAATTTGAATTTTGATGGTGTCGCGAGAGGCAACCCAAGTTTATCAAGAGCAGAGTTTGCAATTAGAAATGATAAAGAAGCATTGTTAATGGTGACGTCAATAAAATTGCCAATAGGAACAAATAATGAAGTAGAGGCAACAGGTTTGATTGAAGGTTTGAATTTTTGTGTAGACAATAACTTGTACAGGGTACACATCGAAGGTGATTCGCAAGTTATAATAAGGGTCGTAAGTACAAGGAAAGTGCCAAGCTGGAAACTGCAACGATGGATTTTCGTGATTACCCCTCTTTTGGAGCTAATTTAGGATTATAACATAAGGCATGTCTTCAGGGAAGCGAATAATTTGGTGGATACTTTATCCAACGAAGGCATGAATCAGGTTGAGGGGCGCAAAGGCTCCAAAAATCTAAAAGAATGGCTGACTGTAGAGGACATTATCAAAACCGAGGCATCGAGTGGCACTTAATAGTGGCATTTGTGGTATGGTAAACCATGTTTTCATGTGCGAAGGCTGAGGAAAGTATGGTTGGTCAATATTCCAACTTAGAGCCCAATTTAAGTGGAGGGAAGGGTGCAAATGTAGTTCAAGAAGTACTTTGAGCGCAGGAAAAGTCTAGAAGTAGCAGCGAAAACATCTTACAAAGAATTTTTATGTGGTAGGTTCGTCTGAATTTCTAGGGGGGCGGGAAGAGAAGCTGTTGGAAGTAATTTCCTTTTAAATAGCACTAGATTTGGCTAAGATGGTAATCTTGAAAGGAAGGGAGTCTTAGATCAATGGAGGTCCTCGTTGTGTGCAGATGTGTTCGGCTAGCAACGGGTTGGGGGTAGAGGTCGAAAGAGATGCTATAAACTTATGATGCACAACTAACACGCCTCTTCAAAGAAGAGTTGAGGGAAATAATGGAAGCAATAAGGTGGGTCATTGGAGACCACAGGTTGAATGGAGATCACATCCACAATGGTGCACTGTTGGGGATCTTCCTCACCAATATTTTGCATATAACCAGAAGGAAGCAAGCGGCTAAGAGCATGTCTAAGTTCCTGAAGGATGTGTATGTGGACACAACCATGAAGGCCATCGCAACCTGTGATGAATGGCTTGAGAAGGGTTTTGTATGTGATGTAGTTGATGTGGCTCAAGCAAGAGGGAATCATAAAGTTGGTGAAGCGGTTGAGAAACCCAAGGAGGCTGTAATGTCCAAAGATCTGCAAAGTTTTATGGATTATGTAATAGAAAATAAGCAAACCTTGTCTGACGTGCAGATAAGTAGGTTGACTAAATTAGGGGCTGGTCTGATAACTATTCTCTCAACCACTTAGTGAGTGGTCTTTGTAATGTTGGTTTGTCATGTAATACCCCCTTTGAATTCATGGAAAGAGTGCTACCCTCTCTAGTGGTGATTTGCGGAAAAAAAAACCTAAGAGCAATGAAAAGGAAACAAAGTATTGGTTGGCTTGATGTGTTGAGACAAAACATAATTTGTTACATCCTAAAGTAGATGATGATAACTATGAGTATCCAATAGGTTTTGTGATTGTTGTTGACACTTGACTATAGAAATATCCAATAAGAAATAAGGGTTTGCATGCATTTGAATATTATGAAAGACATAAGAAGATTATACACTACTCACATTTAGTTGTGGCAACAAATATAAAACTAGCACTTGCACCAGGAGGGGTGCAAGGGTTACACCGATAGAAAAATATATAGAAGTAAAGATGGAAAGAAAGAGTAGTGTAAAATATATAATTTTTATTGCATTATTTACAAATTGGAAGCTGAAGTATTTTCATATGCCCAAATGTGCTCAATGGAAGGTCTAAGTCATTATTTACTTTTACCTCAACAGAATCATGGATATATGTTGTGTTGGTATCCCGTTGACAATGGTCCTCAAGTAAACAATCTGCTTGTTGACCATAAACTGCTGGTGGTTTAAGCTTTTCCTCTCCCAAAAGTTTCCAAACTCTAAGTTTCATGTTGAGTGCAAGGATTTGGGTTATGTTAGATGAAGCAGACATGATAAGAGGTTTTTCTTGAAATTCTTCCAATTGGTTTTTGTTCATGCACAATACTCCCTGTCGATCAAAGTCAGTAAGAACAAGATTTTCCAGGGTGGGGTGCTCTGATATGATATGGTGAAGAAGATAATGCCTTGCAAAAGCAACAATGAGGGAGTTGATCGCCCAAAGTTCAAACCACTCTCAATTTCAACTTCACCTCTTTCACATTCTCAGTGTCTTCATTGTCTGAAGCTCCATTTTCTACATTGAAATTGCCATTCAGGTTGGAATCAAACATCCCAGATAAAAGATAAGAAACAAACCAAAATATGATATTGAAAATTTCATGACAAACTAATATATTGAAAAGTAAAATTCTCTAAGATGAACTTCTAAATGCAGAAGGTAAGGTAACACATACAACCCATTTACACCCGGTACAAAATAAAAAACAACCTTTCACCCTCTCCCTAGAACCCATTTAAATTGTCACACTATCTTACACACCTTCCTTGTGTTTATGTTAATGGCAGCGTCAGTCATATTCTTCCAACGATCTCCTTTGCTTCATGATGATAAATTAAATCATAGCCTAGGGCTATTTAATTTATTGAGACATCGATTTATGGAAGAGGCATGATTTATTGTTGGGTTGCAATTTTGCTTGTTAAGGCCAACATCATGTTTAGTGAAAAGGCACGAATAATAAAGAGATTTAGTTGTTATCAAGGCCGGCCTTGAAGTGGCACGATTGCATGAAGGAGGCACTATTCTTGATGAAGGCCGACTTGTCTTGGAAAGACATGACTCTTCCATTCATTGTGTATAGATACTTGATGGGTCTTCATTGTTTATCATTCAATTTCACTCATATCCATTATAGTTGATTGTTCTCAAGTGTGAATTATCTCTAGAGCAGATAGAGAATTTGTAGAAGATAGAGTATACTGTTGCAAATTGTAATCATTGTGTTTCTGTGTTGCATCATTCTTTGGTGCTAATATTCAGGCCTTCATATTGGCCCTTTGTAAGGAGATCATTATTGTTGAGGATTTAATATATAAGAGATATATTATTGCTAGTTTTTTTCTCCCTCAGGAGGAGGGTTTTCCCAGGGTATCTGTTGTGTTTTGTGTTGAATTTTGAATTAATTTCTGTGCTCTTAAATCTGATCATAAAATCAACATGGTATCAGAGCGGATCTAAAAAGATTTGATCAGATTTTGAGTGCAAAAAAGAAAAATTTAAGAAGTTGGCAAGTGTAGAAGTCTCCTTGTTGACCATTGAAGGTCGTTGCCCCTGATGTGGTCTCTGTTTTGAGAATTGAGTTGGAGTTAGTATTCAGTCATGATATGCTCTAGCCACGTTGCGGATTCGACCAGGTCGTTCTCAGGCTCGAAGGTGACATTGGTGGTGCGACAAGATGAAGAGCCATATCCTTCACAATAAGAGACGAGTCGTTCGACTATGGCCACCCCTTGCATGAGCATCACCCGCACATTTCTCTGCAAATCACACCTATAGCACACTCATCCCGCATCCATTTCCATGTCGGGAGTCTATAGCGTGGATTGTTGAAAGCCACAGTTGTCACTTCAGTAGTAGGAGCATTGATATCATCGAACAAGTGGGAGCCGACTCAGGAAATCTTTGAAGGAGAAGCGACTGCCTTGTTGGACGCGCACAATCATCTGCAGGAGAGGCTCGAGTCTAGAATTAGTAGTTTTAACAGGGGACACCCATCAATGTGATTCCAACTCCGCTAAGTGCAAGTTGATTCTGACTGCCATCATTGTTTGTCACTTTTCTCTCATGTAGTCGTGTCTGTTCATCAGAAATCAAGATCATTATAGTGGGGCGAATCACTTTGGACTGGAGCGAATTTGCACTAAGAAGGATATTGTCAGGCGTTGCTTATCTCTGTGTCGTCAATCTCTAGGAATCCTAGTTGGGGCACATTCTGGAATATGAGAGATCTTTGGAATGTCCTTATATCCTCTGTCTTCCTTGGTAGAGATGGGAAATTATTTCAACTGACATTTACCTAAGTCATATTCTGTTGATGTTCATGTTGATATTCGTCAAATGTCGTGAAGTCATATATAGTCGACTGGGTAGAATCGAGACCTTCTCTTCTTCAATATTTTGCTCATTATTATTATTTGAGAGATTCGAGATCCACAGTCTAGCTTTGCTCAACTTTGATATTGATTCACAGTATTTTCCTTGAGTCAGTATAAGGCAATCTCTTCTTACTGATCTATGCATGACTGTCATGAGCACAAAATGGGAAAAGATCACGATTCACTTGTGACCTCTAGATTCAAGTAGCTCGTGTGGTGCAATACTTTTGCCAGTCAGGTTTCTTCTGGAAAACCTTATTCTTGCAGATTTAGAGTGGCTCACTATGGTCAAGAGCTCAATTGTTGGACAAGATCAAGCTGCTAATGGATGATGATTGAGATTGTGTAGCAAAATGGTTGCAACCAACAATAAAGAGATAAGTTCTTTGATTGTATCATTGAAACCTCTAGGCTAAAATTTCAGTTTGCTAAATCTGACATTGGTCATTTGAATTATGTATGTTTAGTTAAGATCATGGTTTCTCTTGAATGGTGATCTCTGGGATGAGATCCTTTGAGGATACCTATTATTCTTTGCAAACTGTTTCATGCTAATTGTGAAGATTTTTTAGTGTGAATCAGAAATGAAAAAGAGAACAACATTCTCGTTGTGATAGGATGATCACATCAATATCATTCTCTTGTGCATGGACTGTGATGGTACCTTGTGGGGCCTGGTTCTATGTAAATATGCTAACTGCATAATGCATTCAAGAAATTTGTAGTTGTGCAGATTATCTTTTGTTGTGCTGAGTTTAGCACTCTCGAGAGGAATAAAAGATGGAAGAAAGAGTTATATTAGAATTCAATAAAGATAAGTTTCTTTTTTTCTGATCCTTTGATATATTTCTCCTATAGGTTGATTTATTTAGTCATGTTTTAATATTGCTTCTAAATTATTATGTATTCATGCTATAACCTGAGATAGTAAACCTTGTATGATTCTAGCCTTGATATTTTTTTGGATAGTTATAAATTGTTAGTAATCTCTCTCTAAAATGCTTCCAGGACAAATCTAGGAGCAAGAAGGTGATGAGAGATTTCTTAGTGATGAAAAGCTTGAGGCATCTTGTGAGGAAGTCATGCGACCAAAGAAATGATCAAGCGTGGAGTCACAACTTGTAGCCATGGGACTAAGTTGGTGGCTAGAGGGAGTTCACTTCCAAAAGTCTTCTTTGCAATCTTTGAAGCAGGGATCAAGAGGGAGTCTTGTAACTCACTGAGAAGAAGTGGAGATTACTATATTGCAAGGCTAGGTGTTAAATCCTTAGAGGATCCCTTCAGCTGTTGAGATCATAATTGTTCAAGTCAGTCATCTAGATTTGATATTGGTAGCTCCGCAAACCTATTTAGTTTAATGTGATCAAGGATGAGGTCGAGGAGGACAATCCTGAACTCTCTACAGTACCAGAGGTGTGGGCTGGAATTTTTTTATCTAAGGCAAGTGTTGTAGGCAACCTTGGATGAAGAGGTCACAAGGTTGATACAAGTACTTAAAGATTCAGAGGGAGCCTATTGAACCTAAAGAAGATGGTAATCTAGCTGATCTTGGTTCTTTATGTTGATTTGTTTCTTACTGAAGAGGAGCACCTCATTATCAAATACAAGGAGTTAACTTATGAATTTGAAACGAAGGATCCTGGATACATTCATTACTTCCTTGGTTTAGAAGTATGGCAGAGGCCTATTGTGATCTTTTGGACATTCTTGAAGAGATTTGGTATGTTAGATTGCAAATCAATGTCCACGCCTATGGAAACCAACTTGCACAAATTGAAAGAGGTTGCATCTAGTTCAGATCTGGTGGATCCCACATTGTACAGACATTTGATTGGATCGTTGATGTATCTAGTCAATACCCGACCAGATATCTGCTATGCAGTGAGTGCTCTCAGTCAGTTCATGTGTGAACCAAGGCAGATACATCTTGTTGCAACGAAACATATCCTGAGATACTTGCGTGGCATAGTTGGATATGGGTTGAGATATTCTTCAGATGCAGATTTGAAGTTGCATGGTTATACTGATTCTGATTGGGCAAGGTGTGTCATTGATCGAAAGAGTACCTTTGGGTGTTGCTTCAATTTGGGTTTTGCGATGATATCCCGGTGCAATAGGAAGCAGTCTTCTGTAGCATTAAGTACAACAGAGGCAAAATATATTGCAGCTTGTGTGGCAACTCAGGAAGCAGTGTGGCTTTGGAAGCTCCTTGTAGGATTGTTTAGGCAATCAATGGAGCCTACTAGCATTCATTGTGATAACCAGAGTTGTGTGAAGCTTTCTGTCAATCCTGTGTTTCATGACAGAACCAAGCATGTTGAGGTCAAATACCATTATATTAGAGATATGGTATTGATGAAAGCTATACAGTTGAGATATATCAACACTTATGAGCAAACAACCGACATTCTCACCAAGCCTCTCTCTAGGATAAAGTTGTGTACTTTCAAGACAAGCTTGGTATGGTGGAGAATCGAGCCCTAGCTGAGAAGGAGTCTCAGTATTAGTGATCCTCTTTAATGAGTTATTCTCTGTGAGAGAAGTTCGAGGTGAAATCCCTTGCTAATGAGTTCTTCTCTGTGAGAGAAGTTCGGGGTGAAATCCCTTGTTAATGCATTCTTCTCTGCAAGAGAATTTTGAGGTGAAATCCCTTGTTCCACCCTCTAGGAGAGCCACGGTGGATGTCATGTGTGTGACTCCATGACAACATCACGTGAGAGATTCCGTGATGATTTTTATGTACTTGTGTTTTCACCCTCTGGGAGAGCCATGGTGAACGTCATGGTGAGGTGACAATGTCATGTTGAGTGATGGACACTTGTGCATACCATTCATGGGAGTAGCCATGATGGTTGATATCACGATGAGGTGATATCTTTCTTTTCCACATATGGGTGTATCGATTGTGGTAGACATCATGATGAGGTGATATGTCTTGTACAGCTGGAAGTACTCTCCCTAGCTAACAGGGAGTATTGATGTTAATGGCAATGTCAGTCATATTCTTCCAGCAATCTCCTTCGCTTCATGATGATAAATTAAATCATAGCCTAGGGCTATTTAATTTATTGAGACATCGATTTATGGAAGAGGCACGATTTATTGTTGGGTTGCAATTTTGCTTGTTAAGGCCGACATCATGTTTAGTGAAGAGGCACGAATAATAAAGAGATTTAGTTGTTATCAAGGCCGACCTTGAAGTGGCATGATTTCATGAAGGGGGCACTATTCTTGATGAAGGTCGACTTGTCTTGGAAAGACATGACTCTTCCATTCATTGTGTATATATACTTGATGGGTCTTCATTTTTTATCATTTAGTTTCACTCATATGCATTATAGTTGATTGTTCTCAAGTGCAAATTATCTCTAGAGTAGATAGAGAATCTGTAGAAGACAGAGTTTACTGTTGCAGATTGTAATCATTGTGTTTCTGTGTTGCATCATTCTTTGGTGCTAATATTCAGGCCTTCATATTGGCCCTTTGTAAGGAGATCATTATTGTTGAAGATTTAATATGTACGAGATATATTATTGCTAGTTTTTTTCTCCCTCAAGAGGAGGGTTTTCCCAGGGTATCTGCTATGTTTTGTGTTGAATTTTGAATTAATTTATGTACTCTTAAATCTGATCATAAAATCAACACCTAGGTCACAGATTGAATATGTTCCTTATAAGATTTAAAAATACTCGATGAAGTGAGCATAGCTTTCACCTTTTTGACTAAATCTTTAGATCCATTTGACAGTATTCTGCGAAAGTTGTTAAGTTACAGATACAAACTGATTATTTTAGCAATCATTTAACTGAAGCGTCGATATAATTCATATGTTAATTACCTGATAGAGAGGTTTTGTTGGATAGTTATAGAAGCTATTCCAGGGATATATAGCATATGCTAATGGCATCATGTAGTGTAGAATGATAATGAGGTAAGGCTAGAAGCGTTGAAGTTTATTCCCAGAGCAAGTTAAGCTCCCATCTAATTGCATACTAATTTTGATTGTGTACATTTTCTACAATAGAGGCAATAAGGAGTTATGGTGTGTTTGTTTGGGTTTTTCTTTTTGAGGGAGCAAACCTACTATGGTTCCTTTTGATTGTATTTTTTAATTTTTATGATAGGTTAAATTGTTAAGAGTTGCCATGTTGTCAGTTAAATATGAGCGAATGTACCATCATTCTTAGAGTAGAATTTAGCTTAGAAGGTGCTTCTAAGGTGTTTCTAGTGTGCCACAATTCTCATTTGACTTACATCTAGCCTCATCTGGGCATGGCTTGCTTTACTACGGGGAGCATGAGCATACCAAGCTTGGTTTGAACTTGATACATCATTGTGGCAGTCGCTCTGCCTTACCCCTCAACCATCACCTGCTAGACTTGCAGTTCCTTTATTATTGAAAAATAATTATGGAATGTATGAGGGTCGCTATGTATGCAGCTCTGTTAGAACTGGAGGCACAGACTGCACATATCCATCTAACCCCTTAGATTTGTCTTCCTTTATATTAGAAAATGAGGGCCTACCTGGAGGTGAGCTTGCTCCAAATAAAGTTCTAGCCAATGCAATCCAAAAGTTCCATGTTCTAAACCATGCCTTTTAGTCCTTCAGTTTTTCCATGTTATCTTTGGGCCGTCTTTTCCAATCCTCAACACTATATTTTCCCAGCTTTTGCCTAGATCTTTCGCAGACCATCGGCCCCATTCTTGTTATGGCCAGTGTTATATTACAATGCATCAAGGCTTTGATTGTGCTTGAGACTGTCTTTTCATAAATGACAATTTACAATTTTTATGTAAACTGTCAATTTCTCTTTGCAGTTTTATATTTACCACTTCGTAATGGTATGCCATAACACAATCATTATCATGTGAGACCAGCTTGCCTATGGTGCTGCTTGTCCAAATTTTCAATTTGTTTCTAGCATCTATTTTTGCATTCTTTTAACCTTCTCCTGATATGTATGTCCTTTGTGTTGAAGCAGGAGGGGTGTATAAATCTTTGGTGTTAGGAATCATCTATTGTAAGATTTAATTATTAATTTGTCTGTATTACGTTTGTGCCTCTGTGAGAAGTTGTTTGTGTAAGAGTTCTAATCTCATTATACACTTTTTTAGCTTGCAATAAGAATCTCTCAAAAGAAATTTCATAAAATTTGGATGACAATTTGTAAATTTAAATTTAGAGTTTAGGGCCTTCCATGCATTGTATTTTTAGTGCTTTGCTGATGGCACTGATGCTTCTTTGGAACATTAAGGCTTCACCAATTGCCTCACCGATTGTTCTTTTGAGTGTACCCAGCTCCCATCTATGATGGAATCTTCTATCATAGTAAATTTCCGTAATTTGAACTCACTTGACGCTAGATAAACATCAGACATAGGAGAAAAGGATAATGCTACAAATCGAGATAAAAATTTATCTCTTCTATAGATAAACTCTGGTTTGTTATCAATAGCAACCATAATTAACTAACTGTGGCTTTGAAATCTGCATGCATACTCAATTTAATTAGCTGCAAGCTAGTTTTAAGAGGGCTTGAGAGGATAAATTACACAAACCCGTTATGTTACTTAATATCCTCCAGCGCATAGTTACCGTATGAATCTTTTATTAATCCAATTGCTACCGTATAGGAACATTCTAATTCTTTCTCAGTCCAATTCCAGGGACTAATTAAAAAGCAACAAAACTTATGCCAATAAATTATTTACAAATTACAATGAGTGATTCACTCCATGCCACCATCGATGCTTTAGTTCATGCCCTTCGAATGACAAACCCCTTCACACTATACCGAAAGGAAAAAGAAAAAAGAAAAAATTGATTAATTTCAGTAAAAACCCTATCCTGCCATGGAAAATAAATATTTGGGGCTCATGCTTAGGTTCAATCCGCCAAAAATTTACAACCTAGATTGCTTCACATCAATGATCGTGGTGAAACCTAAAACAGAAGTAGTGTCAATTGGGCAAAAACTTACAACCAGCTTGATCTGCATCAACGATCGTGGTCAAACCCTTCAAAGCAATATAAAAAAACTATTTAACTAATTTTGGTTCCATTTAATACACATAAAAAAAACCCTGCAATAAATTATCTCTACACATCGACCAATTGTATAGTGCAGAAAAATATCAGAAGCAGTAGGAGAGATAGAACTCATCTTAAAGTCCTCTTCGAAGCATTTAAAACCTGTTAATTCTAGTTGACATCTTCTTCGTATGAGGATCACCTCTTCCACCGTTGGTCGAGCTAATCTCTCTCCTGAGTGGGCTATAATTGTCTTTCATCACTTGCTCTTTTAAATCGAGCTATTATTGAAAATCAATATCACCTCCCCTGTAGCTGATCAGACTCACCCCTCCATAGGTTAAAGCCCACAAGCCCTTCGATAGGGGAGATTTCCTAAAGAGTAAAATCTTTACAAGAGAAAAATTAAGATAGAATGAATAAATAAAATAGGAAAACATAATAATGAACTGCGGAAACGACAGTTGCATGCAAACTGAGGTTGAGGAAGAAATCTATTTCGCTGTACTTTTACAAGATTTCTCCATAGAATTCTTTGGCACACCTCATTTTTCACTCAGTTAGCCTATAGGTGGCGAAAACATGATGCTAGCACAATAATTGCACAAAAATATACAATACTCCACGTTCTGGAAAAGGGAGAGTTCTGGCTAGATGCCCTCCCTCTTTCATCTATGACCTGAAAATGAAACGAAGCAAAACCAGTCTCCCTACAGTGGCTGCTTAAAATGAAACCAATGCAAAACCAGTCGCCCTACAACGGCTGCTTCACTGTATTTATGACAAGTGAGGAGTAAATAAAAAAAAATGCCAGGATTATAGAGCTGCTCGATTCTTGAGCTCAAGACATGATTTTCGCAGCCTTCCAAACAAAAAAATCAGTTAAGAATTAATTTCTATTTTTACACCTCACGGAAGGAAATCTAATATGATTTTGGAGATCCGATTTCTTCTGACAGCGACAACCTGTAAACCAGTCACTGTTTACCGGTAATCTAGCAGTTGTTTCAGCGTGAGACAGGTTTGGAGTGAAAGTTCACTCTATATATAGCCTATCGGCTAACTAGTAAAATATCAAGGGAGACCTAATAATAAAGAGTTATGTACACTTTCTATAGAAGAACATGAGACAATTATAGTTGTGTTACAAAAAAGAGAGGATGTAGATGATAAAATGGAATAAATTTGTAGGTATGTATATAGTTATATATATTTAATTGATAGCTAATGTATAGTTAATTACCTAAATTTTTTATAAGTGATTGCATGTCCCCTTAAGCCACCCTCTTAGCTCCCCTTAAGCCATTTCCTAATTATGGTTAATTTTTTCACATAACTTAAGTTCAAGACTAGTGTATTTCCCCTTAAGTCATCCTCTTATATCTCCTTAAGTCATCCTCTAAGCTCCCCTTATGTCATCTCCTAATTATAGTTAATTTTCTTAGATGGATTGGAGTCAAGACTCGTGTATCTCCCCTTAATAATTCTCTTATGACCCCTTAAGTCATCCTCTTAGCTCCCCTTAAGCCATCATCTTACCTCCTCTTAAATCATCGCCTAAAAATAGTTAATTTTCTCACATGACTTAAAGTAAGGGCTCGTTTATCTCCCCTCAAGCCATCCTCTTAGCTCCCCTTAAGCCATCCTCTTACCTTAGGCCTTAAGTCATCTCCTAATTATAGTTAATTTTCTCACATGAGTTAGAGCCAAGGCTCATGTATCTCCCCTTAAGCCATCCTATTGGCTCCCCTTAAGGAATCTCCTAATTATAGTTAATATTTTCACAACTTAGAGTCAAGGCTCATGTATCTATAATTAATTTATTTACTTGCACCAGATTATATACACATAAATACATCCATTATATTTTTAATCTTTTTTTCAGGTCTCCTACAACTAGATGACATTGTTGACCACTACTTTTGCATTCAACTCATGACAAAATGCTAAATAATTTTCCCTATGGTAGGCATCACTTGAATGTAAGAAATTTCTAATTTAATTTTCTAAACTTTATTTATTATTCATTTAGCACATGACTTGGAGTTAGGGCTCATGTATCTATAGTTAATTTATTTACATTAATTATATTTTTAAATATCATTTTAGTTGCAAGTCTCCTACAACTAGATGACATGATTGTCACTACTAGTTTCCATCATACAAATGCTATATTAATTTTGTATTCAAACTAAAAGTGGACCCATTAGCTAATTATATATACTCATTTGATGTGTTGAGATGTTATTTCATACTTTATATAATCATGTTACAATTGTACGACATCTTGATGTTTTGTGTCTTCAATATGTTCTTTCATTCTTACCTTCATACTTGATATAATCATTTTACAGTTGAACTGCATCTTGATGTTTTGTGTCTTCAATATTGGTGCAGCCATGGTAGGAGGGTCCTCAAGGAGAACAATCCAAACTTTGTAGTAGGAGTAACACAACGAAAGAAACACAAAATATGGAGGCAAATGCAGATTAAAACATTCTCAATAATAGAAAAATCTCAGTTACATTCGGTCGGAAACATCCGGGCTTACAGATTTGGCTCACAGGCCTGATACAACATGTTCAAAAATACAATATTCCCATGTGCTCCTATATGCGAGCAAATTCTACAAATCTAAACTGAACTTATCTATCTATTCTTCGCTATTCACTCCTATTCTACCACCACTACCTCTTCTAATGATCTATTACAAGCTTTATAGCATATCCACAATTTTGGAAACATCTACGTCAGCCAAAGATCATCACATTCTCCAAGGAAAGAAAATGTATGTGCGCATGAATAGGTCGGCTTCAAATTTGAATTATTCTTCATTAGGTGCATAAGATGGAGTGTGGACCTGTAATGAAGGTCGAGAACACACCCAGGAACAATTAAAATCACACCATTAAGATCCGCAAGTTACGAAGACGATCCACAACGATCGAACTAGCCAAAAAGTTTGAAATTATTTTGATGCCAGGGTTCAAGAAACTACCAAGAGTTTTGGAAAAAGATCCAATCGTGCTCAAATATTGGAACAAAGAAAATGAACATGTAGGCTATGTACTCCAAGATCCATAGGGTCTGGTGAACAAAGATGATGAATCCACCAACACGAATTAAGAAAGAAAAAAACAAGAACAAAACTGAAAGGAAAATATTCTTTTTTTGTTGATGCAAGATTTCCAAGAACCGAGGATGCTCCTACATCAGACATTCAGGGTTAATGAAAAGTGAGCCTCTCACTTTGCAGGGGCCAAAGGAAAACCAAGACAGTCCACCTCAACCTAAGAAATCCACGAGGAATCTTCAACTAATCTACCTTTCCACTTCACAAGATATTATTTATATTGTCCGCCACGAGTCTTCCTCCCATCTCTGACATCCAAAATCTCTTCAATCTCATATGTTTGCTACTTAGGAAACTGATTCTCCAATTCCACTGTACTGTCCTCACTGAATTTTGCTTCATAATACTGATGTAGGTCTGCAATGTTGAATATAGGTGATATACCCATACCTTCTAGTAACTCCACTTCATATGCATTTCCTAAATTAAACTTCTTCAAGATCCTACAAGGTCCAAACTTCCTCATCTTCAGCTTGTTGTATGTCCCAACTAGAAATCTTTCCTTCCTCAAAAATACCATCACTTCATTTCCAACTTCGAACTCCTTATGTCTCCTCTTTTCATCCGTGTTCTTCTTGTACTTCTGGTTCATGTCCTCCAATTGTGTTTCACTTGAGTATGCAACTTCTTCATGTGTTCTACAAATTCCTCTGCTTCTACACTCCTCTTATCTTCCATACTGATGTCTCTTAACTCTAATATACCTCTAGGGTGAACTCTAGTAACAATCTCAAATGGTGTCTTCCCTGTACTCCTGTTCACTGAATTATTATAAGCAAACTATGCTTGAGCAAGGACTAAGTCCCAACTTCTAGTCTTCACTCCAACCAAACATCTCAGCAAATTCCCTAAACTCTTGTTCACTACTTCTGTCTGTCCATCAGTTTGTGGGTGAAATGTAGAACTGAACTCTAAATCCATCTTCAACTTCTTCCAAAGTGTCCCCCAAAAGTAACCAACAAACTTTACATCTCTATCTGAAACAATACTCCTAGGTAATCCATGCAATCTAACCACTTCCTTGAAAAATAAATCTGCTACATGCACTACATCCGTTGTCTTCCTACAAGGTATGAAATGTGCCATTTTGGAAAATCTATCGACCACCACAAATACAGAATCATTACCTCTTTGTGTCTTCAGCAATCCAAGTATGAAATCCATGTTGATATCCTCCCAAGGTCTTTCTGGAACTATCAAAGGCTTATACAATCCCAACATTCTGACTACTCCCTTTTGCAACTTGACAAACTCTACAACTATGCACAAATCTCCTAACATCCTTATGAATTTGTGGCCAAAAATAGTTCTCACTCACCAACGCTACTGTCTTATCAATTCCAAAATGTCATGCCAATCCTCCATTATGCTTTTCTTTCAACAAGTTTTCCCTCATTGAACTCTGGGGTATACACAACTAATTACCTCTTAACAACATATCCTCCTGAATGAAATAATCCAACCACTGGCTTCTATCCTCCAAAACTGGTTCCTTACAAGCTTTCCAAGGTTCTGCAAAATCCAGGTCTTTCTCATACAAGTTCTTCAATTCATCAAGCCTAATACCTCCACTCTCATCTCTGTCAGCAAATTCCTTCTCCTACTCAATGCATCAACAACTCTATTGGACTTCCCACTCCTATGCTTCAAAACGAAAGTATAGCTCTGCAAGGATTCCACCCATCTCATGTGTCTTTGATTCAACTTACCCTAACTGTTCAAATATTGGAATGCCTGATGATTCGTATACAACACAAATTCTTTAGGCAACAAATAATTTCTCTTCTTCAAGGCTTGAATTATAGCATAAAATTCTTGATCATACATTGAATATCTTTTCCTAGCATCATTCAACTTCTCACTAAAATAAGCTACATGTCTTCCTTCTTGACTCAACATTGCTCCAATTGCATTTCCACTTGCATCACAATCTACTTGAAATACCTTAGTGAAATCCGGTAAAGCCAACACAGGTTGCTTAGTCACCTTCTACTTCAACAATTCAAAACTTCAATCTGCTCCAGATGTCCATCTACAATCCTTTCTATCTCCTCTCATTGTTTATGTCATAGGGCTACAAATAGAACTGAAATTCCTAATGAACTTTTGGTAGAAACTAGCTAGTCCATGAAAAGATCTTACCTCTCCAATGCTTTCAGGTGTAGGCCACTCAACAATTGTTCTAACCTTCTTAGGATCCATCTTCAATCCTTCCACAGATATTACAAATCCCAGATATACCAATTCCTCCTTCATGAAGCTACATTTCTTAATGTTTATCAATAACTGCTCCTCTCTCAACCTTTGCAAAACTTGTCTAATATGCAAAAAATGTTCTTGTCTATTCCTACCAAAAATCAAGATGCCATCCAAGTAAACAATCACAAACTTACCCAATAATTTCTTCAATACCTCATTCATCAATTTCATGAAAGTACTCGGTGCATTTGTCAATCCAGAAGGCATCACCAACCATACATACAATCCTTCATTTGTCTTAAACATTGTTTTCCACTCATCCCCTTCTCTGATTCTAATCTAATGATATCCACTCTTCAAATCTATTTTTGTAAAGTATCTGGCTCCACTCAAACAATCCATAATGTCATCCATCTGGGGTAAAGGAAATCTATACTTCACCGTGATCTTATTTATGGCTCTTGAATCTGTGCACATTCTCCATTCTCCATCCTTCTTAGGTTCCAATACAACAGGTACTGCACAAGGGCTTAAGCTTTCTCTGATCAAACATTTCCTTAACAATTCTTGCACTTGTCTATTCAATTCTTCATTCTCTACAGGTGTCATCCAGTGTGCTACTTTGTTAGGAAAACTAGCTCCAGGAATCAGATCCATGCAATGACTAATACTCCTCACAGGTGGTAATCCATTAGGTACATTTTCTGAAATGATCTCCTCATATTTTTTCAGCAACTTCTTTATCTCTTTCGGTTGTTCTTCCACATGCTTCAAATCTTCAGCCTTCTTAGGAACCAAGGAATAACACACATTATCATGTCTCAATCCATCAAGGAATCTCCTTCTGTCAACCAGACAAACCCTAACATTCGTACAAATTTCAACTATAGGAACATCTTCCAATGGCAACAAAATCTATTTCATCCCATTAGCAACAATGGTGTATATATTCTTCTTTCCATCATAAATAGCATGTCTATCATACTGCCAAGGCCTTCCCAACAAAATATGACAAATATCCATAGGCATGATATCACACAAAACTTCATCATGGTAATTTCCTATCTTCAATCTCACCAAACATTGCTCACTTACCAGAATCTTATGTTCATCTTGTATCCATGCTATCTGATAGGGCTTCGGGTGCTTCAATATTTCCAACTTCAACTTGGTCACCATCTCTTCATAAACCAAGTTCTCAGAACTTCCGCTATCAACTATCACTTTGCAACATTTACCAGCTACCTTGCATCTTGTCTAGAACAAATTCTTCCTCTGCAATGGTTCCTGCTCTAACTCACTCTGACACAATACTCTTTTGTTTACCAACACTTCTCCTTCTTTTGGTTTATTAGATGATCCAACATGATCTTCCTCAACAAAGGCTGCTCTTCTGCTATTCTCTGTCTTTCTACTCATCTCTCCCTGATTACATTCAAATGCTCTATGTCCTTCTCCACCACATTTATAACAAGTTCCTCTGAATATCCTTTTCTCTTGTCCTCTATCATCTCTTCTATGTCCTTCGTTCCGGTAACCACCATATCCCCCTCTTTTGTATGAGTTTCCATCACTTTTTTGATATGTATTATCATTCTTACTAACCTCCTTATCCTTGTTCTAATCCGGAAAAGGTCCTCTTCCCCCTCCAGCAAAAGTTCTTCCTCCTTGAAATCTTCCACCTCTTCCTCTCTGTCTCTGCTCATGTTTCTTATTCAACTTCTCTTCTGCCTTTAGGGCACACTGATATGCCTCCTCCACATTCTGCAACTTGATCAAACTAATTTCATCCTATATAGACGACCTCAAACCATTCACATATCTAGCTACTTGCTCAATTTCCTCTTCTGAATGTCCAGATCTGATATTCAACTTATAGAATTCCTCAGTATACTCTATCACACTTGAATCTTTCTGCTTCAAATTTTTCAATTTGCGGAACAAACTAATCTGATAGTCTGGAGGCATAAACTTTGTCTTTAACTTATTCACCATCCGATCCCAATATTTTATCTTTTCTTTCCCTCTTCTTTGTCTATATATCTGCAAATGTTCCCACCAAAGGGATGCATGTCCTCTCAACTTTGTACAAGCAAATTTCACCTTCTTATCTTTAGTGGTACCTTCAAATTCAAAATATTTTTCCATCTTTGTAATCCAATCAAGCAATTCTTCTGAATCCAACTTACCAGTATAATCCGGTGGGTTGAAATGTGGCTTCGTATTTGCTCTGGTTAGGGCTCTTATGAACCTTTATTCTCCTTGAGCTAGGCCAGGTTGTTCATCTCTTCCTCTTTCTTCTTGAACTTCTACCTCTTCATCACTTATATCATCAATTGGTCAACCTCTTCTCTAGGTTGTTTCGACTGCATCTAATCTGGCAGCAATTCCTCTTAGCATCTCCATTATAGCTTGGTCTACATTTCCACGTGCTCCATTTCCTCTAATATTTCTTCTTCCAGCCATCTTTACAACAATCCTCTGCAACTGCAGGTCGGATCCACAATCCGCCGCCCAACAACAAATATTTTACAGGACTTTGGAAATTCTGTCGACCTCACACAGATCGAAGCTCGCTCTGATAACAACCTGGTGTAGCCACGGTAGGAGAGTCCTCAAAGAGAACAATCTGGACCATGTAGCAGGAGTAACACAATGAAAGCAACATGGAATATGGAGGAAAATGCAAATTAAAAAATTCTCATTAATAAAAAAATCTTAGTTACATTCGGCCGGCAACATCTGGGCTTATATATTCGGCTCAAAGGCCTGATACAGCATGTTCAAAAATACAATATTCCCATGTGCTCCTATATGCGAGCAAATTCTACAAATCTAAACCGAACTTATCTATCTATTCTTCACTATTCACTCCTATTCTACCACCACTACCTCTGCTAATGATCTATTACAAGCTTTATAGCATATCCACAATTTTGGAAACATACGCGTCGGCCAAAGATCATCACATTCTCCAAGGAAAGAAAATGTACGTGCGCATTAATAGGTCGACTTCAAATTTGAATTATTCTTCATCAGGTGCATAAGATGGAGTGTGGACCTATAATGAAGGTCGGGAACACACCCAAGAACAATTAAAATCATACCGTTAAGATCCGCAAGTTACAGGGACGATCCACAACGATCAAACTGGCTGAAAAGTTTGAAATTATTCTAATGCCAGTTCAAGAAACTGCCAAGAGTTTCAGAAGCGATAACTTGCCAGAAAAGGATCCAATTGTGCTCAAATCTTGGAACAAGGAAAATGAACATGTAGATGATGTACTCCAAGATCCATAGGGTCTGGTGAACAAAGATGATGAATCCACCAACACGAACTGAGAAAGAACAAAACAAGAACAAAACTGAAAGGAAAATATTTTTTTTTGGTTGATGCAAGATTGCCAAGAACCGAGGATGCTCCTGCATCAAATATGTTCTTTCATTCTTACTTCACCTTCTACATTATACATTTTATCTTATTTTGTCTTCAATATGTTTTGTGCCTTTAATCTTGTGTTGTGTCTTCAATATATATTATTTCATTCTTATTTCACCTTTTGTATTTTATTTGATCATAGCTAGATGATTGATTATGATTGGATTAATATTATGCTTATTAGAGATCCATAATTGTTGTATCCTTTATGTTGTTATTTTTTGACATAATGCAATCTTAAAGATCTTTTTTTGTGTCTTCAATATATATTCTTTCATTCTTATTTCACCTTCTATATGACATCTTATTATAGCTAGATGATTGATTATGATTGGATTGATATTATGCTTATTAGAGATCTATAATTGTTGTATCCTTCAAGTTGTTGATATTTGACCATAATGCAATCTTAAAGATCTTAGTTTGGGTAGATGATGATGTGTACTTGAGAGTGAATGTTGATGAGAATAATTGTGATTGTCAAGAATTAGTTGAGGAACACATGTTCTATGTTAGGCCCTTTTATCTTGAGAACTCTATTGCACACATCAAATCTACTGATTTATTATTCAACTGCTAAATTGATTTTAGGTGTCCTTTGATTCTATTATGCTACTTTTTTACTTTGAATTCCCATATGATATTTTCATATGTTTATATAATTATTTCTAATTCATGCTAACACCTAGTATTTGGTTAAATAAATTATGATATGCAATTATTTAATGAACTTAAATGACATTAATTGTATGTTAATTATATAAATTGATTTAGATGTTGATGATGCAATCTAATTAAATATTATATTAGATGATTGAAAGATGAATATGATTCATGATGATATGGAAAGACCATGCCTTTCATGACCCTTATATACGCTCTCTCAAGCCCTTTTTAATTTTGCATACCATAGACACATCTTAGACATCTTGATAATCACTAAATCTAGAATTATTTTACTTCATTTTGTGTTGAATTGCTTTTACTCTATGTCAATACTTACTACAAGTAGATTCATGAATCCTTGTATCTTTTTGTCAATATTATTCTTGTAAGTCATGCTTATTGCCCTACTATATGATTTCAATGATGGTGATGCTCCCTCATCATGAATATAATTTATATTATATGGATTATTGAATATGTTTTATTATTGAATATGTTTTATTATGAATGAATTTAATGTTATATTTATGTCTCCTTACAAATACATTGATAATATACAAATTGGTTTAAGTCACATAATGGTCGATTAGAGATCTCTTAATTTTATCTTTTTACTCTCATGTTTTGTCTATTGGTCAAGGTAATATTACATCCAAAATATATTTGAAACCTCAAGACACAACTTTCTATCATACTAATTATTTCTATTGTTGGTACGAATATGTAGTTCACAAAATGAAGCATTTAAGAATATACTAAAATACATATTGAAATGCACTCATACTCACTATATGTATCTAGTGCTAAAATAAATATGTACTGAAATATAGTCATGCAATTAGCATATATAAAATAAATACATCATAGTCCATGAAATAAATGTCAAAAAATGTACAAGCATAGTCAACATAAAATAAACACATGTCATAGTCCATAGATAAAGTTCATAATCCATGAAACAAATATCAAATTAACGATCTCTGCTCTATCATCACTAAAATCAAGAGGCCTCTTTATTCCACATGAAATAGATGGACCTCTCTCATGCTATAAAAGAAAAATAAATTAAAAATTAGACAAAATTTCAAAAAATTACATACATATTATTTAAATAAAATTTAATTTACAAAATCATGAAATTAAATATTTAAATCTAGACTCAAGTGTTCACATTACTGTATGATCATGCTCATTTGCTCCCACACCCTGTTGCCTTGGTAGATCTGTCGATTTTGTATCAAAATGTAGTGCCCCTTCATTCTCACTTGGGATGTGTAGGTAGTCTAGCTAAGGAATCTGAAGAGGAAGATGGAACAAGGAATTTTGATGGTACTCTTGTAGGTATGAGGTACATTGTGTTGCTTTGATGCAGAGATTTAATTGGGTAGCTTAGCTTACTTGTTGCTCATGATACTTCTTTTATGACATTGAGGTTATGATGATACACTGTGGTTGAATTTAACTGGTTATGCTTATGTATAGATGCAGTAGTATATTGTGATGCAGTAGACTAGTAATTATTTCATGATGATATGATGTGATCAGTTTAGTTTAATAGTCTTACTTTATACTTGATGTTGTAGTTGTTATTATAGCTTTGGTGAGGGGACAGTGTAGCACCACTCGTTTGCGAGTGCCCTGCTATGTTGTGATTCCTTCTTACGATGTGATGCATTTTTTTATATATATGTTGTACACAACCTTGTTTGTATGCAGGAATTGCAGGAATAAAGTTTCGATTCCACCTGCTTTGGCAGGACAAGGCGAGCATTAAATTATCCCAACGGGTATGATGTTGAAACAAAGATGACAAGGAAGTCTCCCCATCCCAAGTCTATCAACCCATCATGCGTCTAGTGGTATTGTGTGTCTTTGACTTTGGTTATTTTGGTATTATGTGATAGTTGTCTATCGTGAGTTGTATTTGTGTTATTTATTTAATGTTTGTGTTGTTATGTATTTGGGTGGATTAATAGTATTATTTAATTTAAATAATCAAATAATTAAAATAAGTGTTATTAATTAGTTATTGGAAATAACTTTATTAAAATTTAAAAGTGTTAAACTAAAAGTTATGTAACTAATTAAAGATAAATAAATTAATTGTGTAAATAACATTATTTATAATTTTAAAACTTGAAATTTTTTATAATTTAATGTAAATAGTAAGTTGAGGATAAATAATAGAATAAAATTTTTAAATAATTAATAATGTGTCAACAATGAGTTGAAATTAATAAAATAGAAATTTAAAATTTAAAGATTTCATTTGGAAAAAAAAAAATCAAGAAAATAATAAAAAGAACGAATGCATGTCCAATTTATTTTTCGAAAACTTGTGAGAGAATGGAAAATTGTTATTTTATTCTGATTTTTGGGTTTTCAAAAAAATATATTGGGATTAATGGGAAGGAAAAAAGATTTGTTTTGTTTTTACGGGAACATGGATACATGAATTTTGTGTGAAGTTTTTTTAGTAAAAAAATTAGAAAAGACTCTCAAGGAAATTCTTAGCTAGAATTGTTTTGCAAATCTTCTGGAAGAGGAAATCTTTGGGAAAAGCTTGGAAATTGAAATACAAAGGCTCAACTTCAATCTTCATCAATTTGAGTTTGAGGATCCAGGGTCCTTATTTTAAATGTTTGTTTAAATTGTGTTTTTAAAAGATTGTTTGTACAAAACTGTAGAAGTTTGTTTTGGTTTTGTGGAATTGAAAAATTAGAGGATTTGTTTATATATTTTGAAATATTGTTTGTTAATTTGTTGTGAAATTTTGGAAACCTTTGTAGAAGGATTGTGAAAATCTTAGATCCTCTGTAGGGAAATGAATTTAAATGGTAGGAAATTCAAAAAGAAAACAATAGATAATTTAGAAAATCTCACAGATAATTTAGAAAACCTTTGTAGGATTGAAAATAAATAAATCCTCTGATAAATTAGGGAAAATAAAATTCTCTCATAAAATAGTAAATCTTTTCCTATAGAAAAATTTTATATTAAGAAAAAATATTAGAGAGAGAGTCACTAAATTAATCATAACTCAAAATTTACGAACTGGGTATGGCTGATTTTTTTAAATGTTTTAAAAGACTTGGTGGCACACCATCGTAATTTTTTTTTAGAAAAACCTAGATCTGAAAACAAAAGTTATTAAAGTCGCAACACACTAGTTTTATGATTAGTATTGTTTGAATATAGTAAATTATTTTTAATTTATTAAATAATATATATATATATATATTATATATATGTATAATTATATGTATTATACATATTTAATTATATATTTTAAATATATTTATTTAATTGACTATTTTGATATAATAGACATTTTAAATATATATGTTTAATTTTTACGTTTGGAAGTTGTAAATGAAATATTTAAATATTTAAATGTTATATATATATTTATTTAAATGTATTTTGACAATAGATGCATGCGAATACATGCAATGGATTATTTTTAGAATGTTATAATTTAAAAGAGAAAATTGAATTTAAGTAGATGTTTGATAATAAAATGATTTTATTAGAAAAAATAATTTTAATTAGGTGCATGAAAATGCACAAGTAGTTATTTTAAGATGAAATGATTTTAAAAGAGAAATGGATATTATGTATTATTTGGTGCATGCAAAGCACGAATAGTTAAGATGAAATGATTTTTATAGAGAAATTGATTTTTATTGTTGTGTGTTATTGTGAAAATTGGAATTAAACTATTAGTGTTAATTTTTTTATTGCTTGTAAATAAAATAAAATTAAGTTGATTAATTCCAAGTAATGCGTTGATGATTTGATTGGATTTAGGGAATCTGAATGTTAGATTAATTATATGCCTGAATTGCTTATTGGTTGAGTTTTCTTTGTTTGCATTGTTGGGCAATTGGGTTGTTTGGTTTTGTAAGTCTTCCAAAGAAGTTCATTCTATGTGGGGTTGTTATATATGTTGGTTCAAATCTTGATTTGTGTTGGGTAGTGCATGTGGGTGTAGACAGTTTGAATGTACGGTTACCATGAACGAAATATGTGATATAGTATGGATACTCGGTTACTACGAACGGGTTGTGTGACCTTATGTTTTAAGGTTGAGATGGGTTATCAGTATTGTGCACCTTGTCTACCCATAGATTTGTGGATTTGAACCTAGTGTTTTCAATAGGAGAGTGGCTCTTTGTGATTGGTTGATTTCGCAAGTCTCTGGGAGTGGTCTATTGATGTTATGTTTTGTGATCTATTGATGTTATGATTTTGGAATCTATAGGTGTTGTGTTGTCTGTGTATTCTCATGTCACTCTTGTTTGGAGTTGAGTCTTGTTGTTGTCTGTTGGACATCCTTGGTCGAGGAATCTTCCTTGTCATCTCCTAACACAGGGGTGGGTTTTTTTAAAACCCACGTAGTTGGGTGGAATGTGCTACGCATCCCGTTGGGTTCCCCACCAGCGTTCGTACAGTGCAGTGCCTTCCTGATGGAACATGAGCCAGAGATTTTCTTGTAGCCAGATGTTAATTATGTATTTCAGTTATATTCATGTATTGATGAATTACTCCCACATGTGTTGGGATGTTTATGATGTAAACTTATGTATCTGATATATGTATTGTGCTAGAATTTTATGTAAAGTATAAATGTATCATTGTAATCATGTGATAAAATATAGTGGGTATCGTCTTATAAGCATGTTGTATATATGTGTATGGTTATTAAATAGAGTTGATCTTGTTCATAATGGTCTATCTCTTGTGTATGCTTTGATGTTATAGTTATGATAGATGAATGGACTTAACTAATGCATTTTGGAATTTCGTTTATCTTTTCGTTTTGGGCTTGAATACATAATGTTACCTCGTGCACCCCCAAAGGACTTAGGTGACGAACTTGTATTCATGTAATTGAATCTCATGCAATGGAATTTAATATGCATATATTATATATGCATATTTAAAAAAAAAAATTGCCATAGTTGTTGTCCTTTGGGGTTTGCGCGGCGGGGCATTACACAAAAGTCTTGACTACTAATTCTTAGATATTCAAATAAAGCACAAATCAGGCTAGAATATTTACCAAAACATGTAACCATATACAAGACCTAGAAATTGCATAGAAAAATTACTAATAGGACTTGGAGTGTTGTGGACGACTCATGAAATTGTCCCTGATCAGTAGTAGGACTAGTAGCTAACCTGGTAGTGCTATCATCCTGCATGTGTGTGTGTGTGTGTGTGGACATATTAATATACAAATTCAAGAATTATTTTGAAATTATTAATTCATATATATCTTGTGAATTCAAAGTACAAATTATGTTACAATTTTTGAAAATACACAAGGATGCCTCAGGGAATGTAGTTATTGATGGAGGAGCACTTATCACACTTTTTGGTTAGTTCAACATGGAGGTGGTGTGACCTCCATACCGCAGTAAAAATGTTTCATATAGTTGAATTAAATTATAAAAGTTTTAAAATATATCTAAGCTTTGAAGAAACTAAAGAATTAGATGTGTGGTTTTAGGGTCAATTTACTAGTTTCCCTCGTAAGGTGTGTTGAGTTGTACAACTATCGATGCAAAACATGGTTGATTTAATCGAGATGACATCCTAGAGCCATTCATCTACACCAAATAGTTAACAACATATAATTCATTATTAAATATAAATTGATATGTACATTTTTCACTTGAAACAAATTAAAATTTTGCATGTACCCATGCAGGATGATTTGAATATAGTAAATATAAGAATGATTGCTCTTCTGAAGTAGTTATTGAATTGGATGTAGGAGCACAACTGTAACATGGTTGATGGAAATTTTGAAAAATATGTGGTGTCAACATGTGTGAGGTGCTAGGATCGATACCATCTCCTCCATGCTCTCTACAACTAGCTTCAACTACCATGTGGGTAGCTTGGTCAATTAGATTTCTCAAGAGTGCACTTAATGCTCCTAATTCCAAAACCACTACCCATTAGGGAATGGGTGCAGGAATAATGGGTGAAGGAGAAACGATAAGTGGAATAGTCACAGGTCGATATGGATTGACACTTGCCCCTACCCTATGTTGTGGCATGCCACCACCAACACCCTAGAATGATCTAATGTCAAAATAATTAAATTTTAAAATCATTTCAAACTCTACCCATAATTTCCTCAAAAATTACAATGGCACCTCAAAATTAGCATGTGGTGGACGATCAAAGACCATCCACCATTGTTCCCAAAAATGTCATAATTTATGGATGCCTACACCACCTGATTGAATTTTTTTTTTGAGGTATAAGTTGATTTGTGGTAGGGTCAATAAAGTATAGGGCTATAGTTTGTTTACTAATATGAAGATCTAGGATCTGTCTACATGACAATTCATCTGCATATAATTTTTGCCTCTCCTCTCTCCAAAGGCGAAATTTATCTAGCATTTTTTTATAGAAGTATGGTTATATTATCATTTATATTTACTCGCAAGTGAGCCTCATCAGGTGGAGGGGTGGGGTTCTTTTTTTTTTTTTGGGAGGGGATGTGTTTGGGTGAGGGTTTGAGGTGGGGGGCTTTGAGGTGAAGGGTTTTCTAGTGGGGGGTTTTTTGGTGGACGTTGGTTCATTTGCGAAACTTCTAATAAAAATTCACACTTTGTAGGTATTTGATCCATTGGAATGTAATGTGGACCGTTTGCATTTACAATTAGAAGAAAAGTAAATAAATAATTACTAGTACATGAATCAAAATGTTGAATTTCACATGCACATGTTAAGTTTATCCATGTTGAAAAATTACAAATTTATAATACAAAATTTTTATCACTAACATATACATCTATCACAAATATTTGTCATAGTTATTTATTATAAATAAATAAATTAGAGTTCTACTTTAATTTAATTTTAATCACTTATATTTACATATATGTACGTACACACATACATTCATGCATACATTATTCGCATGTATAGACATAAATATACTATGTATGTGTACATAGATATGCATACATACATGCATACTAGTTACATATTGTACATTTAACTTAGGAAATTTGAGTCTAGGGTTTGGGTTTTTTGGTTTTAGGATGTAAAGTTTAAGGTAGATAAGGTGTGGTTAACACTAGGGGAAATAGGGTTGAGGATTGGGTTTTGTGATGTAAGGTTTGGAGTTTAACATCTAGAGCTTTCTTGATCTAAGATTTGGGAAAATTTAAGGGAAATAGGATTTGAACATTATGTTAAAAGGAGAAAATACATTGAATGGTAGGGCAAGAATGATAATAAATATATGATTGCACATGATCTCATTCACTAAAGTAGCAATGAATCCCTAACCTCCTTTAACCCATGATTTATAGTTTAATATTTGGGATTGAGAATACAACTTATATTTAAGGTTTGGAGTTTATAGAGTTTATGGTCCATGGTTTGTGGTTTAAGGTATTCATTTTACGATTTAGGGTTTATAAAACATATTAAATAGGGTATAAATACTCTATGGTTTACATAATATATAATAAATACGATCTATGGTCTATGGTCTATGGTTTGGGGTGTATATTTTATAGAACTTAGTGTCTATGATTTAAGATTTATCATTGAAGCTCGTGTTTATGATTTTGATCTAGGGTATGGGTTTATTCAATATATGGTATATAATTTGTACCTAGTTTGTGTTTGAGGGTTCATAGTTTAACTTCTTTATAAATTAGGGCATGTGCCAATTGAAGGTTTACAACTAGCCTACATGATATGGTTTTGAGTTCATAGTTAATGGTTCTCGATTTATAGTTGAGGGTTTATTTTTTTTATAAATTATATGTTTTAGGTAAATAATTTAGGGCTTGGGTTTGCAAGATTTAAGGCTCTCTCTCTCCTATCTCTCTCTCTCTCTATATATATATATCTCTCTCTTTGTCTCTCTCTCTACACACACACACATAGGCATTGAAACTATATTATTTGATTAGATGCGAACATTGGAGACGAGGCTCGAGTTCAAGTGAGTACTTGAGAGGAGGCCCAAACTTAATTTAATATTAGGTAGTAGATCTAATTTCATCAAGTTGATATTAGAGAGGAAACCCAAGTTTTCCAAGTTCATATTGGAGAAGAGGGGCAAGATGATATAGATATATTGTAGGGTATATTGTTCTTTATTTGTTTCTTGTATACCCTAAAGTTTGTTTTATTTACTTGAATTTAACCTTGTCCCATTATATGGACTATTGCATCAACCATTATAGAGAACGCTAGGCAACCTATTTAAGTGTATGCTTGTAAGAAGGTAATAAGTGGGTAGTAAGTTGGAAATATACATAGATAATGGTGTATGAAATATACAACAAAGTATATGCAAGGTAATGAAAGAAGGACCAATATGTGTATTACTGTAAAGAAAGAAATGTTTATTGTGAGTAAAAACATGACAAAGGTGGAGGGAAAAGAGATACTTACCTTTGGTTACTTGCTAGCATAATGATCTCATCTTCCTAGATTTTCTTTATTTCAAGGTAAGAGGCAATACAACAAGTCAAGTAGGGGATTGTTTGTAAGTCTAATATTTTTAGGCAAAAACTCTTAACCACAACTCTTCAATTCTTGCACTAGCTTGTTTCTTTAGTTGAATCCCTATTTTTCCTAGTATGGGAATTTAAAGTGTCATAGATAAGTCTTGTGATTCATAAGGTTAGAGATTCTTTCATGATATTTCTCTAAGAAAGGACCTAACGTGGGGATAAATGTATGTTTTAATTCCTAAGTCATGTAAAAAGGATCGCATCACTCATGTATTATGCTTTTGTTTTGATTTACACTTCATTGTCTGTAGATGATAATGTCATCCTAATTATATTAATGAAAAATATAAAGAGATCATTGCTATATTTACAAAATCAATAGTGATTTTTAAGAGAACATCATAAATTCTTGAATTTTAATGCTTGTTTTACAAATATAACTAAACAAGGATAGTTCAAGATGCTTTAAGTGCTTTCAAATCTATATTAGTTATTGAAAAGAAGATATTTTAAGGACATATTCATATTCCTTAGAATCAAATTAAATGGATTTCAATTTTTAATATTTTAGGGTTATGTGTTTTTCATAAGTATTTGAGAATGAGATTTAGGACCCTATCACATGTTTAGAGTAGCAAAAGAATGATTTTGAGATAATTTTTTTCTTATTGATTCCATATTAATCATGTGATGCATTAATCTTGTCTAGGGTTTTCTTGATTTAGGGTTTGAAGAACATTAGGGTTTTCTTGATCTAGATATACAGACATACACACACTAAACGAACACTAGGGTTTAGGTAAAGTGATAAATTAGGATTTAATATTTTATGCATTTACAATTATTATTTTTTTAAATAACAGAAAACTTAAACCCTAAAAATTTAAAAAATGCATTAAAAAATGTCAAAAACCTACCTACACCTAAAGAAAATTGACTTTGGCAAGAGGAAGAGAGAGGAGGTGGAAAATGGTGGTGGTTGGAGATCACTAAGGCAGGTATCCCTTCTAAGTTGTTTGTCCTTTAGGTGGTTATCGTTGTGTCATTGTAGTAGGAAAATGAGCTCACAAAACATTAAAAAACAAAAAAAACAAACAAACTTGTTGCATCATGTACCTATTTAGGCTGGGACCCAAACTATAATGGGTATCCATTTTGATTGAGTGTGTGTTTAGGCTCAGGGCCTTGTTCCTGTTGGAATTTCTTTGATTGGGTACCCAACTTCTTGCACCTACCCTTATTTTTTCCTATGAACCATAGTAGCAAGAAACTTTCTTGGGGATAAATAAAAATAAATAAAAGATAATTTATTTTCAATTGATCAAAGATTTAATTGGGAAATTTTAAGAAAAAATCAAGTTAGGGTTTGAGACAAAAAAATTTAAAAAAGAAAATATTGTTGCATTTATTTGTTAAATATCAAAAACCCTATTTTTTTGTGAAATTTTGGATTGAAAAAATTATGTAAAAGGCATGATTTAATCACAATCTATTCATAATTTTCTAAGTCAAAGACCATTTGAAATTTTTTATTAAAACAAAATTTTAAAAAAATTGCCATTTTACTAAGTTGTAATTTATCACAATAAATTTATGATTTTGGTAACCACGGTTGAGTCATTCCATGTAGCAAGAGGATTTCAAAAATCATAGCCAAGGAGAGTGATTTGCATGGAAAACTCTTACCTAGAGCAATTCAATCACTACATGCCCATTGTAGAAGCCATATCATGGCCTACACAACCTTCTCCACTAGCATGCCACCTCTATTATCTAGATGCTCAAAATATAAATGTAAATGAAGGTTTAGAGGAAGAGAGTGGTGGGATGTAAGACCAAAGCAGTCCTTTGCATCTTGCATTGACCTTTTTTTATGGAGGATTAATATCATCGATGAGTTTGTTTTGCTACTTGATACACGTAGCATGAACCTATGCTAATATCTCTTCAACTAAGAGCTAAGGATTAAGTGATATCCATTCCACCAAATTTACCTTAGATAATGATCCCAATCACATCCCTCATATCACACCTCTAGGGGTTTTGAACCTTGTTAGATGGCGTAATCAAAGAATATACCATCACCCTCATCAATAGAACTACAACCCTTTAGTATATTGACGTTATTAATGTAATGCACAACCTTATGAAAAAGAAGGAATTAAATTATCATTATTTCAAATAAGCTCATATCTTCTCTAGACCTTCAATATTTTTATGATCCTTGCCATCATTAATCCTCCTTTTAAAATAAGCTCAATATGTAATTTATCCATACATATCAAGTAAATCTAATTCTACAATTTGACACCGAGAGGCCCTATGAATCTGTCTCAAAAGGGGCCAATTTTAACTGTGAAATTTTGTGAGAAATTAGGAGGGAAACTTTTTTTCTACCAAATTGACCACCATCTTGCCTAGCCTTTTGACATTAAAAAATCTTGTGAATCATAGTCACTTGTTGATGGTGTTGAAACATCATCCATTGCACCTTTGCAATCGTCAAAATCAAGGCGCCAAATTTTGACATAACCCCACTGTGGAAAATACTATTTTTGTGCCATCTACTTTAGCTTATGAGCCACCTAACTTATAAAAAATCTGAGATCATCTAAGTAGTTTTTTTTTTATTCAAGGGGTAAACGCTTTTGACCGGAGCTATGAACCGGATACAACCATTCAACAATACCACCCCAACGGGGTTTGAACCTTGGTGGCAAGAACAACAATGCCACCTATAAACCATAACACCATGCCAATACCGACGAGATCATCTAAGTAGTTGTTTCAAACAAAATTCTACATTTATTTATTTATTTATTTGTTTTTTCAACATTTTTGTATTTTGCACTTTAGAAGTTGTGTGAAGTGGAATTTAAATTACAAATAAGTGGCTAAGAGTTATAACCTGGACTAATAGGGTATCTAAATTAAATAACTTCAACAAACATTTTTAATTTTTTAAAAGTTTGTTCTTATATGGTCATCCATTTCAACTGCCAAGGATGTGAGTGATTCAAGTGTGGTATGGGCATGTGCAGGATCATGGTATGCCAAAAAGTGGCAATGGAGGAAAAAATACGTGTTTCTACGACTCAAAAACGCGAAAATGGTGAGTTGACTTTTTGGAGCTGGGGTGACTACCGAGGCAGAGGGGTTCTCACAATAAAATTCTAATTTACTATTTTAAATAACTTTTATATTTCATGTATATATTAGAACTGCATAATAACTTAATTTGAGCATGTAAGCAAAGTATAAGACATACATTTCTCCTACAAAATTTACACATTTTGTAGAAGTTCTTAATTAGAATTAAAATCTAATTTGTTTACCTAATCAATAATTATCAATCTTATTAGTACTTGTCGTAGGCAATACTAGAGCAATGAGTTTTGTTTTTCTTAGTTAATTAGTTATTAATAAACTAAAACAATAATTTTTTTAAAAAAAAACAATTTTATAAAGTGAACTTGCAAAATATTTAATTTTATAAATTATAAAAATTATTGTTTTGTGCACGTTATTGACGGATTTATAGGAAAAGTGAAAATGAACTATTATTTTGCTATTTTTAGAAAAATGAACTATTATTTTGTGTATTTTTGAGAAAATTGAAGTATTATTTTAGTTATATTTAAGAAACCAAATTTATTATATTTTATTTTATTTCATGTAAAAACGGTCATGGCGTGGATTACCACGTCAAAACTTGAAAAAGATTAACCCTCATTCACAATGTTGTCCACAAATAAAAATCTAACAACGGGTTTTTACAAGTGGGAGTAATGGTGGAAGTAGAAAGAGCAGTTGCTTTACAATAATCACATTTTAATAAATAAAACTATTTGTTTAAAGTTTTAATTAGGGTTTTTAATTATTTTTTAATGTAATTTTTTTATTTTTTATTTTAAATTTGTATTTTTTTTAATATTAAATATTATATGTTTTTATGTTTATTTTGTTTAATTATTAGAAAGAACAAAGTAGTCTAGTAATAAATTATTATTATTATTTATGACAATTAATAGATTTAGTTTTGTTTATTTCACATAAATTATAACATACATATTGTTATTTAACAAAATTATTATATAAATTTTATGTTTAAATAATTATTATTTAATTTTTTAATATACTTATACTATATAATCATTTAATTTTATTTAATATAAAATAATTTAAAAAATAATTTTTAAAATTTATATTATATAATCAATAAATATTATTTAATATAATATAATAAATTTATAGTGTATTATACATATTATTATGTAAAATAATTTATTAGATAAATTTTATATTTATATAATTATCATTTTTTTCTTTTAATTATACTGCACTATCATTTGATTTTTTTATTTTTTCTTATATTTATAATATCTTTATAATATTTAAAATTTTAATATATAATTGATTTTTATATAATATAATTAAGATAAAATTAGTAATTATTAATATTAATATAAATGTATGTAACTATCTTTAATAATGATTAATTATTTATATAATTTTAATAAAAATGAGCATTAATGTGAGATTTTTAAATATTATGTCAATACTATAATTAACAAAATTAATATTTAATTTTATTCACATTAACAAAATTTACATTTATTTTTATTAAATTTAAAATATTATAATTAAAATACTATAAAGACAAGTACTAGCCACTACGTGACACTTGTTTTGTTTAAGTTTAATCAAACTACTATTTATAATAAATTAAATACCCAGATGGCTAATGCAAATCAACTCTAAAAGTCCATGAGAAGACGAACAGAAGTCTAGCAGAGCTTCTGATGCATAAAATGAGGACATACAGGCTATTGAAGCAACAAATAATAAAGGATGATGATGAATTAGGTATTGCCCGTCAAATAGGTAGTACAACCATGAAAGTTTTAATTGATATCCTCTATATCTGCCCCTACATGTTCACATATCATAAGTGCAGATGCACCTCCTACTTTGTCATGAACAAGTCCTGCACCAGCTAATAGACTCACAAAAATATTAAGGTCAGAAAATTGAAGAAACCTTAAAAGCATTAGATTTTCACAGTCCATGATAATTAAATGTCAACTATTTCTGGATTGAAACTGTGTCGAGTTTTTTTAATCAACGTTTCAGATCATACTCCATGATCCATCATTAAGATGATAAACAAGTAATAAAGAGAGAGAGAAAGAGTCCTCGACTCTCCTTATCTGCATAGTGACCGAATTTTAGACAAAGATTTTACATAGGATGTTGGCCCCTCAGGAATTAGATATGAATATCCCTAGAATTGAAGAACTACAAAAAGAAATTATTGTGTAAAATATCGATGACCCTCTTGTAGGAACTCATGTTGCTGACTATCATGCAGATATGTAACCATGTGGTTTGTTTTAGAACGGAAAAAGTTGATAGAGGATTTACAAACTTTAGATGATGAATAATTATTTCAGTTGCGTTGTCAATTTAGAATTCCTTTAACTGAGTTTGAGAAAGCCTTGGACAAAATACCTCTTTATGTTCAATATTTTGCAAGAACATAGATTTCTCTATGCCTAAATGTTACTAATTCGTAGTTATAAAAAGCATTTTAATATGATCGATGAAACTTAAGGTATGAGACATACAAAAGGAGAATAAGAAACTGGAGATAAGAGGGCATACAAAAGACAAGTGAGGCTAAAGGCAGTGATCCAATGTGATGCCGGTTTCCAAAAAGCTTATCAAGTGAAAATAGACAGATTGCAGATTGCCAATGATAAATTTAATAAGTCACAATAGACATATTGCAGGCAGATGTTACAAGGATAATAAGTTTGCAGAATTGAGGAATTTTTCAATGAATCCAGCTTCACGTAATAAGCTTACCACAATTCCAAGATGTCAAACAGGGAATTTATGTAAAAACAGGCCCAAAATAATAACAATAAACAGAGAAAATAGAATATTAGAAAGAGGAATAGCTAAAAATAATAATTCTAGTTTTATTGTGTTCAATCCAACAATATACAATCATCATTCCATTTGCAACATGAACAGTTGCTTATTTATAGTTGATCTTAAAAACTTTTAATATTCTAGAGAATTCTAAAACTAATTAGAGAATTTTAAAACTAGAATGTTCTTTTTCTTGGACAGCTTTTAGCTATTTCTAATTTCTAGAAAAATCTATCTTTTGAACTTGAACAATTTCAAATTGTTTCTATTTTTTGGAATACTCTCTTTTTAGAAAAATCCTAAGACAATCTTATCCTTTAACATCCCCCCTTAAGATTGGCTAGAATACAAAAAAGATACAAAGGAGAGAAGAACATTATAACATTATCCCCCCTTAATGTTCACCTCTAGCATACCAAGCATCCCTCGTAATTTCAAAAATTTGGCCTCAGTTATACTCTTAGTAAATATATATGCTGCTTGGTCTTCACTTGGACAAAATTGGAGATTAACAAAATTTTCTTGAACAAGATCCCAGATATAGTGAATATCAATCTCAATGTGCTTTGTTTTAGCATGGAAAATAGGATTGTTTGCAACTTGTATAGCACTTTGATTATCAAAATACAAAATAGTAGTTGAACTCTATGCAAAACCAAGCTCAAATAAAATATTTTGAATCCAAACTGCTTCCTTTCCTGCTTCTTTTGTTGCTCTATATTTTGCTTTGCAAAAAGACAATGATGTAGTTGTTTGTTTTTTACTGCTCCATGTAATTGGGCTTGACCCAAGCTGAAAAATATAACCTCCAGTAGATTTCCTGTCATCTATATCACCTCCCCAGTTTAAATTTGTAAATCCAATCAAATAAATTGCGGACTTGTAACTATAATGTATGCCATAGTAAATGGTTCCACGAATGTATCGCAAAATCCTTTTGGCAGCCAACCAATGACTTTCTTTCGATTCTTGCATAAATCTAGATACCATATTGACTGCAAAACAAATGTCTGGTCTAGAATGGGTTAGATAAACCAAGCTACCAACAAGTTGTCTATATAAAGTAGCATCCACCTTCTTGGAGGTACATTCCTTAGTAAGCTTAACTCCAGATTGGAAAGGAGTAGGGGTTGGTTTGCATTCAAGCATTTTAATTTTTTCTAAAAGATCCAAAGCATATTTTGTTTGAGAGATAAACAACCCATCATGAAGCCTACTAATTTGCAAGCCAAGAAAATAATTTAGTTCTCCCAAATCACTCATATGAAATGCCCCTTTAAGATCTAATTTCAAATCATTAATTAACCCAATATTTGGTCCAACTATGAGTAAATCATCTACATAAACTGCAACAAGAAGAATTCCATTTTGTACTCTCTTCACATAAATATTTAATCTAATTTACATTTTTTAAACCCATGAAGCTGAAAATACCTCTCAATCTTCTCATTACATGCTCTTGTGCTTGTTTAAGTCCATAAAGTGACTTTTTTAATTTGCAAACAAGATTGGGATGTTGTTGATTTACAAAACCTGGTGGTTGATCCATATATATTTCTTCATATAAATCTCCATTTAAGAAAGCATTTTTGACATCCATTTCATGAGCATGCCACCCAAGACTTGTAGCCAAAGAAAGAATAATTCTAACTGTATTCATTTTACTAACAGAAGCAAATTTTTCTTCATAATCAACACTGTCTTTTTGATTGAATCTCTTAGCAACCAATCTAGCTTTAATTTTTTTTTATAGCACCATCTTATTTAAATTTTGTTTTATAAACCCATTTGTAACCAATCACATTCTTACCTTTGGGAAGTGGCACAAGTTCTCAAGTTTTATTTTTCACCAAAGCATCATATTCTTCTTTCATAGCTTGCTCCCATTCTTTCTTCCCTCTAGCTTCCCCATATGAGTTTGGGTCATTAATCTACAATACTTTGGCCATGAGAGCACTACCATTCCTTGCTTGGTTCTTTGGGCCTTGCGTATAGATTTCTTCAACACTCCTTGTCTTTTGTCTAGCTGAAATGTCATCTTCTTCATCATCACTACCTCCAAAAAGAGGTTTCTCACAAGAATTAGTTGTTTCATTAGTGCACACTTTATCTTCATTGATATAGGGAGCATTGGTTGTTGTAGAGTGAGAAGAAGTGGTTGGAAGTTGTGAATGTTCATCAAACTTTACATCTCTATTGACAAAGATTTTTTTTGTTGTCAAATCATATAACTTGTAAACCTTTGATTTTTCATTGTAACCCATAAACAAACACTTATGACTCTTTGGTTCTAACTTGAGTCTCTTTTCATCAGGAATGTGTGCCCAAGCAATACACCCAAATACTTTAAAATACCCAATGTGAGGCTTTCTACCACTCCAAGCTTCTTCAGGGGTGATATTTGCGAGGGATTTGGTGGGGATTCTATTCACAATATATATAGCACAATAAACATCCAAACCCCAAAATTTATTATGCAAACTTTTAAAATGAAACATACAACGAGCCATTTCTAAAAGAGTTATATTCATTCGTTCAGCTACCCCATTTTCTTGAGGAGTATAAGGAACTGTTCTTTGCACCTTAATACTATAATTTTCACAAATTGACTCAAATGCATAATTGCAATATTCACCCCCATTATCCATCCTTAAGTGTTTAATTCTTTTCCTGCTTTGATTTTCAACTAATGCCTTAAACTTTTGAAAAACTTCAAATACTTCATTTTTCCTTTCAAGAAAATAAACCCATACTCTCCTGCTATAATCATCAATAAAAGTGAGAAGGTACCTAGCACCTAAAAGTGAAGGATAGCCCAGTTCACATAAATCACTATGAATGAGTTGCAACCAATGATTAGCTCTCCATGTTTTACCTGAATCAAAAGGATCTCGATGATATTTCCCTAACACACATCCTTCACAAACGCCTTCAGAAACTGAAATTTTTGTTAATCCTCTAACCATATCCATTATAATCATGTCTTGTAATTTTCTATAATTTATATGTCCAAGTCTATCATGCCAAAGTTTTGACATATAATCATTCTGAGCAATAGAAGCATGAGAGAGTGTGTATTCATCATCAACAAACCCTACAAATTTAAATAGACTCTCTTCATGATCAACTCTACCAATAGTAATTATATTGCTTGGGTCTTTTCTATCTCTAACAATAACTTGTTCAGCAGTGACAACAAACTCATATCCAGCTTGAACTATTTTATATACTAAAATAAGATTCACCCCTAATCCTTCAACTAGTAAAATATTTTTCAAAGACCCATTTGTTACATTAACAGTCCATGTTCCTAAAACTGGAAGTTTTATTTTATTGTCAATAGTAATTTCTTGATTTGAATTCTTCCCTTCATAAAATTCAATAAACAAAGATCTATCCCCAATCATGTGAGATGATGCCCCTGAATCTAAAATCCATTCTTTATTAAAATCTGAAGCAAAGTATCTCCCTTTAACACTAGATTTACTCTCGGGTGTAGCAATTACCTCCTCATTTGATTTCTCTTGCTTTTTTAGGGAGATGGCTATGAAGCTATGTTTATCCTTCTTTCCATCCTTAAACCTTTCTTTCTTGGGCTTGTATTGCTGTCTTTCATTGTCTCTCTTCTTCAAACAAAATTTCTCCATGTGATTCTCACCTCCACAATACCTGCAAATAATGGGTTTTCTTCCAATTTGCTTTTTTGCACCATCATTTCTAGAAAAATGGTTAGAACCTTCATTATTTTGAATTTTATTATTCATTTCCAATTCTTATTTCCATCATTTCTAGAAATTTTACTTTTAGTTGTATATGCATGATTTTTTTAATATATACTTCTTTAATAAGTTGAACTTCTTCATCTAAAATAGACTTGCAAAATTGATCAAAAGTTTGTTGGGGAGTATTGGGATTTAGTTGAAGAACCCTTTTCCTTGATTCCTTAAATACCTTGTATGGTTGGGGAAGTTTACTTTCAATCATTGCAATCAACTAATTTTTTTTTTTGCATATTCAACACCTATTTTCTTCAGCTGAGCATTTAAAAAAGTAACTTCATTGAAGTAATCAGTCATTTTTTCAAAATCAGATGGATCTAAGTTCATCAATTTTTCTTCTATACTAGACATGCTGGCAATATCTGCATCTTTATAATCTTTTTCTAAATTCTCCCACAACTCTATTGGATTATCAATATCAACAATTCTTCTATTGAGATTGGGGCTTAAAGCTTTACCAATAATACTTCTAGTTTGCTCCAACTTGCATTTCCAAAACTCTTTTTCTTTTTCAGTTTGGGGTTCTCCAATTTCCTTATTCACTATCCTCCATAGAGCCTTTTCTCTGAAAGCATTCTTGACTACAATTTTCCAATCTGCAAAACCACTTCCATCAAAGGTAGGCAAAACTTCATTTGAAGAGCCCATGTTAGCAAGAAAATCAGCCTTCGAACAAATATCAATCTAGCAATACTCTAACTCTGATACCATGTAAAAACAGGCCCAAAATAATAACAATAAAAAGAGCAAATAGAATATTAGAAAGAGGAATAGCTGAAAAATATTTCTAGCTTTATTGTATTCAATCCAACCATATACAATCACCATTCCATTTGCAACATGAACAATTGCTTATTTATAGTTAATCTTAGAAACTTCTAATATTATAGAGAATTCTAAAACTAGAATGTTCCTTTTCTTGGACAGCTTTTAGCTATTTCTAATTTCTAGAAAAATCTATCTTTTGAACTTGAACAATTTCATTGTTTCTATTTTTTTAGAGTACTCTCTTTTTACAAAAGTTATAAGACAATCTTATCCTTTAACAATTTATACCATCAGCTCCACTCACCAGTTTCTTGATTCTCATAATTCGATATCTGCAAAGAAACAAATTGGATTCCCGGTTATGACCATTTAATGGGCAAGTGTTTTGACTTTGCTCAGGTGTTAGAACCTTCACCAAAGTCTCAATAATAGACACCAGGACATTCCCTGACTAGCAGTTGAAAGCACACGCCTTCCTAAAACAGAAAGGGTCGTACTTTTACCACCTCATTAAAGTTGAATCCATCCTTCACCTACTAAATTTCTTAGATATGTTTCAAAATTCCCCAATAATAGGGGTAACTCTATTGTACGTCACATACAGGAATGGACTGATTTTACTTTCTCTTTAGATCTTCTCTCCATTAGATATCTCCTCACAATGAAAGTAGCAATAGAGCCAATGATGTGAATGTCAGGAGGTAGTGTAAAACATGCTTGAGTTGTTGGTTGGTTTGACTGAGTGTGAATGGTTATTGTAATATTATGTAAATATTTTGTAAATAATCCTTGGGTTATTGTAAAATTTGAAGTCATCTTGAAGATAACTTTAAAGTCATATGAAGCTAAACCGAAAGATCACTTTCTTGATCTATTTGTATATTGTTTTTCATTCAATGAAATCAGTCTTTTAGGTTTGTACTTTCATTCATTTTTCCTCTTTCATTCTGAGTACATTCCTGACCTGGCAATGGTATCAGAACACAGGAGATTTATCATTTTTATTATTCCTCCATCCTCCAAATTCATGTTCATTGTTCACCATTTTTCAATTCTATGTTCAGCGTATTACTCAGAGCTCAAATGAAGGGTGAAGGTTCAATTCTTGCAGCTGATGAATCATTATGGATGTTGCAATACTTGTGTACCTATCTACAATCTGCACACACCCAATATTTGACTACATTAACCCTAATCACATTTCTACTCATTTATTAAACTAGATATTTCTACTGCTTGTAATAAATTCTACATTAGTTTTGTGTTTATTTCTAGTTGGATGCCTGCATGCTTTTTACCTTCGTATTAATTTCATAACCCCCGCACCTGCAACATTCAGTTCTATCCACGCTCAATCTGCTACTTGAAATGTTAGTGCGCCATCTGAATTTCATGTTCCTTATCTATGCATGCCTGCAATACCTGTGCTCAACACTCCCACATGTCTGCAAATTTGTATCCATTTCAGGAGACTCTTAATGTTGAGTAAATAAAAGCAGATTAAAAAAAATATAAGCAAAAAATTAGACTCAGAAATATGAACAGAGATACAGAACAATAAGACAATAATAGGACACCAGCTTTAACATGGTTCACCATCAAAATGGATACATCTACCAAGGAAAGCAGGTCACACTATTTTATTAATCAACCCAAATACATCAGTCTTCATCTACACCAAAAAGAGAATAAGAGGGAATTGTATCAACTCTTCAGGCAAGTGAAGAGACATGAGAAGAGGAAGACGAAAGGGTAGTGACAGTTGGGCTTCATTTCCAACAATCTCCCACTTGAAGTCCAAACCACACTGTTGTCCCCACTTTCCTTGAAACTCGTTGTTAGTTAACTACAGTACCAAGTAACCAGTCCATTAGGTGACCAATCCTGGTGAGAATTTCAACCAGCTCAACCAAACTGACACCCTATTCACCTTTAATCCTTTGTCTATTACTAATAATTAATCCTTCTTTGCTGCAATCAGGACCAAGAGGGCCAACTGTAGTGTTAGGAATAGGCAACCATGGTGTGATGTTAATTAAAGTTTCCATAATTGCACCTGGTTCATCATGGTGACTAGATTTTGAATCATCGTGCACATCATGACTCCTACCATGAAAAACAAAATCTTTTATTGGAGGAGTCATCTTGGTCATACCAATAACATTTACTATAGCCTTCACATTTACTATAGCCTTCAATTCCCCCAAAATGGATCCCAAAACTTCTAAATATTATTCTCCAAGGTATTCATAAAGCACAACACCTAGGTGCCTCACGAGCTGCTCTTCTTGACACTGCTTCGTAACAACAACAATCTGGAAAATAAGATATGTAGCTAGTTGACGGACCTTTGCACTCTTGTTATTTAGTATCCACTTAATGGTACCACAAATTTGAGGCAAATATGGTTTGACCCTTTGACCTAGGGCATACACTACAACACCAAATCCATTCAACATCACATATGCATCATTGCTAGTCTCTTCTTGGAAAGCATAAAGTATACCATCGATAAGCAATTCCTCCAGGCGAGCATCAATATCAAAATCCCCCAAGTTGGCAACTACCTTTTCAATTGTCTTCATTACCATGTGACAGTATGGTTCACTTTCATCCTCAAAACTTAATGATTATTGTCATGGTGGCATCTGTTGCAGAGCAAGATCCAAACACCATAACTTCTCCTTTTGTCCAAAACTATGTAACCATTCTTCCAACTCGGATCAAATATCAGTTGTCAATAACAGTAGAACATCTTTATGTTCCAATGCGTCCCATGGCTTCCTCACATTACCGTCTCGTTTAAACCATGCCTCCTCCTGCCCAATTTCTTCTACCTTTCTTCTCTGACCTTCCTCCACCCTCGCATAAGCATCGTTTCCACCAACATAGTTGTCAAACATAACAGAGCTTGTTGCTGCACCGTTGCTATTTTTCTTCTCGACTAACGCTAACCTTTTCTCGTTGCCATTAACATAAACTCTAGTTGCTCCATTGCTATTTAGATTTGAGGTATAAATAAAAGGAGGAATGCTTCCCACCTCAAATGTAACTCCATTTCTGATACTACAATTCGAACCATTGACCCTGAGAACCACAAGATTCTTCTCATCCGACAAAACTGATAGCAGATTACTCTCCAGAACATGACCTTGTCTCCTACAACTATGTTTTTGTTGGCAGCGGTGATAATCCTTGGCACCGCTCAGCTCTAGCTTACACCCTTTCACCTGGCACTGGGAAAATTGTTGGGTTTTTCCCTATTGCACCCCACTCCATTGTTTCTTCGTCGTTGGACTAATTGACGGCAAGGGTGATGTAGCCTCAAAATAAGATCACTTTCCCAAATTCAACCCGATTACTGACTGTAAGCAGCTAGGACCCGTGGGCGACCATCTTCCTCCAAGACTCTTCATCTTAGATTGCGCTGATGATGTTGCTTCCAGGAATAAATATCCCCCTCTCTCTTACACTTGTTGTGGATCTTGTTCTTGTCCCATCTTATACGTGTTACAAAGCATCTTGGGACCTCCACCAGACTTGTGCTTAGGCTTCCTTCCAGATCTTCGCAGGCTGTCACAACTTTCTTCACAAGATTTAAAGTTTTCATAAGGATCCCATGTAGTAGTAACCTCCACAACTTCTTTGGTAATAGTAATTTCAACAAGGGTTTCTGCAACATCAACTGCAAATGTTTCTACCAATGGAGCTGAATCAACAACAACTTTGATCTTCTCAGTGACTGTAACTACATTCTCTTCAATTTTAACCTCCTCTTCACTGACCTTAGAATCTATTTCAGTGACAGTTTCTACAAGAACTTCAAATTTAGCTGCTCTACTCTTCAAAATGGCATTTACCATTTTCCCTTTCAAAATCATCATCCCATACCACTATCTTTCTAATTTTTGTATTTTCTGCAAAGGCTCTTGCACTATCTTGCACAAATGCTTGATCAAATTCCAATAGGTTAAGAAATTCCTCAATGACTAAATCAAATACATCATCTAACCTATCCATCTCACATGAAGCACGACTCTCTACTACATACAAGGTACCTACTTTGTTGCCCCGAGCAGTTACCAAGACCCCTTTTGTTACTTTCCATCTATTCAATTCAAAATTGACTTTACATCCTTGTGAAAACAACTGCCCAGCTGAAATCAAATTTTGTTTGAGCTGAGGGACATATCTAACATCTCACAACAACCAACTATTTCCATTTGTTAATTTTAACAAAACATCCCCTTTTCCAATAACACCACAAGATTCATTATTGCCAAGAAGAACCTTACCAAAGTCACCGCTTTGCAGATTTTTGAAGTACTCCTTGCATGAAGTGGCATGAAACGATGCTCCCAAATTGAACACCCAAACATTTGGTGTTGTTTCTTTTGAGGCCAAAACAAGAACACCAATTATTACACCGACATCCTCTTTACGTACTAGATTCACTTCATCTTCTTTTGGCTGATTCTTAGCCTTCTTCAAAAGCCAACAATTTTTCTTGATGTGGCCTTGCTTGCCACAATACCAGCAACCAACATTTCTCACATTGTATTTTGACCTCCCTTGTGATTTCCTATGACTTCCTTCATCAGGCGCATTGCTTCCACTCAAACTCAAACCTCTTATGCCAAATGATCGAGCACCATGGCTCTAATACCAATTGTTGAGTAAATAAAAGCAGATTGAAAAAGATATAAGCAAAAAATTAGACTTAGAAATATGAATAGAGATACAGAACAATAAGACAATAATAGGACACCAAATTTAATGTGGTTCACCATCAAAATGGCTACATCCACCAAGGAAAGCAAGTCACACTATTTTATTAATCAGCCCAAATACATCATTCTTTTGTAATGTCCCCTTCTCAAATGTGATTGTTGCAGTTGATCGTTGGCCTATTCCGGAGACCCGTAGGCTACTCGGATGGTGAAATTAGGGTTTCTTAATTTTGAGGAGGTTGTTGCTTGAAGTTTGGAAATTGGATTGTGGATTCTTTCTGGGTTTTCAGAGAGCTTCGCGGTGGTATGTTCAGTTTGGCATTTCGGGCAACTTCATGAATTTACTATTTTTAGTAAATTCTATTTTTGGCAGTGGACAGGTTGGGTTTAGTTCGGTTGGTCTTCTTCTCCAGATGGTTCAGTTGGCAATATTTTTTTTGGCCCTTGGGTGCATTTTTTATGGAGAGATAAGTATTTTCACATTATAATATTATAATTTAATATTATAACGCCCCCCTTGCCTAGCATTATAACTTTATGTTGTTCTTAAAAAGGGGACTTGATGGGTAAGCTCTTCATTGAAAAGATAAATTATATTTTTGAGGCCAAATTATGGGTTAAGTAAAAAGGACGCCTACTTGAGGAAAGGTTGATTTATAAAAAAAGGTGAAATATTTGACTAAGGGGAAAAGGACGCCACTTTTTGGAGGGAAGATGTGTTGAATTCAAATTTAGGGTTTGGGCGCCCTTCTTGAAGGTTCTAGAAGGCTCTTCTCATATCTATTTATTCAGGCCTTAGCTCTTCATTTGGGATCTTTTCGTCTACTATACTGTTATGTTGCTAGAATGTCTTCAGGCAAGCTTTGAGGAAAGCATACCTCCTAGCATTGGGCTCATCTTCTTGCTTGAAAGATAGCAACAAGTTGAGAATTAGATTGTAGTTGGGTTGTTTAGCATTGTAGTTGAGTTTCATTGCATTTGGTAGTTGTTATTCAAGCATTTTGTCATATTTTAGAGTTGTTGATGTTGCATGGCTGTAGGTAGTTTTCATTCATATATCAAAAAATAAAAAAGATATTGTTCTGGGTGTTTCTCATATCATCTTTTCTACTTGGGGCGACCCTACTTGCAAGTTTGTGGAATTTTTAATGAAGTTTTTGATTTTTCCTAGCTAAATCGCCCCTACAAGAGGGTTGTACCATTTGGGAATGCCTTGGGATTTGTGCAAATTAAATGGAAGCTATTTGGTGAGGTTTTAAGTATTCATTTTGGGCGCCTTCATCCTTAGAGCAATCTGCAATTTGTTTCATGTCATTAGAGTGAGATTTGAGCAAGATATGAGCATTTGAGTGAGTATTATGTTGCAGATTTCTTCATTTTATGTTGCAGGTCTGATATATCAGAATCAAGAAAGTTGTCCCTTTGGTTGGGATTGAGCATTGGAAGTCACATTTGGTATTGGGAAGACATACTATTCAGTTGCAGTAATGAAGAACTTGAAAACTCTAGATTTAAATGAACATTCTGACATATTGTAAGCTGTTAGTAGTACTATCAGTCATTCTTCTCCTATCTCTCATTTAATCTATTGTATTTCCCACTGAATAAGTGGAAGAGGTTGGCTTGCCGCCTATTTACTTTCAGTTAAGTAGTTTAGGGACCCTCTAACCATATGCTCGCCATCACTCAGCACCATTCTTGGTTAGGGTTACTTGAGTTCATCATGCATTGATCCTCTGACCATATGCTCGTCTGCACAAGCGAATTCTTGGTTAGAGTTCCTTTCCAGTTTGCATCTGCATTAGACCCTCTGACGAATGCTCACACCTTGCCCACATCGGGATCCTGGTGTACATTCTGGTTAGAGTTGCTTTTCGCATCGTTTTGGTTTAGAGCTAACCTTAACGGGTGCGTGTTGAATTGTAATTGCATTGCAAAAAACAAAAACAAAAAATTGTCTGGCTCATTTCAGTGGTATCAGAGCCATGATTCTGCCAACCTGTGCCCTACAGTGATTCAGTTGTTAGATGAGTGACAGTGATTGCAGATACTTCACCAGAAGTCAGGCCAGAAGACAACAAACACAGTTTCCGCCAATGCCAGAAGCAGATAATTTATCAGAAGCTTTGAGAGAAACAGGAAGAATAGTAGATACTGGTAAAACAGTTGAGAACATGGCAGAAAGTCATAAGCAGGCCATGGATGAAAAGGATGAAAGGATGGAAAAGAAGTTTGATGGGATGATTGAGTTGATGTCTCGGTTACTTGTACGAATGGACCATTAAATTCCTCAGAATCATATTCCTAATCAAAACCATGCTACAAGAGAAAACAGTGGAGTCAATGGGAACAATGGTAATGGAGGGAGTAGAACTATTGGTCAGCATGAGGCCACTTCTAGAGGATCAACCTCTAGGTCTCTCTTTCCTACATTCACTCAGAGGGAGGAACCGCAAGTTGAAGTTGTCATTCCTTTTGCAGATGATGCCAGGCAAGCCTACTTGGAGTATGCCACCTTACCCCCTAATCTTAGAGACCAATGGTCCTTTGATCAATTCTTGAACCAAAGAAACAAAAGAAACGGAGGAAGAATTGATAACCGTGCTCATATGGCTCCTAGAACCGATTATCAACAAGCCCTTGGGAAGGTGTCATTGGCTCACTTCAATGCAAGTGATAAGTGTTCAACAAGATCGTGGGTTCAGAAGTTAGACAACTACCTTTCATTTCGTCCCATTCCAGAAGAAGATGCCATCAAGTTTGCAACGCTTCATTTGGAGGGAGCTGCCCATGAGTGGTGGTACCATGGTTTGGTCATGCTTGGCCACAACCTCATTTGAACCTACAATGAATTCACCAATAAGATGATTGATAGGTTCGACACTAAGGATCCTAAAGTGAAATTTTGTGAGCTTGCACAATTGAAGCAGCATGGCTCCTTGGATTCCTACATAGCTGATTTCCAAAAGCTTTCCGTGATGGTGCCCAACATCACTGAAAGAAGATTGGTTGTATTGTTTTCTGAAGGATTGGTTGAGCCCTTGAAAGGGTGGGTTAAAGCCTTCGATCCACCAAGTCTTGAAGAAGCCATCAAAAAGTCTCGAAGTATGGAGTTATCAGCCCCTAGGCCTAAATTTTCACCAAAGCCATTTGGTCACAAGAAGGATAAGAGGCATTTTTCAAATCAGCAAAAGAAGTTCCCACCCAAGTTGACTGAAGAGCAACGTGAACAGCTTAGAAAAGAGGGCAAGTGCTATACATGTTTGGAGCCTTGGGTTAAGGGTCATAGATGTCCTGGAAGAGGGCGTTCTAATCAAATGGGGGCTTATTCTGATTATGGATCATAATCTGATATGTCTGATCAACAGTCTTATTTTGGGGACAATGAGGAAGAAAGAGCTCTAGAATAGTTCGATCATGAGCAAGGAGTTGGGGGCCCTATTGCCCAACTCTCTAGTTTCCAAAAGAACGAATCTTTCAAGGTTCGTGGTGGAGTTGGAGGTCATCGTATTGTTGCCTTAATTGATACTGGGGTAACACATAACTTCATTGATGAAGGTGTGGTAGCAAAGAGAGGTCTCAAAATAGAATAATTTGAAGGATTCAAAGTCATGGTGGCTAATGGGTTTCATATTTCATGCAACCAAATAGTTCCTAGCATGTCTATGCAGTTGGACAACTATGAAGTCAAGGATGACTTCTATGTGGTTACTATTGGAGACACGGATGCAGTACTCGGTATTCAATGGTTACGCTCACTTGGTGAAATCTCTCTCAATTTGCAAACAATGGAGCTCAAGTTCCAATCTGATGGAAAGAGGGTGGTGTTAAGAGGAATGTCCAATGGAGGTCCTCGAATTGTTTCATTCAAAAGAATGGAAAGGCTGATTTGGCACGATCAAGTTGAGTGGGTTGCGGAATGCATGATTCTTCAGGTGAGTCCAGTTGAGATGAAGAGGGACTATCCTCCAGACATCCAATCTATACTTACCAAGAGGAGTAAGGTGTTTGCTAATTTACCTCCTGGGCCGCCTCCTGAAAGAGGAGTTGAGCATGTTATTGAACTCAAATAAGGAGCCAAGCCAGTCATCACAACACCATATCGGTATCCTAAGAAGCAGAAGGATGAGATCGAGAAAAACATAAAAGAACTCTTGGAGATGGGTTTCATTCACCCAAGCAAGAGTCCCTTTGCTTTTGCAGTAGTTCTTGTGAAGAAGAAGGATGGGACCATCCGCATGTGTGTAGATTATCGTGCCTTGAATCAAAGCACAATAAAGAATCGGTATCCTATTCCTCGAATTGATGAGCTCATTGATGAGCTACATGGTGCCTAGTTCTTTTCTAAAATTGATTTGAGGTCGGGCCACTATCAAATCCGGATGAGAAGTTCAGATGTTGAGAAGACGGCATTCAGATGCCACTATGGACATTTCGAGTTTCTAGTCATTCCTTTCGGGTTGACTAATGCTCCGGCCACTTTCTAGTCTTGCATGAACAGAGTTTTCTAGAAACAGTTGAGGAAATTTGTGTTGATCTTCTTTGATGATATTCTCATCTTCAGCAAGACGTGGGAAGAACATCTCAAGCACTTGGAGGAAGTGCTTAGCATTCTTGAATCGGAGAGTTTGTTTGCCAAAGAGTCCAAATGTGAATTTGGAATGAAAGAGCTGCTCTACCTTGGTCATATAATTAGTGCTGATGGAGTGAAGGTTGATCCTGAAAAGATCAAGGCAATAGTTGATTGGCCACCTCTAGATAACTTGACTCATTTGAAGGGGTTCTTGGGTCTTTGTGGCTTCTACAGAAGATTTGTGAAGGGCTACTCTCAAAGTGTTGCTCCCCTTACTGACCTCACTAAAAAGGGGGCTTTCATGTGGTCAGAAAAGGCTCAAAGTGTTTTTGATAAGTTCAAAAAAATCATGAGTTCTTGTCCAATGTTGGCTATACCAGATTTCTCCAAGCCTTTCGAGTTGCAATGTGATGCATCAGGAGAAGGTGTTGGTGCTGTTTTGATGTAGGACAAACATCCCATTGTGTTTGAAAGTAGAAAACTAAGGGGTGTTGAAAGGACCTATTCTATCTACGACAAAGAAATGCTTGCAATCATGCATGCATTAGCCAAGTTCAGACAATATCTGGTGGGGAGCAAATTTGTGGTCAAAACTGATCACAATAGTCTCAAGCACTTCATGCATCAAAAGGATTTGAATGAAAGACAACAGAAGTGGGTGAGTAAGCTTCAAGCTTACGATTTTGACATTGAGTATGTCAAAGGGAAGAACAACATTGTGGCTGATGCTTTATCCAGAAGACCTCATTTGAGCTCATTGTGTGAGCTTACTGCTGATTGGAAGGAGATGTTGCTTGCTGATTATGCCAAAAATTAGTTCACAACCAGCATCATGGAAGGTACTTTTCATGATGAAAGGTACAAGGTAATTGATGGTTTGATACATTACAAGGGAAGGATCATTTTGGTGGCTGATTCCAAACTTAAGAAGAAGATTTTGATGACCTTCCATGACATTCCACTTGCTGGTCACCAAGGGTATTTCAAGACATACAGGCAAATTCGTGAGAGGTTCTCTTGGAAGGGGTTGAAAGAGGAAGTTCAACGTTACATCAAGGAGTGTAGCACTTGTCAAATGAACAAAAATGAGCACTCTCTTCCAGCTAGTCTACTGCAGCCACTTCCCATTCCAAATCAAAAATGGGAAAGTGTTTCGATGGATTTCATCACGGGATTGCCTAGGGCTCAAGGCAAAGATTGTATCTATGTTGTGGTGGATAGATTAACAAAATTTGCTCATTTTTTTGCCATTACCAGCTCGTTTTCAGTAGCTCAAGTTGCAGATCTTTTTTTTCCATGAAGTGTTTAGATTGCATGGGTTGCCGAAAAACATTGTAAGTGATAGGGACAGCAAGTTCCGAAGCACCTTTTGGCAAGAAGTTTTTAGGATGAGTGGTATAGTGCTTACTCCGAGCACTAGCTATCACCCTCAAACAGATGGTCAAATTGAGATAGTGAACAAATGGTTGGAGGGCTATCTTAAAAATTATGTCTCAGAGCAGCAAAAAGCATGGGTGAAATGGCTTCACATTGGGGAGTATTGCTACAATTCATCCTTCCACATGTCTATAAGGATGTCTCCGTTCATGGCTCTCTATGGTTACGAGGCCCCTAGCTTTGCTGATTTGGTGTTTGGTGACAACAAAGCTCCTCAAGCCAAGGATTGGTTGCAGCAAAGTCAAGATATTTTAAAGTCCTTGAAGAACAACCTTCAAATAGCACAAAATCAACAGAAAATGTACGATGATCAGCAGCGTGTTGAGCGTTCATTTGAGGTTGGTGATATGGTTTATCTTCGACTTCAGCCTTACAGACAGTCTACACTCAAGAAGAGTGGAGCGGAGAAGCTCAAACCTCGCTTCTATGGGCCATTCAAAGTTGTCAGAAAGGTTGGTGCAATGGCTTATGAGTTGGAACTACCATCGAGTAGTAAGGTCCACAACGTCTTCCATGTGTCTCGCCTCAAGAAGGCACTTGGACACAATGTTGTTGCTTCATCACAGTTGCCTCCCTTAGATGAAGAAGGGCAGTTGACCTTCATTCCAGAAGAGATTATTAATTCCAGAGAGCGTTCTTTGAGGAGGAGGACAATCAAAGAGTACTTGGTGAAGTGGAAGAATTTACCCTTGAAGGATGCTACTTGGGAGAATGAGGAGATTCTATAGCATCCAGACTTGCGATTGCTTGAGGCCAAGCAATCTTGGGGAGGGCGGACTGTAATGTCCCCTTCTCAAATGTGATCGTTGCAGTTGATTGTTGGCCTATTCCGGAGACCCGTAGGCTACTCGGATGGTGAAATTAGGGTTTCCTAATTTTGAGGAGGTTGTTGCTTGAAGTTTGGAAATCGGATTGCGGATTATTTTTGGGTTTTCAGAGAGCTTCGCGGTGGTATGTTCAGTTTGGCATTTCAGGCAACTTCATGAATTTACTATTTTTAGTAAATTATATTTTTGGCAGTGGACAGGTTGGGTTCAGTTCAGTTGGTCTTCTTCTCCAGATGGTTCAGTTGGCAATATTGTTTTTGGCCCTTGGGTGCATTTTTTATGGAGAGATAAGTATTTTCACATTATAATATTATAATTTAATACTATAACGCCCCCCTTGCCTAGCATTATAACTTTATGTTGTTCTTAAAAAGGGGACTTGATGGGTAAGCTCTTCATTGAAAAGATAAATTATATTTTTGAGGCCAAATTATGGGTTAAGTAAAAAGGACGCCTACTTGAGGAAAGGTTGATTTTTAAAAAAAGGTGAAATATTTGACTAAGGGGAAAAGGACGCCACTTTTTGGAGGCAAGATGTGTTGAATTCAAATTTAGGGTTTGGGCGCCCTTCTTGAAGGTTCTAGAAGGCTCTTCTCATATCTATTTATTCAGGCCTTAGCTCTTCATTTGGGATCTTTTCGTCTACTATACTGTTATGCTGCTGGAATGTCTTCAGGCAAGCTTTGAGGAAAGCATACCTCCTAGCATTGGGCTCATCTTCTTGCTTGAAAGATAGCAACAAGTTGAGAATTAGATTGTAGTTGGGTTGTTTAGCATTGTAGTTGAGTTTCATTGCATTTGGTAGTTGTTATTCAAGCATTTTGTCATATTTCAGAGTTGCTGATGTTGCATGGCTGTAGGTAGTTTTCATTCATATATCAAAAAATAAAAAAGATATTGTTATGGGTGTTTCTCATATCATCTTTTCTACTTGGGGCGACCCTACTTGCAAGTTTGTGGAATTTTTAATGAAGTTTCTGATTTTTTCTAGCTAAATCGCCCCTACAAGAGGGTCGTACCATTTGGGAATGCCTTGGGATTTGTGCAAATTAAATGGAAGCTGTTTGGTGAGGTTTTAAGTATTCATTTTGGGTGCCTTCATCCTTAGAGCAATCTGCAATTTGTTTCATGTCATTAGAGTGAGATTTGAGCAAGATATGAGAATTTGAGTGAGTATTATGTTGCAGATTTCTTCATTTTATGTTGCAGGTCTGATATATCAGAATCAAGAAAGTTGTCCCTTTGGTTGGGATTGAGCATTGGAAGTCACATTTGGTATTGGGAAGACATCCTATTCAGTTGCAGCAATGAAGAACTTGAAAACTCTAGATTTAAATGAACATTTTGACATATTGTAAGCTGTTAGTAGTACTATCAGCCATTCTTCTCCTATCTCTCATTTAATCTATTGTATTTCCCACTGAATAAGTGGAAGAGGCTGGCTTGCCACCTATTTACTTTCAGTTAAGTAGTTTAGGGACCCTCTAACCATATGCTCGCCATCACTCGGTGCCATTCTTGGTTAGGGTTACTTGAGTTCATCATGCATTGATCCTCTGACCATATGCTCGTCTGCACAGGCGCATTCTTGGTTAGAGTTCCTTTCCAGTTTGCATCTGCATTAGACCCTCTGACGAATGCTCACACCTTGCCCACATCGGGATCCTGGTTTACATTCTGGTTAGAGTTGCTTTCCGCATCGTTTTGGTTTAGAGCTAACCTTAACGAGTGCGTGTTGAATTGTAATTGCATTGCAAAAAACAAAAAAAAAAATTGTCTAGCTCATTTCATCTTCATCTACACCAAAAAGAGAATAAGAGGGAATTGTATCAACTCTTCAGGCAAGTGAAGAGACATGGGAAGAGGAAGACAAAAGGGCAATGACAGTTGGACTTCATTTCCAACACTTAAACCATCACCAAACATATTTGCACAAGATGTTCTAGCTTCTCCACCGTCGATAATGAATCTACATCTCACGTGATTGGAATTTGAGCTCTTTTAATGAAGGCATTATACACATCAATTGCCAAGCCTATGTAGAACATGCTCCTAAAATCATATGAGGGACACCATAATATGTTGGAGAAAAAATAGATGTTATTTTTCTCAAAGAAATCATTTTTTATTTTAGATGAAAAGTATTTTGGGGAAAAGTAAAAAGTTTTTTTAAATAATGTCTTGACAGTGTTGGAAAAGTTCTTTTCCTGAAGAAAAGCAATTTTGGAGGATATTAAAATTTATATATTTTTATTTTTTATATAAAAAAAAATAAAAATAAATTTTGCAAACCTAAAACAATTGTATTGTTTGGTATATATGATGCTTTGGTTCACGTTTTCAAGTCAATCCATCTACTAAATCCAAACATGGCTACAATAACAATGTCTGGAAAAATAATGACATTTTCATTTTCTATTTCTCTCATTTATTTATTCATCATTATCATAAGACATAATTTTAACAAAAGAAATAATGAGTATATAAGAAAGTTACACATATATACAAGGAATTTTGTCTTAGCGAGTTTTGTTGATAAGTTGAATTATTTTCGCATGTTGTCTAAGTGCCACGTACCCCTCTACTCTCGCGTACTTTAATGTCTCTTTCATGCACTATTGGGTATATTGAAACAATGGGCTTCTTAAACATACCAACAAGGATACCAAAAGGTTGAGCTTATCAAGAGGTTTGGTTTATTACTCTAGTAATATATTGAAAAGGAAACATTTTGGAGCAATAAGAAACCAATCTCCATTGATAGCAAAATGCATTTGATCACATCAATTGTTGGTACACACTAATTAGAAATGACTAATGATCAAGGAAATTTGAGAATACTCTCATATTCAACAATTTGTGATGGAGCCTCAAAACCAATTGAACTAACAATGATTGTAGAAAAGAAAATCTAGAAACATAATGTAACGCCCCGCCAAGGAACCCTAGAGGACGACACAACAAAAGCTCAATAAAGGAACATTTTATTTTATTTTTTTAAAGATCAACAATAAGAAATGTAAATCATATCTAAACATAACACATAAGCTAAGCTATGTCCTCTAAGGTTCCATGATTGTATTACGAACAAACCTACTTAACAAGATCTAAACATGCATCATGGATTAACTAACTATAAAAGTTCATTTTAAATATATTGCATTAAATGAATAAACACATACATCTCCATATTATACATAAAATAGATAATCATTAAAGATCATATAATAAGAACTAATAAGTACATATACATTTTCTGTTACAAGGGAGTATGTCATTACATTGTTACAAGCTTACATCATTGCTTCCCTAAATACAACGGGAAGAATACATCAATATTACATTACATGATTCAAATGATACATAGATATAATACATAACATGTGCAACTGTCTCTCAACAACTGCTACCAAGGGTACATCCTTCAAGCACTCGAACAACTGCAAGGGAAACCCAATGGAGGAAAAAGCACAATCCATTCGACCATGTGGAACCCTAAGGTCTAACCCCTGTGCTAGGAGATAACAATAGGGCCCCACAACAAACAGTCAAGAAGACAGAAGGCTAACACAAAAGTACTAAACATGGCATCACATAACAAGAACACCGCTTCCAGAGGCATGCAAACAAAAAAGGGGAACACAAGACTAGGGAATGCTAGATTGTAATAGAGAGGAGTTTCATCACATAGCTAGCTATGGGTTACCCTAGCAGCCTCTACTGATCCCCAGCCCCCATACAAACTCATGCGGGATCAACATACCTTTCAAGAGGACAAGGTAGTTGATATTTCCATTCCAGGCCTTCCCATATCATCTCAAGCCTAAACAAGCACTTGAGCCATGAGTGAGGCGTACCATTATCTTGATTAATGTGAGACTACCCAACCCCCTAATTCATTTTAGGTTATCACTGGATTAAAAAAACTCTCAATGAGTTACCCTAGACACCACTTTGGGTTTTGGCCCCCCATTGAGAGCCACTCCCCTTACTTGCAACTTGAAGACCCAATACTTCAAACAGGGTAAAGCCACCTTGCACACTAAATGAAACCACAAGGAACACCTATCCAAATACAATGAAATCCACATTTGAAAATAATATCAACTTGTTTACCTCATTTAATTTTGCAATTATCTACATACATTTATTTCAATTACACACTAAGCAGATATAACTCTTTTCCAAAATTGTCACAATACATGAACTCACAATAACTAACACAAAAATAATCTACATAACCCTAGTACAGAGTAAAAGAGGAAATACATCACTTAGAAAAAATTTCATCAAATACATTCATTTAAACTAATTCCATAGTTATCTAGATACTCATTTATACAATAAATCATTCCTCTTATAATTTAATATTTCCAAATTCATTATCTAATATAATCATTTATTAATAGGCAAAACATACTTTTTCAAAATCCATTAATCCCAAAAGCAGAATTATTATCATCTTTCCCTATTTAAATCCCTAACTTATTTCTCTTAACAAAATCCATTAATCCCAAAAGCAGAATTATTATCTTACTTAAACCATATTATATATACATGTTTATATATACATATTTTTGTGTGTATATATATATACACACACACATATGTTTATAAATCTTAACGGAGTTCTAATTTCATTACAGAACAAATATATGATTATAATGTGGCACCTATATATGTGTGTGTGTGTGCGCAGCGTGTTTCCTACCCTAAAATAGTGCAAAATGAATGAAATGCGAAAGAAGAAAAACACAAAACAACACCTCAAGATTGGCCTAGTTAAACTTGAACAAGACAAAGAAAAATAGAGTGATTTACCTTGTCCAAGTTGATTGGTTGGTTGGCCTTGTTGATTTATTCGATTGTGTGCTCCTAGATCTATTTTGGCAGCATAACTGCTTGATTTTGCTTGATTTGGATGCAAGGATGGATGAAAATGGCTATGGATGCAAGATGGTAGTGTGAACTTGAGAGATTAAGAGGATGAATTCTTGAGAGCTTGAGAAAGATTAGGGTTCTTGCTTGAAAATGTGGTTGTGAGCGTGATAGAATTCTTAGGGTTTCAAAAATGGCTAAGTGCTAGTCATTTAACCAAGAGAGATAGAGTAGACGGTGGAGATTGAAAGAGGGAAAAAGATCAAGGGTTGAAATAAGGATTTGACCAAAGGAATTAAAAATTCATTTTTAATGTGCATGGGGATGATAAAAGGAATTAAAAATTCCTCAAAAAGGACCTTGGCAAGACAAAAGGAATTAAAAATTCCTTGGGGGATGAGAGAGGAATTAAAAATTCCTCAAAAAGGCCTTGGGAAGACAAAAGGAATTAAAAATTCCTTGGGGGATGAGAGAGGAATTAAAATTCCTCAAAAAGGACCTTAGGAAGACAAAAGGAATTAAAAATTTCTTGGGGGATGGGGAGAGTTGACTAAAGGGTTGATTAGACTAGCTAATCAATGATTAGAAGACAATTAGGTGGCTAATGAAGATTAGGAGCCAGCTTGCAAAAGTTGGAGGATGTGACACATCCTAATCATGGATTAGACATGTGCACACCCTTAATGATGGGATGAGGAGGTGGATTAGGATTAGGTGGGTGGATGAGAGATAAAGGGAATTAAATAAATGGATTATTTATTTAATTCCTTGAAGGAAAGGAATGAAGGGTAAGGTATTTAATTATTTAACCAAATACCTTAGGGATTGAGAAGAATTTAGGGGTATTAATTAAATAATAACAATATTACTTAATTACTGCAAATAAGAGGATATTTAGATGAAAAGGGATAAATTTGGATAAATGTAAGTGTCCAAATTTAGTTGTCTACATTTTTTTCCTCTTTGAGATGATGCTACGAAGTAGCATCATTTCAAAGAAGATTAAAAGATAGCACCAAGAAGAAGATGGTTAGATTGGGAAAGATGCTCCATTCATTCAAAGAAGTGACTAGGAAAAAAGAGGATTGGAGTGAAGATGAATATTAGGATTGAGGATGCCCCCTCAAGAGGACAGGCAGGTTCAAGAGAACACAGGTGAGCTCTTGAAATGGAGGAGATGATGAAAGAGGAGATGGGGAAGATGATGCAAAATGATGGATAAGAGAGGATGATAAGCGATAGGATATTGGGAAGAGAAGATGAGAAGGAAGTAAGCACAAATGGATTTAAGGACAAATGTGATGTTGCCCCAGTCAAACTACAAGCCAAAATGGGTTGATGATGGATGGAGCATTGTTGATGAGGGAATAATATTGTTACCTATTTTTAGCCACAGCTCAAAACAGGTAGAGCTGATTTGCATTCTTCATTAAAAGTTACAAATTTTTTTGCTTAAGTATTCATTATGTTCTAGAATCTGATTACTTGTGAATTTCTAGTGTGATTATGCAAAAGTTTGTAACAGAAGAAATCATTAAAATTGAATAGTAATGTTGTTTTATTCATATTGTAAAAACCAAAGTCCCACACAAGCCGTGGGAGTAACTTAATTTGATTTTCATAATCAAATAATGAATACAAAAATGAGATGTGCACAACACAGCTGAAGAGAATATAGGTATAAGAGAGAAGGCGATTCTTCATTTCCTGGAATGACGAATCGTTGTCACATTTGAAGCCTTCAATTGTCGTCACTCCGGTGTCTCCAAATTCTTCAGTTCCAAGCTCCATAGGTTTCCTGCAAGATTGTTGAAAAGTGGTGTTAGAGAAATGAAGAATCAAGTCCTTCCTTATGCCTACATTACCAACAGAGATGTGGTACACATTAAATTAGGCATTCATTAGATGATTTGAACAAAATGAAAATAACATGATCAGGAAGCTCAAAGTCCAATAGAAGCATCCAACTTCAATTATTTTGCTAATATGTTTGTTTAGTGTGCAGGTACAAGATAATCATCATTTAAACCAAAAAATATTGTTATGAGTGGTGAAAAATGTGGCTCCCACAAGGGTTGAGCCCAGCTCATAAACAATGAAAGAGCAGCATGTAAAAGCAAAGCAATCACATTTATCATGTTCACAGGTAAATAATGGCAGCATTATGATATTCTCTTAAGTCATGCCTCTACGAATGCATGATAGTTTGATCATCAAACTAATAATCAAGGAAAGCAATCATAGAGTTGTACAACTATACACAGTCCACAGAAGACTGAAATGGAACAATACAACTTTAGTGTCATCATCATAAAAAACTGTCCCAGATGATATGTGAAGAAGCAGTGATCTCAAAACGACAAGGTACAAAGGTTTTCATCTTCTTCCAAGAATCATACATTGAATACAAGTTTATTAAAGCACAAGAACAAGTGAAGGTACAGTCTAGAGCAATGTTTTAGAACAAAGAAATGTGCACCCAATTTATATACCTAAGACAATCCAACGAAGTAAACAACAACTATGCAAAGATAAAACTTTGTAATTTCAATCATGGGCAGTGATCTCATAAGTACAGTACACTGGAGGGACAATTAGTATGCAAAGTATCAGTGAAATAATTAATTCACAACGCAGTCTCTTTGAAGTAAAGATAAGAACAGATTTTATGAATCAAATATTGTGCTACAGTATAGTCATGCATAAGAAATATTCATCCATGAGAAAGGTGTAGTCATGATATCACACAGAGTTGACTATCATATAGTGCAATATGGAAGTCAAAAGATTTTTATTCATTCATGATTATAAATAAAGGTAATGTTCAAGAACAGTAACAACTATATATTTTGGGACGTCAAACAACGACTTCAAAATTGAAAAGAACATGCACAAACCACAACCATATATGAAGGGGGCAGCATTTTCTTGTGAAGCAGTTGACTGAGATTCCTCTTGTTTCAACTAACTACCCTCTCATGAAATATCTTGATCTGGCATGATCTTATTATAGCAAAGATGATTTTGACACTACTGGTCGCTATTACATGGTATTAAAAGATAAGCAAATACTCAAAAGGAAAAGAAGCTCCTTTTACAAGATTTTCATTATTCTATGTTGCGAGTCGAGTGCTAGTGGAGCTTTTCTTCAACAAAATAAAAAGGAAGGCCATGAATACAAAGTGAAAGCCTCGAATTCTCCGAGTTTTCAAAATAAAAAAAAGCCAATTTAATAAAACCTAGAATAAAGAAAACTCGGCCTTACAACAGTAAAGTATTTTCTTTGTGTTTTCTCTGAGAAATGAATAACATAGCTTTTTGTATCACATATAGAAATAAGGAAGCTCGAGCTTGTACAAAAAACAAGATACCCAAAATGTAGGAGGCGGCCTTCTATGTTAATTTTTTTTTTTTTATGTTTGTTTCTTTCAACAAGAGGAAAAAATGAATAATATGACGCCTTTTATCAAAGAGATAATAATACCCAAAATGTATCACGAAATGAATAGCCATAGTCACTATTTCAAAAGCTCGACTTAGCGTTTTGTTGGTTGAAAGAAAGGATAGTACAAAGGCCGAGCATATTGAAAGGTAGGAACTCAAAAAGAATGGCACCATGGTGGCCTGAATAACCCTTGACTGCCAGTCAATGGAAGGGATTTTCATTTTTATTGGAACCCAAGTAATAATGGAGGTAATGCTCGTTGTTTTATTTTCATTAAGTTCAAAATGAGCACTTTGTTCACTAAAATAGCAGAGAGGTTCAGATTCAACCTTACCCAAATTCTTATTTTGGAGAGAAATACTTCCAAGGTTGCAGATTTTGTCCATCATAAAATCTCCAAAAGCTTGGTCGAAGTGAATAGTGGCAGCCTCAAGAGCTTGAAGATGTCAATAGTGTATAAAGCAAGCAAAATGTTATCAGAAAACCATCAAAATTTGTAGCTATGTAAGCCTGAAAGCCTTTGAAACTAAGCAAAGTCGACTTACCAGGCACTATTACACAAAATCTTCATGGAAAATCCAGAAAAAAGCAAGGTATGGTGGAATTTCAAGCTCCGAATCAAGCAAGTTCTCAGAAACCCTACCTAGGTCGGCAGCAAGTCTTCATGAAGTTTCTCCAAACTCAAATGAAAAAATGAAATGATTTTAGGGTTTGATGGCTTTTACCAAAAGCCTAATTCAAATCATTGCTTCTTTTTTTTACTTATTTTTTAATAAAATCATTTCTATTTGAATCATTACCATGGTCTTGACTTTTAAGTCAATTGACCTAGTGATTAATGGGAGCCCGTGAGATAGCTAATGGAACTTGGGAGTTATAAGGGGTTTTTTTTTGTGATTATTGTTCAAATCTTTTGAAAAAGGAAAAAAACCTTCTTATACTCTTACATGCATATTTATTTCCTAACATCTATTAAGTGCAAATTTAATATTGCCTTAATATTTGTTATATAATTTCGCCATGGAAGAGAAAGATTATGTCTTGTAACTGAAATGATACTGAAGCTCAAAGTCATGTATTATGCATGCCATGAGAATGAGACTAAAGTCCCCTTTAAAATTATTATTCATATAGAGACATAAGTAAATAAAGGTGGAGACTTCAGTTTATTAGTTGTCAACTAATCATGCAAAATGGAGATAATGGTGATTTTTTGTGACTCAACCACAGTTTCACGTCGGTTTTGAGATCATGTTGATCATGCACAATACAGAGATGAAGTTCCATTCATCATGGGCGAGTTGATAAAAACAAGGTGGATTTTGCATGTTTTGGCCCACATTCTCAGGGATTTTTAGTGCAGTTTGAGTGCTCTATAGTTCAATTATGAGTTGACCTTGAGTTTGGATCATCATACACTCATTTTTGCATGAGTTTGAGCCTTCTTTTCAGGGATTTTTTCTTTTTCTCGTGGATTACTTTGGAGTTATCATTTTTACACTGAGATTGACTTCCAGTTTCATCGTCATGCCTTTGAGAGGCCTATTGTATAAAGTGAAATGACTTAGTCATTTTTCACTAGTTCTTATTTTCATCTCTTTTGGCATACCTTTTGCAGAGAGACTAAGATTTGTAACTCAGTTTTATTTACAGTTTAATACAACAGTGAGTTTTGGTTTTCATTAGTTTTGTCATTTGCAGAGTTTCCTTCTTTTCATTATCGCTATTCAGTATTAGCCTTCTTAGATTTAGGAGTTTTGTATTTATTGAATGTTTAAGATGCAAATTTAATGTGTTTGATTTCAAAGCCTTTAAATTCCTGTCACATTCATGAATGCATGTTCACAAAAAAAGCAATTTTAGTTACAGGTCATAAGTTGTGTTGTTAATTTATCCTCTACTTTAGGTTGTGAAAATATCATTTTCCTTCATAAAGAATGGATTATCAGGCCTTCTGGCGAAACACTTATTTAATTAGATTGCCCAATTTGAGTTGTGAAAATAGATTATGTAATAATCAGTTGTGAATCAATCTGCTCATAAATATCAATTAGGTGCATCATCGAGGTTTTAGTTTTAGTTCATGATTTGAGTTCAATCCCTCTTACCCTTTTCTCAAAGCAAATCATTCAAGTACCTAATTGATCATCATATAGGAACCAGCCTAGAATATGGAGGTCTATCTTCGCCATAGGAATACCCACAGCTTGAAGATAGTTCCCATGTTTCAACAGATTGATGAATTTAGTCATTCAAGCATTCGGGTGCAATCCGATTGACAACAAATACATCCCAAAACAATGCAAAAGGATAGGGAAGGATACATCCCAATGATGATGATGAAAGTGTTGATGAAAGTGTTGTTGATGAGGGAAGGATACATCCTGAAACAACACCAAAGGATAGGGAAGGATGCATCTCAAGGATGATGAAAGTGTTGTTGATGAGGGAAGGATACATCCCAAAACAACACCAAAGGATAGGGAAGGAGACATCTTGATGATGATGAAATTTTTGTTGATGAGGGAAGGATACATCCCAAAACAACACCAAAGGATAGGGAAGGAGACATCTCGATGATAATGACGATGATGATGAGTGGATAGAGGCTTGTAGCAAGGTAAGGAACATGACCAAGGATGTGATTAGATGATTTGTGCTAGATTGAATGGATTAGGATTGGATTGAGATGTGAGATGGATGAAAAGAATGAAAATGGAGGAAAAGATGCTTAGAATAACCAATCTATATTATTCTAAGAAGATTGAAGAGATGATGATATGATGAGGGTGCTTAAAATAATCAATCTATATTATTCCAAGAAGATTGAAGAGATGATGATATGATGAGGGTGCTTAGAATAACCAATCTATATTATTCTAAGAAGATTGAAAAGAGGATGAAATGATGAGGATTGATGAAAAGATTCTTAGAATAACCAATCTATATTATTCTAAGAAGATTGAAGATATGATGAAATTATGAGGATGAAGAAAGTGAAGGGATGAAAATGGATAGGATAGAGAGATGAGGAAAGTGATGAAGGATGAAAGGATAATAACCAAATCAAGCAGGTTAATTATTATGTGTTATGTTTCCATGTAATGAGCACTAAGTTTGATATAGCATGAGATACTATGCACCAGGGTATGAAGAACCAAGGTGACTCCATATCGCATGCATGGGACTGATACAACAAACAAAAGGTTAGTCCAGCATCCCAAAGTCATAGGGGATTTGGTAGGGCCAATGTTGGAAAAACACAAACACAAAGGATGCCCCAGCGTAACACAAGACCACAAGGATCTTGGTGGGTACTACGTGGACAACCAAGAAGACAAAAACAAACAAAAGATCAAGATATGCCCCTATGTTTACTAGTCAAAGTGCACCATAATATGATGGATCATGGCGACCCTGACAAGGTATGATAGGGAGCTCAAATGATAAAAAAAAAAATTCAAAAGCATCAGAAGATGACAATAAATTTCAAATTTCCTTTGCCATAGGATCAAAAGGTGGATGGTATTGATGTGGTCTAATGAGGAAGGATGCATCTTGTTAAGACCAAAGATGGAGAGTAAACTAAGAGATCGACATGACTCAGGATACTCAAAACTGATTGAATCTCATGGTACTAGTGGATCTTGTTTGTGAAGAACCAGCTAGATAAGGGCATACCTGACGACACAACACAACGAAAAGACACAAGACACAAAACAGACACACCCTAAAGACCTAGGGGCTTGAGGGTCGATCAAAGATTAGCCTTTCCTATGTGAAAGCGCAGAGCCCTCATAGTTCAATAAAAGATAGATGACTGCCCATGGATAAAGGAGGATGAGATGACCATGATAAGTGGATAAGATGATGTAACCGATACGATGAGATAAAATAGACCTGGTGAATTGGATAGGATGATGGCGATTGCACGAAGCTCAAGGATTGGATAGTTATCCAAATCATCAAAAGATGAATTGGGAGAATGACATGATGGAGAGATGAGTGATGAGAAGTGATAGGTTATTGGAAAGATGTGTGGAAGAGGTGGGATTGAGGATAGTGAAATAGATGGCATTGAGTTGCATGAGGGGGGTAGGCTATAGCTAGATACCAATGATAAAGGATTATGAGATGGGATGAGGATAGAGATGAATAGATAGGGAGATAAGGATGGGGGGTGGAAAGGAGGCTATGATGGATGGATAGGAAGATAAGGATGGGGAGATGGAAAGGATGTTATGATGGATGGCTAGGAAGATAAGGATGGGGAAATGGAAAGGATTTTCTCCTGGATAGGTAGGCGGGAAGATAAGGATGGGAAGATGGAAGGGTTGATAGGATCGATGAATGATGTCTCCAAGGACTATGTCACAAAGAAGGAGATGCCCTGCTCTAGATATGTCTGTGTATGATGAGGCGGGAGGGATGGAAGATAGAAGGATGGATTAATAGGGGAATGAGATGGATATGGACAGGATGTAGGGATAAGGAAGGGAGATGGATGATAACATGATGGGTGGACAAGGAAGGTAGATGGATGTGGATAAGGATTGGGATAGTGAAGGGAGATGGATGGTAACATGACGGGTGGACAAGGAAGGTAGGTGGATGTGGTTATGGATTGGGATAGTGTATAGGTGAGGGGAATGTATGCCAAGAGGTGTCCAAAGCATGTATACATGTTTTCCCCTAGCTATATCAAGATCACAAGGACGATGGAGGGATTGAGATAAATGGTATAGGACAAGCGGGATGTGTAAGATAGGTGTGATGAAGGAGATGGGTGAAGGGGATGTTTCCCCCAAGTGTGGAAGTAACTAGATGGGGGATTTACACATGACGCATGTTTGCCAGGCTTTTATCATGGTACTTATCGAAGGCACTGGTTTGCCAAGTTTTCACCATTGGACGAATTATTTCTCTTTACTTCTTTTTTTATTTTGACTTTTTTTGACATTTTTTGACTTTTGGATTTTTTTGGATTTTTTGGATTTTTTTTTATTTTGATTTTTTGACTTTTTTTACTTTTTTGGATTTTTCTATTTTTTTGGATTTTTTGGATAACATGCGGATGGAGATGGATAAGGATAGGGATGTGTATAAGTAGATTTATAAAATATGTGATAAGGAGATAAATGAAGGACTCGAGCATCAAGTTCCATACTAGGTATTAAGAGCCTATGTGTAAAGTGACTATTGGATGCTGGTACAACCAAGGTTATGAAGATGGATGGATTATGCGAGGGAATGGACTAAAGGGATTGGATGAGGGAGATGTGTAGGATAATGGATAGGATGTTGGAAAGTGTATGGATGGAATGATGGGGTGGATGTGTGATGGGGGAATGTTTTCAGGACCAACATTGGCACATATGGTGGTGGATGTGAAAGGATAGGAGGATTAATGGATGAAGAATGTTGGGGTAATGGAGGAGATGGGATAGTGAATTTTGGGACATAAGGACCCAAAATAGACTTAGGAGATGGAGGGTGTGTATGATTAGCTTTTGGATTAGCAATTTTGGATGTTGTTAGAGATTTTTCATTTGAAGGCATTGCATATTTTTTCTTTGGGATCCACATGGTTTTGATTTTTTTCTTTGGTGGGCCTTTGTGGCCTATGGGTTTGATTTGGATCTTGGATTTGATTTTTATTTTCATTAAAATGTATTTTTAATGAGACATGAGGAGCTTTAGATTAATGTGGATGTTTAAATTTATGTAATTTTACTTTGGCATCCAAAGTGCTTTTAGTAGCAATGTGATGGGTGTGAGGAGATGGATGATGTGGAGGAAACATGAATGGAGTGATGGAGGTAGGATTTTGGGGATGATATGTGGATGGAGGATGTGTAGGTAAGTTCCTTTGTTGATCCTGATTAGGGAACATGAGAGTAGGATGTTTATGATGGATGGATAAAAGTATGAATAGGACGAGACAGAGGAGCTAATTTTGGGATATAAGGTCCCAAAAGGGACTTAGTACCAAGAGGATGTGTGATGGTGGATGGAGGGACATAAGGAACCAAAATAGATGGAGTAGATGAAGGATAGGAAATGGTGGATGGAGGGACATAAGGACCCAAAATAGATGGAGTAGATGAAGGATAGGAGATAGTGGATGGAGGGACATAAGGACCCAAAATGGATTTGGAAGACGGAAGAGGAATATGGATGGTTGTTTTGAGGTGATACGATGGAGGGGGAATGGCGGAAAATGGTTTAGTGAAGTGACAGGAAGAGCTTATTATTCTTTTGGAGGAGACTCGTTGAGGACGTGTAGAGGTTGTACCAACATTTTTGGATTGTGAGTCTTGAGAGATATATCCAACACCTTGTGTACGCGGATTTTTTTTGACATGGATGGGCTCTAAAATACCTTGCTCATAAAGGCCTAAACCTTTTCCTTGATAATTCATGATTTTGAGCATTCACTCTATAGTAGGGTGCTTATTATTTTGGAAACATGATGTGATTCCATTACTAGGTGGAGAAGGATGGGTGGTGTATATGCTTGGTTCTTCTTCTACAAGAAAGCCTCCATGGACTAATGTAAGAGTACCAAGGGGATATAAAAATGGTGTTGGGATGGTAGGGCTAGGAAATGATGGAGGATCATGAGATGGAGATGATGGGGAAACAACATCTTGATCTAGAGGAGTGAGTGGTAAGGTATTAGGAGATGGGTTAGATGATATGATAGGATTTGGATTTGTGGCAGTGGGTGATAAGTGCTCATTCAATGGAGTGATTGGATCTTGAGTGACAAGGGGATCATAGGGTGTAATGGATGGGGGATTGTGATCTTGAGATGGACTAGATGGGATGGCAGGATCTCTATGTAGAGAACGGGGTATGTTGGTATGCTCTGGATCAAGCTCTTGGCATGACTCATCATGTGTGGGAGGCATGATAATGGAGGAATGTTGGATGGAATCCAAAAGTGGGGGAGATGGAAGGATGGGAGATTCATGGAATTCATGGGAATGGATTTCAGTGATACTGGGATTGGGAAGAGTGGATTGCATTTGGGTGTCTTCGACGGATTGGGTGGATCTAGGAGTGGAAGGAGTGGATTGGTTTTGGTTATCTTCAATGGGTTTAGCGGCTCTCGGTGTAGGAGATGGGGGTTCAATGGATTCGATGGGTTTGATGGTTTCAGCGGTTTGGGTGGTGCTATGGGTGGTAATAGTAATGATAGGTGTGGGATGGAGAAGGGTCTCATCACTAGTGACTGTACATGGGGGAGTGGGGCGACATGGTACCACGACTTTAGGATGTGGAGTTGGGGATGTATTCTTTGTCACAAGTCCTTGGATGTCATTGGGAATGAGGTTCTTGCTTATTGTAGGATTATACAGTGTGGTAGAACTAGATGAAGGATCATGAATGGGTGGAGGACTACTATTATGGATTGGTGGATGAGGATTAGATTGGGGAATGGGATTGGATGTAGGACTAGGAGTAGATGGAGGATTAGGACAAGAGGGTGGAGTGGAAGATGGAGCGACACAGGAGGATACAGATGGTGGATTAGGAGGAGAGGACATGGATGGTGGATTGTAGTAAAGGTATTGTGATAGAGGATTTGGATGGGAAGATCGGGATGGTGGATTAGGATAGGAAGAAGTGGATGGTGGATTGGGACAAGAGGATACAGGCGGTGGATTAGGACAAGAGGATGCAGGTGGTGGATTAGGATAAGAGGATGTGGGTTGTGGATTGTAGTAGAGGTATTGGGATAATAGATTAGGACAGGAAGATTGGGATGTCTGATTAGGATAGGTTGATGGGGATGTAGGATTAAGATAAGATGGGGTGGATGTTGGATTAGGATGGGTAGATTGGTAAGAAGGACTAGGATAGGGGGACATGGATGGTGGATTATAGCAGGAGTATTGGGATGGTATATTAGGATGGGGAGATTGGGGTGGTGGATTGTAGTAAGAATATGTGGATGAAGGATTGAAATGGGAGGACATGGATGGGGGCTTATAATAGGGATATTGGGACACCAGATTGGGATAAGAAGACATGGATATTGGATAAGAAGATGATGTAGAGGAGGGATATGATGGAGATGTGGGCGAGGAAGATAATGGATATCCCTTGTCAAAGGTAGCATAAGGAGTGTTATTAGGTGTGGATGAAGACGTAATGGGATAGCTCAGAGGGGTGATTGGATTTTGGAAAGCAGTTGGGGAAAGCTTACTAGAAATGATAGCATCAAGGGGATATATGTCATATACCTCTTGATCAACAAGACTCTCATTATCATTGTCAACGTAATTAGGATTCCCCTTTACTATTTTTGGTTGCATTGGTGAAGGATAAGGATTCATGATGTTAGATTAGATGGATATGAATTGAAAAGATGGGAACAGACGATTAGAAGGAAAGAAAAGGTGATGAAAGGATAAATAGGATGAATTTGAATATGGAAGAATGGGATCTTAAGATTTGTTTCGATATTAGAAGATCTTGGATGGCAATGGACCAAAGCTCAAATTGGGATTTAGGTTAAGCTCAGATTGGGATTAGATTAAAGCTCAGATTCAGATTGCATTGAAGCTCAGATTAGGATTGGATTAAAGCTCATATTGGAATTGGATTAAAGATAAGATTGGGATTGGATCTAAGGATATGATAGGATTGATTCTAAACCAAGTTCAAGGGTTTTCACTAGATGACGTAAGGTGTTGACAATCAGATTTTGCTAGATTTGGCAATTTTCAAAAATTGTCATATTTTTCCATTTTAGATAATTTCACATGCATATCTTTGAGAGTCCAATTTTTTCCAAAAAACTTCCAAGAACTAAGGTAAGATGAATTTCCAACTAACATCCTAAATCTGAAACATGAGTTTCGAGTTATTAACGAAAACGACTTTATAAAAATTGGAAAAAAACACTAAATTATTGTTTTGAGGGTCAAGATGAAAGTTTCAAGCCTCGAAAAAGTGTTGAAATGGGGGCCAAATGACTCAGGTTCATTGGGAATCCACATGCCACCTCATAATGCAACCACTCATAAAATTTCAGCCCAAATGGACACCCAAGTCAAAAGTTATGACCTCTGGAAGTTTCTACATCAAAATCAAAACCCCTAAAACGAAGTCTAGGTAATTGGGATAGATGAACCGATGAAGGATATGTACTCTAGAGATGTTCTAAGAAGCACCTATGTGATTTGATCGAGGAAATGATGACTTTCAAAAAGTGTTGATGAACGGGAACGACGATGATGAGAAGAAAGATGGTCTGTTCTTGGGAAAATTCGCCTATTTGTGAAGGAAAATTCACCTGTTCAGGGATGGTAAGGAAAATTCACCTATATGTAAAGAAAAATTCACCCAAATTGGCTGACTAAAGGAATAGGCAAATTTGCAAGGAAAATTCGCCCAAATTGATAGCAGGTTTGCCTAGACTCAAATGACACAAAGAATAGGTGAATTTGCTAGGAAACTTCGCCCAAACTGATTGTAGGTTCGCCTAAATAGCTACAAATTCATCCAAACAGCTGCAAATTTGCCCAAATAGCTGCAAGTTCTCCCAAACAACTGCAAGTTCACCCAAATAGCTGCAAGTCTGCCTAAACAACTGCAAATTCCCCAAATAGTTGCAGATTCACCCAAACAGCTGACAAACTCACCTAAACTCAAGGAAACGAGTGGATTTGACTTTTAGGATCGCCTAAGGGGGTAACAACCTCGCTTGTTTCTTGAACGGGATGGATGGGGACGAATTTGCCTAAAAACGGGATCACCTAATAGGAAAATGGGCTCGCCTAATGAATAAACAGACTCAACAAACGGACGAATGGACTCACCTAACGGATAAATGGACTCCCTTGACGGATGAACAGACTCCCTTGACAGATGAATAGATGCCCCTGGCAGAGAAATGGACTCCCCTGATGGATGAACGGACTTGACTAAACCTGGACTCGGACGAACGGGGACTTAAACAAAAGACGGGATTGGCTGTTCAGGGAGCAAATTCGCCCAAACTAATGGAAAATTCATCCAAGTCTATGGAAATTTTTCCTGTTCTTAGAGAATGGGCGAATTTGACAAGTTGAAAGACAAGACAGACGGACAGACAGACTCAGACTAACAGCAAAATCGCCCCTTTAGGGAGCAAATTCACCCAAAGGAGTAGCAAATTTGTCCAAACAAGGAGCGAATTCACCTTTTCTATAGAGAATCAAGCGAATTTGATGAATGGGGATTGATAGAGTCGCCTAATGGATGAACGGACTCGCTTGTTCCAAGAAACAGGCGAAAATGGGGTCGCCTAAGAAAGTGACCCATAGAAAAATTTGCCTCTATCAAAGGAAAATTCACCCAAACGGGGAGACCTTGACTAGACTAGGATGCAGAATAGCTTACAGTGGCAAAGGACGATAGGCATGGAAAACAACAGACAGAAGGCTAGGTTGACTCAATCTGAAAAGAAAAGCATTAGTATCTCACAAAAAGACATGCCAAGCAGCACAAACCTAAAATTAGTGATAAGGGTTTGCAAATGTGGGCCTCTATCTAGGTTGAACAAGGCTATCTCGTGAGTCCCTAATATACGCATGGTACGTGGAGCACAACTGTGAACACTAGCCCATCACAAGCGTGAGTCGGGAGCCCCAGCGAGGTACTAGAAACTCGAACCAACTCTTCACATCTTATCAAGGTATAACCCTACCTTCGACGATTCGCTAGACACGATGTGACTAGATTGAGGTACAGCTTTCACTCTCCCCCTTTTATATACCCCGTCAGTAACATATTGTTGTGATCGTCCGCCGAGTGATGAAATCTCAGGCAGGTCCTGCTAAAGGAAGAAGATACTAGACGTTTTCGGTTGGTCCCCAGGCTCACACGTAGCGCAAGGGGAGAGCTTACACACACTAGCACCTCCTAGGTAGACTCGACTGAACTAAAATGAACTGCAATTTCTCGTCACCCAAGATCACCAAATGGCACAAGGGGATTGGATACATCAACATCCCACTCACAAGCATGGAAAGCAAGGTTAATTGACCCTCTAATTAAAGCTACGTGTGCCTAGATTAGTGTTGAAACGACAAAAAGACTACCTAAGGGTTCTTCAATCGATCATTCTGCAGCAAACGTGTTAGTAGTTTCCAACACCGATCTTGGACAAACGAGGACAAGCTACACAAATTGTTAGCAAAAGCAAGGCACACTCACAAACAAAAGAGTTAGCTGATTAGTACCTGAAAACAAAATCGAAATGAAGCTAGAAACAAGAGATTCAGGTCTCAGATTTACCTTAAATTCGCCTCTATAAGAGGCAACTTCACCTATCTAATGGAGCAAATTTGGCCCTGTTAGGAGCAACTTTGGCTATTCTCAAGAGCAAATTTTCCCAAACTAGTAGAAAATTCGCCTATTTTGTGCAGATGGGTGAATTTTCCTAGGAGCAAATTTGCCTATTTTGTGAGCAATTTTTCCTATTTTTGAAGTAGATTTGCCTGTTTTAGGAGCAAATTTTCCTATCCCTTAAACTGATTGCAAATTAACCCAAACTTAACAAATGGAAAAATTTGACAAATGCAGATTTGTACATATTCTGAGTAGGTTCACCCCCTTTGATGTAGGTTCGCCCCTGTTGTTGCAGATTCGCCTGTTTTGGTAGTAGATTCGCCGCTGTGAGGTGCAAATTTCCCTGTTCAGTGTGGATTCGCCCCTGTGTGTAAACCTGAACCTGCAAAACTTGAAACAACAGAAAACATGAAATAGCATACTTGTTTGTGGGTCCCACCAGGCATGCCAGAAATGTGTGCAGCATGTTTCCTACCCTAAAATAGTGCAAAACGAATGAAATGCAAAGGAAGAAAAACACAAAACAACACCTCAAGATTGGCCTAGTTAAACTTGAAAAAAATAAAGCAAAATAGAGTGATTTCCCTTGTTCATGTTGATAGGTTGGTTGGCCTTGTTGATTCATTCGATTGTGTGCTCCTAGATCGATTTTGACAGTATAACGGCTTGATTTTGCTTGATTTGGATGCAAGGATGGATGAAAATGGCTATAGATGCAAGATGGTAGTGTGAACTTGAGAGATTAAGAGGATGAATGCTTGAGAGCTTGAGAATGGTTAGGGTTCTTGCTTGAGAATGTGGTTGTGAGTGTGATAGAATGCTTAGGGATTCAAAAATGGCTAAGTGCTAGTCATTTAACCAAGAGAGATAGAATGGACGGTGGAGATTGAAAGAGGGCAAAAGATCAAGGGTTGATGAAGAGTTGACCAAAGGAATTAAAAATTATTTTTTAATGTGCATGGGGATGACAAAAGGAATTAAATATTCCTTGGAAAAGATAAACAAAATTAAAAATTCCTTGGGAGATGAGAGGGGAATTAAAAATTCCTCAAAAAGGATCTTGGGAAGAAAAAAGGAATTAAAAATTCCTTGGGGGATCAAAGAGGAATTAAAAATTCCTCAAAAGGACCTTGGGAAGACAAAAGGAATTAAAAATTCCTTGGGGGATGGGGAGAGTTGATTAAAGGGTTGATTAGACTAGCTAATGAATGATTAGAAGATAGTTAGGTGGCTAATGAAGATTAGGAGCCAACTTGCACAAGTTGGAGGATGTGACACATCCTAATCACGGATTAGACATTTGCACACCCTTAATGATGAGATGAGGTGGATTAGGATTAGGTGGGTGGATGAGAGATAAAGGGAATTAAATAAATGAATTATTTATTTAATTCCTTGAAGGAAAGGAATAAAGGGTAAGGTATTTAATTATTTAACCAAATACCTTAGGGATTGAGAGGAATTTAGGAGTATTAATTAAATAATAACAATATTACTTAATTACTACAAATAAGAGGATATTTAGACGAAAAGGGATAAATTTGGACAAATGTAAGTGTCCAAATTTAGGTGTCTACAATATATATATATTGAATGTAATTCATATTAACATCAAACATCACATAAATTTGATGCATTCAGCCTTACATATATATACTCAGCAAATTATATAGAACCAAATTTACCAAGGCAATGGGTAGAAATCGAAACTCAAACACTACAACTTCCATGAACTCTAAATCGATCCCAAATCCTATGATATAAGTGAAATCTACACAACTTTGAATATGTTTAATTAAACCAATACATGATAGCAGAAAATTGAATGCCAAGGGTGGAGCTTATACAACAAACTATTTAAAGTTGGATGCCAACATGAATTCGCCTTATATGTTTGGATGCCAAGCTATAACCCTATAAGTCGATATGCCACAAATAAAAAAAGCTACTTCATAAAAAAAAAACTCATCATCCAATAAAGAATCAAACAAGGAACACCTCTATGAGTGTATGCAAGCGGCCAAAAGCAGCTGGTGTAGCCAAGATGGGTAGGGTGTGTGGCGAATCTATTAGCCATTGAAAATATAGTTTCAACAGAAATATGGCAAGGCACAAATAAATCAAATGCAAGTGAAAATGGGTTTAGAAACTTTCTAGCGAATGCAATTGGGAGTTGCAAATCAATGCATGCAGATTGGAAAAATACAAGCATATAAATCGAATATTACGCAACATAGGACAAGAGGGCACTACTTGCAGAAAAGAATGGAGGTGCATGGCATCACACAGCCAATAGAGACTATACCAACAAAGTAAGACTAGATCCGACTAAGGAATGGTAGATTTTTAGAATTTTACAAACACCAAATATAATACAGCATGTAACGACCACCAAGGCAAAGCATAATAAACGAATTCTAGCATAAAATTTGTACCATTAAAATAGAGCCCATAAAGCTATATTCGGTATTGCCTGCTTAATTACACAGTTAAACAATCAAGGCAGAGAAATGGAAGCAAGGTACAAGCATCGAAATAAAGAACATAGATGAAACTAACCCGGAATCCAACGCAAGCTAAGACAAAGTCCGATGCTGAGTTCAAGCTTCTACAACAACCCCTCGTCTTTGAGACTCTTGATCAAATTCAATAATTTTTTCCCCCAATTCAAATTTTGAGAACAATCAACCCAATACAATTAATCAACAGATTATTCTTGCAAACCAGTGCGCTATTTGAAAACCCCCAAAAATCTTTGAATCTCCCCTTCACACCAAAATGATAATTATTTATTATTTTTCCAAAAAGAAGCTATAATATTTTTGAACACAAAAATCAGACAAAAATCCCATAAAATAACAAGTTTCCAAATGGCAAGCAGTTTGAAGTCACGCATTGCTCCGAATAATTCTTTTTCTATCTTTTTAATTGCCTTTTACAGTTTAGCCATTATTGTATTCCATTTAATATTTTAGTTGCATATTATTATATTTTCCACATTTTAATTTATTAAAACTCAACATTAATAATTAATATCTTTATATTTTATTTTTGAAATACTTTATAACTAAATGATTTAATTTAATAAATTAATTAACCAAAATCAACATATATATCTATTTATCAACATGATTTATTTAATAATCTATTTAATTCAACAATTAATCCAACAACATAATTAACAAATTTAATTTAACAACTAAATATCAACAATCATCACCCAACCATAAACAAGTTCGAAAACATAAACAACTGACCACAAACACATACAAAACTGACGAGTGACCAACTGGATACTCATCCTCGTTGAGGATGATGGCAAAGGTAGGGGACCGTATGTTATCTCCATTTTCATCAATTTTTCATTGGGTTTAAGGCACACTTAGACCTAACAATTCAGGTGGAGTCAATGCCTAGTACCTACAACCTGTATCAAACAAACACAGTCGAATAGCATATATATAATCAAATAGTCAAACACACCGTGAAAGGAAATCACAGCATAGCAGGGTACTCATGAATAAGTAATGCAACATTGTTCCTCTCACCAAGACACATCCAACAAAACCCACATCAATGCATAGCAACCAATTACATAACAAACAACATCGAACAATCACCATATAAATGCATAGTAACCATGATCAGATAAACACATAATGGTCATAATTAAATTAACCACATAACCAATAAGTCCTTAAAACTGTCATAGCATATGCATAAACTCAAATAGTAGCAAGAATATCAAAGTATCATCAAATGTCATCTAGTATCATCAAAGCAGAAATTGTAACATCAACAAAGTGTCATAATGTCTTTCCTAACAAAACAATCCTTAGTTTAATGGAAACTAGCCTGAGGGCACTACACATAAAAATTCTAAGGCATTGGCCTTGATAAGGGTCTCAATTGATAAGTCATGTATCACTTTCAAGGGTGCAATGCACAATGAGAAGCACTAAACAAGTCAATGGACTTAAATGATTCCCAATCAAAAATTGAATACTTACAATTACAATGGAAGTTGTTCAAACTTGAGTTGAAGAATGGTGATGTAATGAACCAAACTTTAAAAATCCAAACAATCAAGCATGATGTTGATTTGCTAGTGTAAAATATATATATATATATATATATATATATATATATATATATATATGTGTGTGTGTGTGTACATATATGTACATATATACATACATATATATGTATAAATAAATGTATATATATATACATACATATATATGTGTATGTATATATATACAAATATGTATACATATATGCATACATATGTATGTATATACATATATATACATACACATATATATATACACATATATATATGTACATATGTACATATATATGTATATGTATATGTATATAAATATATGTACATATATATGTATATATAAATGTATATATATACATATATATATATACATACATACATATATATATACATACACATATATATATATGTACATATGTACATATAAATGTATATATATACTTATATATGTATATATATACATATGTATGTATATATTTGTATATGTATATATGTATATATGTATATGTCGGTATTGGCATGGTGTGATGGTTTATAGGTGGCATTGTTGTTCTTGCCACCAAGGTTCAAACCCCGTTGGGGTGGTATTGTTGAACGGTTGTATCCGGTTCATAGCTCCGGTCAAAAGCGTTTACCCCTTGAATAAATATGTATATATGTATATATGTATACATACAATATATATATGTGTGTGTGTGTGTGTGTGTGTGTGTATGTATATATACACATACATATGTATATATGTATGTACATATATACATATATATGTATATATGCACATACATATATACATATATATGTATATATGCACATACATATATACATATGTATCTATGTATGTACATATATACATATGAATGTGTATATATACATTTATAAGTATATATATATTTATATATCTATGCATGTATATACATACATACATACATACATACATACATATATATACATATATAAGTTTATATACATTTATATATGTATGCATGTATATATATACATATATATAGACATATGTATATGTATGTATATGTGTGTGTTTATATACATATGTATGTATATATATGAGTACCTTCATAAAAGCTTTTCTTCCCACATATTCAACCTACTTGGAGTCATTCCAAGCAAACAATCAACTAAAGACACTTCTAATCAATTGATTGAAAAGATGGTTGAAAGAGAAAAGGAATTTGGAAGAAAAACTAATGGCATGAGAGGATATTTACTATGCTCATCAAAAGACAAATCTTACAACAAGGTTTCATCTTCCAAAATTTAAACAAATGATAAAGGGAAAGGAAACAATAGAGGACAAGGAAGCAAAACTTGTGGAAATAATGGTCAACACCATAAGAAGCAAAATGACAAATAAAATTTCTTTTGCAAACATTATGGAAAAAAAGAATCATGAAGCCCATAAATCCAAAGCACCGTGAGATAAGATTGAGGCCTATCAAAAATAAAAGGAAGCAAATAAGGGGAAAAAAAAAATCTCCTAATCAAACTCAACTCCATTTGCAAGTGAATGTGTACACACATTCCATATTATATGATGTCAATCATGTCTCCATAAATTCACCCTAGTATGATGCTTGGGTCTTAGATATAAATGCCATGCAACACAAATTTTTGAAGAAACTTTTTGGAGTTTTATGAAGAAAGATGTGGACCTATGTATTTGGTAGCTAGACCAAGTTTTCAACCTCAAGGAAAACGGACAATTTGACTCAAGTCACCAAGACTTCTAGATTTCATTCTCTACAATGTGCTATAGCTTCCTTAACTAAAAAGAAACTCATTGCCCCTGGTGCTCATTCAACAACAATGCCCATTTTGTTGGATGATGGAGAGGTAACCATCAAAAGTGATAATACAATTGCATTGATTAAATCTAAGGAAAGCAAGTTGTTGAAACTCAAAGGTGAACCTTCAATTTTAAGGAACTTTTATCACCTTGTTGAAGGAGGAATGTCAACAAGTATATTGTGATACACAATTTTTGGGCAATACCAATTATGGCAACATTCACACAATGCAAAGAATGGTGTTATAAGATATCCAAATCTACCCAAAACAATTAAAAATTGTGAAGCATGCATCTTAGCTAAACAAGAAAGAACCATTCCAAAAGTCAAATTGGAGAGCTGAAAAGAAATTGCAATTGATCCACTCTAATCTTTGTGGTCCCCTTCGAGTTCCTTTTGTCAATGGTAATAAATATTTCAAGTTGTTCATTGATGAATACAATAGAATAACTTGGATCGGTTTTTTGAAGCAAAAATTGATAGCTTTTGAAACATTTCAGAAGTTTCACACCATGGTTGAAAATGAAGCACAATCCCATATTGGCACATTGAGGACTAATAATGGTGGTGAATTAAAATCGAAGGTGTTTAAATACTATCCCAAGAAACATGGGATCAAACATCATCTCGCAATTCCTCACACTCCTCAACAAAACAAAGTAGTTGAAAGGATGAACAAAACTATGATAAATATAGTTTGAGCAATGTTGTAAGTGTAGTCCAAATAGTAGTCCATCTCCATAACAAGTCATGTAGTGCCCCCTCCCATTTGCATCTTGTCAATGTGAGATCATTGCTTCAGCTTCACCATTTGCTCGTGATTATTGTGGCAATTATATTATGGCTTTGAATGGTGTATATGAACCACTGCATATTGGAGACAAGGTCCCTCAACATGTTGGTTGTTGGAATTTTGTACATTTATATGCTTGGTCTATCATTATGCTTCAGTTTAGTGATGTGCATTACATATGTTATGATTAAATGTGAATGTGGTTATTGATGTTCAAAGAATTATTTATATGATATACATATGGATGTTATTTTATGCTTTATGTTATTGAACCTCATTGGGTGATTATGTTGTGCTTCAGCTATATATACATTGAGCAAGTACCCTTAACGTGCGTTCAGTGGTTATAGGTACCAGGTTATTTCTTGATACAGAGAAGGGAGGAGTTTTTCTTACAATCACAATTCAACCTATTTCAAACAACCTTCAACTTTCAAAACTCTAACTTGACCCTTTACTCCACAATTCCCTCATTTTGCCTTGTAGCATACTAAACAAAGAAATTTGAGCATATCTTCCAAAATACTTTTCAAACCCACCTAAGGATTTTCATTCTAGACACCTATTATGGCATTCTTTAGCATATCAAGTTTGTGCATGAAGTTGTTTCAGACCTTCACCTTCTAAAAATTGTTGCTACACTGCTAAGAGGCTCAATTAGCCATGTTTTCCAAAGCAACACCAACCCAATCACTCTCCCAACCTCAAATTCCTATTGCAATGTCCTTCACGGGTCTCAAATGGCCAAAATCCACAACTTCTAGCAAATGAAACACCCACAAGATCATCAAACCATAAAACCCTTGTTTAGGCCTATTTAAGCATGCTCCTGCAGGGGTTTATTGAATCTATGTTCTCCAAACCTTATTTCACCAAAAAAACACCTTAAACATATCACAATAAGTATGGATATGCTTCACAAACCAACTTACACTCTTTACTAATTCTTTTTCATCAAACTCCAATCCTTAGCCACCATTTTTGGCTCCAAACATGACTGAAAACCACTAGGGCATCATTCCAAATTCAAAAAATGGCCTTCCCTGCCCCTAAAAACCATACAAACATAAAACCTACACCTAGTTGTGCCATTCCACCAAGTTAGAGCATGATTCACCAAGTGGAATGGCTTAAAAGACCATTTTATGCACTCAAACCCTCAAACAAGGTTTTACCAGACCACCTACAGTAATTTGCTAATAAATTTCTTCAAGATTTATGAAATTCAATCAAACAAAATCCAAAATAGTTCATGCCCTCACAAGATTCAATGCATTTTAGAACTTAAGCTCTCAGTACAGAACCGTATTGTAGCCCGTGGCAACAAGTTTGCACTGGAAATTGTAGAAAACAAGGATTTCTTTATTGTTCAACACCAAAAATGACCTCCAGAAGCCATTCAAACTTGTACAACCAACAACCAATGGTCCATAACTGACTTTTGAACTTGTGACTCTTCAATTTCCAAATGTAAAAAAAATGCAATGTTGCAATGCAATTTTTTGAAAATATTTGCAAAATATGACAACATTTCCTAGGACCGACCCAACATAGACTCAATACATAGAAAATGGTCTATTATGACCTTATTTCATAACATTTTAGACACAAGACACCAAAACTCAACCTAAGACCCTATTTACAAGACTTGACATGGTGCTCTTGCACCATACACCTAGACTGAAAAGAACTCAAGTCCCTTGAGGACTATATTACATCAAAACCATGTTGCATCTTATCATTTAATGATCTCCAAGTTGTATCTCCATCTGGTGACCAATGAGTCAAGAATTCAAAACATGCATTGTCTCTTTCTTTTGATCAATGCTTTCCTTGAAGTTTTCCTCCACTTGATGGATGTTCTTTAATTGCTCTTTCATCAGGTAATGTTGTCACAACTACCCCTGTACCTGCTATCAAGCTTCTTCCACTCTTGAATTGATTTGTCTTCCTTTTCACTCCTTTTATCTGCTTAACTTTGATCTCTTTCATTTGGAGTATGTCCTTGAGTTCTTCACCACTATTTTCCTTCATCTCTTCCACCAAATTGTCTACCCCTAAAACCTCTATGTTATCAGGTTTACAAACCACTGTATTGATACAATTTAATTGCCCACTAGCCTCTTTTCCAATCAATGGACAAAACACTCTTCCTATCATGACCCCAACATGTTTCTCTAACCAAACTTGCATTCCCACAATCAATTCATCCTTGACCTTCTCTTTATTTTCTTTTGACACCAACTCATCATCTTTTCTTCCCAACATTGAATCATCTTCCAAACCTATTGTCTTAGCATCTTCATTGTTAGTGATGGCTGCAAACTCCTCATGTTTTTCTTCCTCAAGATTTATAAACTCCTTACCTAACATGATCAGCTTAGTTTCCTTACCTTGTCCCTTATCATCTTCTAGTAATGGAGTCAAAGTGAAATTGTTTCCATCCTTTTCAATCTGATAAGTATTGTTTCTACCATCATAAATTGCATGTCTACCAAACTGCCATGGTCTTCCAAGCAACAAATGGCACACTTCCATAGGCAACACATCACATAGCATCCTATCCTTGTATCCACCTATTTTGAACTCAACCCAAGCTTGTTCATTAACCAAAATAGATTGATTGTCATTCATCCAAGACACCTTATAAGGTGTTTCATGGGGTACCTTTTCTAATTTTAGTTTATCAACCATTTCATTAGACACCATGTTATCAGTACTCCCTGAATCTATTACAACTTTACATACCTTTCCATTGCATCTACAAGTTGTCTTGAATGGTGTCCTTCATTGTGTTGTCTCCTTCTCCTTGGATTCTTTGAGGATTGTTCTTCTAACCATCAAGGATTCTCCCATTTCTGGAGCAGCAAGCTGATTAGGAGAATTTACACTTTCACAATCGTCCTCTTGCACCAATTGAACTCTTTTATCACCACCACTTGAAGTAGAACCTTGTTTATCTGGACACTTCCATGTTTGATGGCCAAACTGATTGCAACGATAACATCTCCTTGAAAATGTACCTGAACCTCTACCTTGTCCACAAAATATTCCTCTAAAGCCTCTAAATCCACCTCTTTGATCAACAACTTGGTCTTTGCTTTTGCTTGCATCTTCTTGGTCTTCATAGGACTGCCTTGAACCTCTTCCTCTACTAGTGTTGCTTATGTCTCTTCCTGTCTTTCTTTCCTTCTTTTTAACTTCACCTTTTCCCTAGAAGCCAACTGAAAACATTCTTCAACCATCCTTGGACTAGCCAAACTCAATTCATCTTGAATTTTAAATCTTAGCCCACACATATACCTTGCTATCTTTTCATTCTCATCTTCAACATGACCAACCCTAATACTTAATTTGTGAAATTCTTTAGTATAGGCCATGACATTTTTATCCTTCTTCTTTAAGCTTTACAAATTCTTGAAAGTTTGTATTACATGATCACCTGGCAAAAATTGGCTCTTAATCTTTGACACCATCCTATCCCATGAAAGTATTTTTGTTTTTCCCCTTTTCACTCTTTCCTCTTGAACATAATTCCACCATGTAAGAGCAGGTCCTTTCAACTTAGTCTTAAAAACTTTACCTTCTGATCATCTACAACCTCCTTGTACTCAAAGTAGTTGTCCAGTGCATCTATCTAATCCAATACCTCTTCAGCATCCAACTTTCCACTATACATTGGCATATCTATTTTCTCACCAGAAGCATCTCCTTTGACAACCTTGAGCATTTTCACCATCCTTCTCTCATTAGGTTCCAATTCATCATCACCTTGGACTCTTCCTAGAGGTTTTTCATCCTCACCCTCTTCCTCTTCCTCTCGATCACTTTCCTTTCCAGTGGCCTTTCCTCTTTTTTGATTGGTCTCTAATGCTATAAGTCTAGCTAATACTGCTTCTTGTGACTCCTTCATCAACCTAATCTCTCTAGCAATAACACCACTTCCTTTACGAGGCATCTTGTCCTTTCAACTTAACACTTTTCCTTCTTCCAATTGTAACATTTCCCCTTCAAAAGATCAAAAACCTATGCTCTGATACCAATTGATGTAGAGCAAGGAGGAGTTTTTCTTACAATCACAATTTAACCTATTTCAAACATCCTTCAACCTTCAAAACTCTATTTGACCCTTTACTCCACAATTCCCTCATTCTGCCTTGTAGCATACCAAACAAAGAAATTTGAGCATATCTTCCAAAATGCTTTTCAAACCTACCTAAGTATTTTCATTCTAGACACCCATTATGGGATTCTTTAACATATCTAGTTTGTGCATGAGGTTGTTTCAGACCTTCACCTTCTAAAAATTGTTGCTACGCTGCTAAGAGGCTCAATTAGCCCTATTTTCCAAAGCAACACCAACCCAATCACTCTCCCAACCTCAAATTCCTATTGCAATGTCCTTCACAGGTCTCAAATGGCCAAAATCCACAACTTCTAGCAAATGAAACACCCACAAGATCATCAAACCATAAAACCTTTGTTTAGGCCTATTTAGGCATGCTCCTATAGAGGTTTATTGAATCTATGTTCTCAAGACCTTATTTCACCAAAACAACACCTCAAACACAGCACAATAAGTTTTCATATGCTTCACAAACCAACTTACACTCTTTACTAATGCTTTTTCATCAAACTCCCATCCTTAGCCACCATTTTGGCTCCAAACATGACTGAAAACCACTAGGGAATCATTCCAAATTCAACAAATGGCCTTCCATGCCCCTGAAAATCATACAAACACAAAGCCTGCACCTATTTGTGTCATTCCACCAAGTTAGAGCATGATTCGCCAAGTGGAATGGCTTAAAAGACCATTTTATGCACTCAAACCCTCAAATAGGGTTTTACCAGACCACCTACAATAATTTGCTAATAAATTTCTTCAAACTTTATGAAATTCAATAAAAAAAAAATCCAAAATACTCTTATTTCATTCCCTCACAATATTTAATGCATTTTAGAACTTAAACTCTCAATACAGAACCGTACTATAGCCTATGGCAGCAAGTTTGCACTGGAAATTGAAGAAAACGAGGATTTATTTATTGTTCAACACCAAAAATGACCTCCAAAGGCCAACCTCAAAGTTTGTAAGGAATTTTTCAAACTTGTACAACCAACAAAAAATGGTCCATAACTGAATTTTGAACTTGTGACTCTTCAACTTTCAAATGTGACAAAAAATGCAATGTTACAATGCAATTTTTTGGACAATATTTGTAAAATATGACAACATTTCCTAAGACCGAACCAACATAGACTCAATACATAGTAAATGGTCTATTGTGACCTTATTTCATAAAATTTTAGACAACACACCAAAACTCAACCTAAGACCCTATTTACAAGACTTGACATGGTGCCCTTGCACCATTTCTCCACCTAGCTACACAAATTTGAGCTATTCCCCAATGGTGGTTAATTTGAAGATGTCACATTGGGCCTCCCTATCTATTCCTCAATTGTACTATAATCGAATATGGTATGTGTCATCGTAACGCCCCACCAAAGAACCCCAAAGGACAACACAACTAACTACAAGCTAAGACAATTTTTTTTTAAAAATGAATTAACATGAATTGAAAACACATATCTAATACAACATGTGGGTTAAGCTATGTCCTCTAAGGTTCAATGATTGTATTACGACCACATATAATAAACAAGAACTAACATCCATCATGAATACACTCACAATAAGAGTTCATTTATATTCAAAGCATCGAAAGAATATCAACAAACATTCCATACATAACACCAGATAAATAACCATCAATGAATGTTCACGTAATAATAATCAGTGAGTACATATACCATTTTCCTTACATAAGAGTAAATTATTACATGGTTCAATATTACATCAAGATTCCCTTATAACAACGGGAATAATTAAATCAAATTACATTACAAAATTGTTACCGACTTTCGATAATAGCTCAATCAGGTAGAGTTGTGATTTTCAAACGAAGAGTAAGGTACATTTTATTTTTTCTATATTACATTTATGTACATAAACAAAATCATAAGATTACATCACTAGATTGCATTTATGCAGATACATATAACATAGGAGAAAGTACAAAATATTTGCAAGAAAAGTAATCTTTATTGATAATGCAAATGGATAACGTCTCACACAAGCCGTGAGATTGACTATTTCAATGCAAATAAAATAAAAACTATACATTTGAAAATAAAGAAATGCACATATAAGGAAAGGTGACCCATCATTGCCTGAATGACGAGTCCTGGTGGAGTTGCCTTATGTCATCTTTGGTCCTCCCGCTTGTCTTGCATCCAGTTGTCGCTCCTTTGCTGCTCCTAATTGCTTTCATCTAAGAGAGAGTTTTGTTAGAGCAATGAAGGATCACAAATCAATATATGCACAAACATCTAAAAACATATAACTTGACCTTCATTTGCATTAAAATAGTTTGCACATCATAAAATGTCCAAGGAAGCAAGAGTTATCAAACACATCCACCATATGCTTGTTTTTATCTAACATGTTTGCTTCCTATGCAGGTACAGGTGAAATCCTTGTTTTTGTTTTGATTCATCTGATTATAGCATGTGGGATAAAATGTGGCTCCCATAAGGGTTGAGCCCAGCATGCTACCCTCATATTTTTTGAGGGATTGAAGTGTTATTTATCTTAGTGCCTTATCTTAAGTCATTTTTGCATATTCTAATAGGAATCAAGATATAAAAATATTCATCTTATTGTAAGCATATCCACCTCTCTAGTCTTGTTACTCATGTACTTGCATGTGAATATCATTATTGAAGAGGTGAATATGCTTATGCTAAAGACACCTATCCTTATCTCTTGAGGACTCTATCAAGATATATCAAAAATAAGTCATGAGAGATGATCAAGGGTAGTTTATTGACAGTCAGATCACTGTCCAGAGCAAATAGAGACCTCGGGTCAATGAGAAGAGTCTAATTCACTTGAAGGGTACAGTGTCATGGAGATATGGACATTCATTCTTTAAAAGCATGGCAATGTAATATGAACAATACAGAGAATGTTGTCTCAGCATTAAAGGAAATGAGACTCTTAGAGACACAATAATGTATTTGCTTCAGAATACTTCAAATATAGAAAAGGAAGTTGCAGAGAGATGATAAGTGAAATGCATAGTTAGGGTCATCATGCAAGTGTGTTGTCTAAAAAAAAACAATGCAAATGATATCATATGAGCAGTTATAATCATTAGACATGATAGTGTTCAAGAAAATGAACATTGTGTAAAATCTTGTATCAAAGATAAAACAAAGCTTCAAGGAAGCTAATACCTCTTATGGTCTACAGAAGTGAATGATGCAGTGTTAATGAGCAAATAAAAGGTCTTTTGTGTGTTGTGGGATTATAATTTGTAGTATTGGAGTGATACAAATCTTGAGCTGGGTGAAATCTCAAACCTAGAAACATAAATGAAGCATGAAAGAGAATAAAGAAATACAAGCAAGGTCGAGCTATAGCTTTCCTAAAATAGAGAGAATGCTTTGATGAAGCTGACTCGGGAAGGAGTTACCTATGGAGAAGGAAAGTAAATACAAAGCATTTCCTTATACTTCAACAGAAATTTGGAAAACATTTGCTAAAATGATTAAGCAACAGTGGCCAATACATGGAAACAAGAGAGTATTCTAAGCATAATGTGAAAGTAGAAAATTCACTGAGAGGTAACATCCTGTTACTTTTTTACATGCAAGTAAGACCTACAAAAAATAGAATTCTTTCATAATAGAGGGTTTGTACCAAGTCCAAAGCCTTGGTAGTTTGCAGGGAATTCAATAGGAGTGAAAGCTTGAAGAAACAATTAGTTACCCATAACACATTTTTTCATAATACCCAAACCCACTTGGGTATTGTTTCATAAATTATAACTGCAGAAGTAAGAGAAAGGTTCGAGCTAGGTATAGCCATGGCAGCTCGAAATGGAGAAAAAATGTCAATGGAGATGATAGAAATTTAAAAAACATGAATGAAATACCCAGATGGTCAAATGGGAACCCTCAATACCTGCAAGAAAATCATTGTACATTTGTGTTCTTTAGGGAGGTCGAGCTCAGAATGCGAGGGTTTGATCACTTTTATTTTTAGGAAAAGTGATGTGTTACCTTCAATGAAGTCGTGATCGTAAGCCACCAAAAGGTTTAACAGAAAATGAAACCCACAAATGTAACATACACAGGAGACACCATTTTTTGCAAGGAAATGTGTGAGTAATATAGAGAATGTATTCTTTTTGTAAACCCTAAGGCTGAACTATATACATATAAACAAAAGAAGCAAATATTTGTACAATGAAGCCTACAGCCCAAGTTTTTGTCATTTGCATGCAAGAAATCATGGAGAGTTTATGTTTCTTTGTTCCCCAGTGCCTGTAGCATGAATGGCCATGACATAAAAGGTAAAATGTCTCTATGTTTTCAAGAAAGAACATAAGTAAGGAGAAAAAAAGATTCCATTAAGATATCTGGAGATACAAGCTTTCATAAATAAAAATGATGAGTAAATATTACGACCTTTCCATTTTCAGGAAGTACAATGAAACCTGTGGCCTGGGTTTTTATTAAATCTTCAGATTTATAGAAAATGGCAAAAAAATTTAGAGAGTGTGTGTATTTGCAGAATAAAAGCATAAGGTCTGATATTTAGCCATTTTCCTATTAAATGTGCTTGATTTCGAGCTATTTTTTTTCTTCAAAAGATACAACAGTGTGACATACGAATGCTTACCAGAGCCTCTTAGGTCAATATTTTTCAAGAAAATGTGCTTGGAAAGGCCTCTGTGCACAAAAATCTGCCATGAAATTCATCTTGCAAAGCTTCTTCGAAACCCTTGTTGGCGGTCTCTAGGTTTCCAAAAGATTCACAGTCACAAATGAATGAATGATTTTCATTTTTTGCATGCTTTTGTTATTAGGGTTTCTTACCCTAAGCTGGCCGATGGCATATTTTTGCCATGTTTTTAAAAAAATGCAAATATGACTAATGTATACCATGGGCTAAGACTTTAAGTCTTATACCTTGTAATTTACCCCTCTTCATATGCTATGTAAGTCTTTAAGACTTATACTTTGATGTTATTTTCTCAAAGGCTTGAGTCTTTTATTTTATTTTTGCATTTATTCACATGTAAAGCATTTTGACTTGAATGATGTTCTTTTAAATCATTTAAGTCACATTGCTATGCAAATGCAAAAAAAAATAGGATATGCACCTTTTATGCCTTTATGAGTATTGTGAGGAGTTATGCTTTTGCAAGCATATAGAGCCAGTTGTTACAGTTTGGGAACATGTGCCAATAGGGGGTCTTTATTCATCTTGTTGGAGGATATGGAGGGAATATAGGGGTGGTTTTGCATGCCTAGATGCTTGGTATGGTCAAACTTGTGCCCTCAACACACACGCCCCGTTCGGAATGGGGACCCTCTTTTCTTTCGCCTTGTCAAGTCGTTTTGTCGCTGCCTCATTTTGCGTGCCCCCATTTTTGGTGTCCCGAATGGTCAACATACCTTCGAGCTTCCATTTCTAGTTGACCATGTTTTTTCCCCTTCATTTTGGTTGAGTCATGGTTCCTTGCGGACTCTCCTTAGCAGTTTGCTCCTGCCAGCGGCCTTAGGGCCTGTCGGGCTCGCCCCGTCGACTTTCCCTGGCCGGGTTTCCACTTTAACTCCGCCGTTCTGAATGACCAACCTGCGACGGAACTCCGCCCTCCAAACCCCAGGTTCCCCTTCACCGTCGGTGATTTGCAAAACTTAGAAACGACCGCAGTGTCACATCCTTCTGGCCCCCGGGCCCCGGACCTCCCGCCTCCGTCCATAAGTTTGAACTCACTAACCCCACGGCTGGTCGTACGGACATTCAATGAGGGAATTAAATGCTATTCAGGGTATAAATATAGGGGTTGACCTATTATTTTCATTTTTCAGGTTTTCCAGAGGAGATCAGAGTGTTGAGTTCAAGGAGTTCATTGCCTTCGTCGACCGCCGCCCTCGCACTCGTTGTCATCATTTGGCCGTCTTGGGTAGATTTTCCAACTTCCCTCATCGGACTCCCAAGGTAGGTTCACCGTCCGCCTTCCTGAGAGTCTTTTTTGAATTCACGCTTAAAAAATTGAATAAATATAGGCTAGAATGCTTTAATTAGCTCACATGATAAAATGCACAAAACCCATGTCTTGGAATTCTCAAAAACATCCAAATCATCTCCTAGGATCGATCTGGACCTCTCCCTCGCTGCTATCATTCTTCGTGCAGGGCATTCGAGCCCTCTGGGCCCGCACCAGTTCATCACCACAAAACTTATCAAATAGACAAACTTTTTCCAAACAGCGAGACTGCCTCTCGGGCCTGCGACCCAGGATTTTCATCGGCGGTTCGCCGTCAGGCTTAATGAATTTAGCAAACTTGGGACTAGCCTGCATTTCTACTTCTTGGACTCGAACCCCCGGACTTCCGTGTCCCGAACATCACGAAGCTTCCGCTGTTCCCAAATGGTGGAATGACACCGTCCACCCGAGCTCTGGGGCTCGCCTTGTCTCTTGTCGTCCGACATTAAACGCGCAAGAATAATTGTTCTATCTCATTCCCAGGTCCCAATCCATGGACTTCCGTTACAATTCACTGTTTCAAACAGCCATATGATGGCAACCTTCCGCCTCCCGGGTCCCGACCTTCCATTTACTGCGAGAAACAAACAACAATGAACTTTGACATCCTTGCCCTCATCGGGCTCCGCCCTCCAGGATTTCGTCTCACCTTCATCATCTCACAAGGGAAAAGCATGCACATCTTCCTGACCTCTGGGACCCGCCCTCTTAATCACTGAAGAAAACTCAAGAGGAAATCTGACGTCCAAGTTTGAAGCCGGATCCAGTCCACCGGGTTGCTCCCACCGGGTTTACGTGCCTTGACCGCCCTTCAAAACGGCGAAACCTTAACAGCTTCCCGCCCCTTCAGAACCGAATGCCTCGAAATAGAAAGTGAACATTGACTGCCTTTTGGCCTCCTAGGTCCCAAACCCCGGAGTTCCTTCCCCATAACTCTGTTTCTTCTTGGCTGTTTCAAATAGCGAAGCTCTGACAGCTTCCCGACTTTGTACCTTCAGATGCTCCCAAAGTGGTCAAAATAACCTCAAATTTGAAAACCAATCTCAACCCACATGCTTAAATTCAACCCTCTCCAACACGAGCCTTTCAAACCATCAAAATGTGAAGATGGGAGAAACCACCTGGATTGCCCCAACTTGTTCGCCCTTTCCAAAACAGCATTCCTGCCAAGGAAATCCAGCCCCTTGGGCCCGGATTGTCCAAAAGCCCTTCAGAAAGTGACTAACAACATCTGAAAGAGAAAATTTAACTTCGTTAATCATATGATGTCTAATTGGATTTTTTCCACGGGATTTTGACTAATGATAATGCTTTTTGTAATTGGTTGTACTCATTACGTTTATGTTTGCAAGATATATGGAATCGGGTGCAGGACCCTCAGGGGTAGCTGCAGAGAAAGACAAAGGAAAGAAAGCAGGAAATACTCCTCAGGGAAGAGAGCACAAAGACCAAATGAAATACCAGTTCCAGGGTAAGCCTCTACATTCAAAATCATCACCGATTGGAAGGAGATCACAAACACCAATATCGGCCACGTCGATATTGATGAGTTCAAACAAAGGGTTATAGTCCACCCAAAAACTGACAACGCAAGATCAATCAGACAGAGTGGGATTGCAAAAGCAGCAGGCTTCCCCCCATCTCTCATAGCCCCTAAATTATTCATGGCCTGCCAGCAAGCCTACCAGCCATAGACAAGAACCATCATTGATAGAGACGAGAACGTCCTCGCTGATATGTCGGCTGAGTGGATTACTAGAAATTTTTGCATTTCTACCTTTGAAGAGATGGAGATGCCCACCATGGAGGAAGGAAAGGCAACATGGGACGAAAATCTGATGGGTTGTAAGAAATTAATAAATCAATATTGGCTCAAGGAGAAAAGAGGCACCACTGCGAAGGTTCCTCAAGAGCTCTTTCACAGCGATTTCTTTGAGGACTACTACGACCTAGTAACCATGTTGAGTAGGGTGATGGGCCTCTCCACTGTTGCGTTTTTCCAAGAGTGGATGGTATATTTTGCTGAACAAATCCTCCGTGGGGATGAAGATGTAACCACAAAAGCCTCATTCTACTGGGGAGGCATCATAAGCGACTGCTTCTATGAGCAGTTTATGAATATGAAGAAGAGCTCTAAATTTTGCATGACCTACTATCTGGTCTATTCACTGGTTGAGCAGAGGCAATACAGTGGATTATTTGTGGCACCTGATGAGGAGTCGGGACAAAGATTGAAAGCCTATGATAGATATCCCCAGCTATAGTTCAGAAACTTTAAGGAGTACTACAGGGTGAATGATGCCTTCATCGACCACATCATCAGGCTGCTAGAAGGAGATTTTGAGAGAAGGATCTCACATAGCGCACGGGCATTCCTGAAGTAATACGCCTTCCTATTCATATAGTACCCAAAATTCACCTATATTCGCACCCACGGTTTCACAAAAAGGCCAAATAAGCTGCCCCAGTACCCCAATGACCGGATCATATTGTTAGAAGTTTCCTGGCAGCTACAGCATATACATTCAGTCCTCGGCGGTAAACACTTGGCAGGGATCCCTTATCCCTTAGCCTTCGGTCAAGGGATGTATAAATTGCAAACTTCCCAGTGTGCTAGGAATTCTGAAAAGGAGTTGGTAGAGTACCATTTCCGCCAACACATTGCTCGCCCACGGATGGACCCATATGGGCATATAAGAAAGGCACTAGAACTAGCGTATGCCCACCTACATCACGTTGAAGATTTCTGGGTGAATTGTCAGAGTGACAAGGAGGTGCATGCAAGGCATTACATGCGGATGACCGCATACTTTGTAAGAAGGGTACAACTGTTTCCTATACCAGACCAGGTTGAGGAGGTTGAGAGCACCATCATGGACCCCAGGTACGCAGCGGTCGCTAATTTTTCACTGCCAATGATAGACTAGGATGAACAAGAGGTCAATGACCTCGACATTGTGACTAAGCCAATAATGTCTCGAACCAAAAAATGGATTGATGGACAAGTAGCCTGATTAAAGCAACAAGGGGTTGTCCTGACATATGAAGGGCTCAAGAGTGAGCCTAGTGCCACGGAAGTTTTCGCTGCAACAACTTCAATAGGCGGGACATCCAAATCTCCTCTGATCACAAGATTGAAGAAGAGGAAAGGGACCAAAGCATAACAGTCTCCAGACCCCAAAATTTATTCAAGGAAAGACTCATGAGACTCACCTTCTAAGAGGCCCAAATGGATGGGAAGCATTGCGGAGCAGCCACCAATTCAGGAGGATCCCCTTCAAGAGGGTGAGGAAGGGCGGACAGATCAGCCAAGACCTCCTCCGACTCTACCTGTCTCTACCACCCTTCCACCTATTTCCCAGGCCATGGTTGCTACATCCCCACCTGCAGTGGACATCTCAGTCCACCTTGCCTCCTCTCCCCCGGCGGGGCCCATAATAATTATTGACTCTTCCTCCACCGTAACTACTCCACCTTCCTCCGCCGCCATGTCGCCTACTACATCACTCCCACTGGCAGTAGTGACAATGCCAATGCCCGCACTAGCATTACCGGAGGCTTTTTCGCGGCACATGCAGAATGTTCCCTCTGAAATTTCTCAGATCTTTCTGGTTCCCACCATTCAAGCTTCCGTAGCGTGGGTCCTCACCAGTATTACGCCTTCGCAACCTCCAACGGGACCGCTAGCAATGGAAGCCACAATGTTAATTTCTGAAGAATGGGAGAGGTGGGAGAAAGAAGCCTCAAAGGAAATGGAGGAGGAAGTTGATGAGTACCATGAACACCTGAAGTATGAACACCGAAAAATTGACAGGGTGGTCTACGAGGAAGAAGGAACGGGGTCTTCCGAGAGCGAAGATGAAGAGGAGGGTACAGGTGGTAGAACTATTGTACAAACCTTCAACAATGATCTCAAAGAGGAAATGGCTAGACAACTGAAGCATGATGAAGAAGAGACAGAAAGGTCACCTCCCAGAGAAGAGCAAGAAGGTGGTAGGACAGCGGAAATGGTAGAACTCCCTATAGGGGGATAGTTGGAGGTTGTGTCGCCTCCTTATAGAGAGGAAGGAAATGTAGAAGAGGACAAACCTGAGGAGCATGGGCATGAGGACAAACAAACTGAGGAGGAGAAAGGGAAAGGAATTGAGATAGAAGAAAGCCCACATAAGCAATTGCCTACTAAGCCTCCCGTCAAACGCCTCACGTTCACCCAAGACTCCAACGAGGAAGAGGGAGACGGCACTAGAATGGAAGAAAGGGCTCCCACGGGTAAGCAAACAGAGATCCAGACAGAGGAAGGCGAGGTTGATCGAGAATTTCCCAAGGAAAAATCTACCATGCTCGAATGGCTGGAGAAGCAACTTGAAAAGAAGAATCCCACCTCGAAAGACCCAAGAGCGAGGCTACAGGCTATCCTAGCCCGAGCGCAGATCTCAACCAAGAAGGAGAAGAAACCCAAAGTTAGATCCAAGGTAACGATGGATGCTTCTGGGTCCCGAACTATACAAATAGCAACACCAGTGGTAGGCTAGGAGGGAGTAAGCTATAATGTCTCCACCATTAACTTGGGGACTATTACGAGAGAGAAAAAGGTGGAGCATCTCGAGGAGTCAGTAGCTATGGTGGTGCACCTAATACAACAGGATAAACTCTCGAAGGATGAGCTTAAAGCACAGGTAGCCGCCTTGACAGATTACATTCAACAATGGTCTTCAGTCGAAGACATGCCTGCCACGTCCGCTGCTCCACCCCAACTATTGTCCAAGGAACCGATTGAAAAACTGGAAAAGATAAAGAACTTGGATAAAACTATAGAGAGTTGGTTCCAACAGGTTCTATACGTCGAGAACACAGGTATCAGTCAGGTTGTTCGAACAAAAACAAGTTCTTGGATTTACAGCAGTCCCTCGAGAACACAAGAAGGCTCTGCACTGACTTCCCTGCAAGTTACGAGTCCACCTATCCAAAGATCGAGGCTATCCTTCGGCTGCCAAGCATGACATGGGAAAAGGAGCTCGCATTCAAAAGGGACGACCATTGGCTAGTCAATGTGTGGAAGTGGGACTTTGATAACAGAAGAGAAAGGTTAGAGCAGATAATAGATAAAGTGGATCCAGATATCGAATGGGTCAAAGAAATTAGAATGGATTGTGCCCGATATCTGAAGCTACTGACAGGATATGACATGCCCATGGTACAAATTGATCTGGAGAAAATAAAGCCTCATTTCCAGAAGAAGATGGACGGCGGGATGTCAAATGAGATAACAACAGATTTCATGAGTTTTGCCACCCGCACCTTCGCCCAATCAGATTTGTTCAAAGACCACGCCTCCAAGTATGACGAAGACTGGAAAAGACTTGAGGACAACTCAAAAGAATGGAGTTATCAAGTGCTACGGTCCGAGATTATAGAAGTCGACAAGCTCCAACCGGTAATCTTGAAATTCATGGAGTATGCGGCTTTGAAGAAGTAGGAGGGCGACACAATTGTCAGTGAAGAGCTTCTGAAGGAATAGCTACAGCAGAAAGAGCAATCAGCTAAAGACAAAATGCTACAGTGTTGTCACTAGATGACGAAATAAGGATGAGGACTAAACTGTATTTTAAATTATAATATATTTGGGGGGTAGGTAGAACCCTAGTTTGTAGTGAATCTTGGCCACACAATAAGATTGAATATTGGCCATTTGTTCTACTTTTTGGGCACTATAAATAGGGGGTCTCCTCTCATTTCCAAAGGGAGTTGAGTTGTTGTAAAGACATGCTACAAAAATTTCTAATGAAAATACATTGACTTGGTGCATTTTCTGAGTTCTTTGCATGTTGCATGGTTCAATCTCCATTGTTAGATGCTTTATTTAGATTTACATTATTGTTTTAAGTTATATTTAAATTGCTTGAGTAGATTTTAGTAATGTTGTTTCGTAGTTGTGAAAATTGTTGTTGTGTAGATGCCTTCCTTGCCCATACTTTTTGTTGTTTGCTGCAGGTAAATAGTTGTGAAAAGTTAGTCTGGGCTTGAATTCAAATTTGCTCTACAATTTTATCTTTGTTGATGCATGTATATGGTGAATGAAAGGTGAAATATCTGCAGACCTTAGAAGATAGCACAAATTTCATGAGACTATGAATTTTTTGGTTAAGTGAAATTTTGTTTGAAGGAAGTTGTCCATAGCAGGAACTCCATGATTACTGTTCACAGATAGTTGCAGATCTAGGAACCTTCCCCCTTCCCTGCTCTTTTTCCCTTTTTTTTAGAAACGGCCTATGCTAAGGTTCATTGCACATTTTAAAGCCATAACTTGAAGAAAACATTGAAGTTTTAGACTGTTGTCCGAACCTATAGCGAAATGCACCTTGACTCCCATCCTAAAAAACTTCAGATTTTAAGATCCACTTTGCATCCAACTATGTAAGTCCGCCTTGTGATTACCAACAAAATCACATCAAACATCAACTAAGGAGTTCCATGCAAGTCATGACCTGACACCCGAGAGACCTTGGGGAGATTTTCAGCAACTTGTTGTCAGAGATTTTCTTTCAAGAGAGGTAGTGTACATATGCACTGCCTATGTTGAGAAAGTGTACAAAACACCCATACACAAAACTGGCACTAGAAGGAGGGCCTTGTGAAGCTAGATTGAATTGGATCATTCTCCCCAGAACGATTTCAAAGAGTTTTACAGTCAACACCGATAAAGGAGAATTTCGAGAGTTGCAGTCCCCACAAGGGAAAAATGAACTAAGGGAGGAAACGCTGCTTCTTCTTCTTCCTTTGTCCCACCCACTTCCCTTCCACCCCCACCTCCATTCAGCTCTTGTTCATCTTCCACCCTGCAATACCAAACTTCTTTTCCACCTCTTGTTTCTGGCAGCCAGGAAGTTGCCTCTCTCCCGACCTTGTCAGCCCAAGGTACAATCCAAACAGCCGCAGCCCAGGTGTAGTCCCAGGCTACTGTTTTACAACAAGTGCAGCTTTGGATTGTTGTCCTTCAATAGAAAACATCACCTCCACCTCCCGCAATGGCTTGGTTTCCACAAAATCCTTCGCCATTACAATTCGGCGCTTACCACGATATACCCAAGAATTTGGAAGGTTTTTGTTCAAAATTCCATCCTCGTGACCCGCAAAGGATTACAGAAGAATACATTAAGATATTTGAAACAACAACTACAGATATGCGGGTTGGTCATGAAGACATTGCAAGTTGCCTTTTTCCACATTCGTTGGGCGAGGAGGCCTTTTATTGCTACATCAATTTTCCGAGGGGGTCCATTACTTCATGGGACCTCATGAAGAATGCTTTCCTGCAGAAGTATAAGATTCCCATCAGCCCCTTAGAGCTATACCAACAGTTCATGTCCATCCGAAGGGAAGTTAACGAACCTATTGGATCCTTTAATGATTGTTCTCATCGTTTCTTCATGAGACTTCAGGATTCATACATACACAATGATGTTGTTGCCCTTCCTGTTTACTATGCAGCATTGGATAATCTTACATCAACATTGGTAAAAAGGATGTGCCCGCCACTCACCACGCTAGTAACTACTTATGCAGAGGTTGTTGTCGCCAATGTGGATTTGGGACAAAACATCTCCAGTCTGCTGCCTTCTTTGGGACCAGTAGCTCACCCGATGCAAGTTCAAGGGATTAATCAAGCATTCGCTCATCAGACTCCTCTTATGAACCAGGTGCCCCAACTGCCCAGTGTCTCACACCTGGGACAACCAATGAACTATGCACCTCCCGTGCCTTCTTATTTGCAACCTCAGCAACAACAAAGTTATCCTCAGGCTCCCCAACAATAGCAAGCATACTCTCAATATTCGCAAGCACCTTTGTACTTGTCAGGACCAGAATTTCCCCCATCACATCAAAATTAGCCGGTGGCCCCACCTGTCTTTCTCCAAAATCCAATACCGCACCCAAGCAGCAACGCTGAGAAGGACAAACTTGAAGAGCTAACCGAGATGATAAAGAAAATGTCTACGGAAATGACACATCTAAAGAACCAAAATAATAAATTGCAGGTATCCCAACGTAGCATCCAGGCTAATTTTAATTGGGAAAACTGAGACAACAGGGATGGTAGGGACAACCGGGAAGCAAGCACTTCTTCCAGGCAGAACTATGATAGAGGGCATAATTCAAATCAAAACTTCGAAAGGAGACCTTCTTAGAGGCATAATCGTGCATGGAACACAAAGCCCAATAACGGAGGTGTCCCTACTCCTCTTGATCAGCCAGCAAGAAATGAAAAAATGACGAGTGGGGTATATCTTGCTAAGGCAGCCTTGTCTGGATGGTGCCAGATTCACAAAACCAGTAGACACTCTGAGTTGGATTGTCCTGAATTCCAGACAGCCGCTGAAATTTTCCAAGTGGAGGTCCAAAATGTTGTTGATAGTGTCGGCTGTAGAGACATTGTTCCATCTGAGCCCTATGACTCTTCCTGTCTCGTGGTGAACCAAGCGCCATTTCCACGAAGTGACCGCAATTAGCCCGAGGTCGAGCCTACCCCCATTGAGAGCGAAGAAGTGCAAGAGGTAAGTAACGAACAAACCTTGGCTCAGCTTTTCAATTCAGTAGATAATGGTCCATTAGATGACAGAAATGTATATAGATGAAGTTCACATGTTCCACCAAAGAACAACTCCCTACTTAGAAACAGGCAGGCGAGTGGACCCTTTACAACTTCTACTCCACCAAACAATTTTACTACCCCGCCTGACCCTAATGCTAGCAATAACCCTAGGCTTCCCCATGTACCTACTCAGTATCTTAACAAGGATAAGCCTCAAAATCAGTCACAGAATCAGCCTCTAGGCCAACCCCAAAACCAGTCGAACCAAACGAAAACCCAACCTTCTAGCTCCGCCATAGGTCGAGCCTTTGACTCCAAAATTGAACAAATGGGTGAATACGTGGCAGAGGAGTTCAAGAAAGTGAAAATTAGTTTATTTTCCTTCGAACTGCTCAAAGTCCCTGTTGTAAGGCATGCCTTCTTCAGGGTACTTAATGGGACCCCATCCTCTAAAATGACACAAGAGACGTCAGCTAAAACAGTCACCTTTGAAGAACCCAGGTAGGAACCTGTAGTTCATGACAGCATAGGGAAAAAGAAGGATGTTCCCCAAAATCAATCTACGGGTAAGCAGCCCGAAAAGGAACCAGATTAGAACAATAGGCATACTTCCAAGGATCAGCCACCCAGGAAAACCAAGGATAGAACTGACGATAAAGACAGGGCTCAGGTGGCTTAGGTAGACACGCCTATGGGCCTCTTCCAAGGAAAATTTGAAACTCCCCCTTTCCTTACTACCATTCGGATATTTGGGAAGAATTTGCACAACTGCCTTCTTGATTCAAGAGCATCTATTAATATTATGCCCCTTGTGGTGTGCAAGGCTCTTGGGATTACCCCCACACCCTTGAGAAGGAAGGTGACTCAGCTGGACAAAACAGAGATCAACATTGTGGGAGAAATGAATTGAATCCTAATGGAAATTGTTGTAGATCCAAGAATACAAGTCATTAATATTCAAGTGGCTGGCATTCCCGACACATATGGGATCATCTTGGGCATGGACTTCACTAGACCGTTAAATGGGTATGCTGCTACGGACCATTCTCACATGTGGTTGCCATGGAAAGGGCTGCCAAATCCAATCTGTATAGACCGCGAGTACCGTATGAAGTACATGATCACGGAGTACAACAACCTGAATGAGGTGTTGTTTGTTGAGACAGAATTGGGAAACTACTGTCCCTTTGCCTGTCAGGGCAAATTTGAACCCTAAGAAGAGTGTGTTGTCGAAGTCCTCTTGGTGCAATGCAGCCCTCCAACCAACTTCACTCAAATGCCTCAGAGTACAGAGATGTTGGTAGGATCATATGATAAACCTAATGAAGACAATAACTTGGGACTACTCAATGGTTTCTAGGAATTCATGGAAAAGTGTGCAAAGGATCAATTCAACTTGGGTGCCCGAATGAATTTCCAGGATCTCTTGCTGCCAAATTGGTGCAGGATTCACAATGTTGCCCACTCCGAGTTTGATTGTTGTTTGTGCCAAACAGCAGTGGAGCATGTTAAAAAATCATCTATCCCTCAGAAGGAGACACCAAAGGAGGTGCTAGCAGAACCACCTACTATTCAACACACTGAGCTACAAGATTCCCCAAAGATCACGGAGGAAACCACCCAGCCAAAAGGAAACAAGAGCCTAGCTGGGCCTAAAGTCAAAGATTTTTCCAAGTTTTGGACGCTTCGATTTGATGGATCCAAATCAAAACAAGGAGCCGGTGTCAGGTTCGAACTCATTAGCCCAGCAGGTAAGACCTTTCTTGTTTCCCATAGGTTGCAGTTTTATTGTACTAATAATGTAGCAAAATACAAGGCACTAGTGCATGGTCTTCTTATGGCCTTAAAAAAAATGTCAAAATGTTGCAAGTATTCGGGAACTCCAAACTTGTAGTCAAACAAGTTAGAAAACTGTATTCCTACCATGATAGAAGACTTGCAAACTATAGGCATAGGGTCTGGGATCTCTTAGAAGGTTTAGATGCATTTAATATACAAGTGATCCCTCGTGCTCAGAATCATAAAGCTGATGCTTTGGTTCAAGCAGCCACCACTTTGCAACCCCTCTCCTTGTCTAGGCTTAAGAAGTTTACAGTTTAGCTGACATCCACACCGTTTGTCCCCAATAATGTCACTCACTTTTAGGTCTTCAATGATGATAAGCACATCCTCAAATTCATCACGAGTTTCGATGTCTTTGCCACCCAAATAATTGATGAGATTGATCCGGAAGAGGCCGAATTGGACATAGAGGGGGTCATCAACCTCAAAACCAACACGATTCCTAGAGGTATGGTTCAGCTTGAACGTATATTTGATTTGGACCAGATCAAAAATCAGGATCAGAAAACAAAGAAGGAAACTATAAGCAACCAGTGTGATGCTCACAACCTCGGGACTGCCGAGGAGATAAAAAATGTGTTTATTGGAAAAGTATGCACACCTGAGGAAAAGAAATGAATCATCGATGCTTTGCAAAAGTATCATGACGTGGTGGCATAGAGTTACGAGGATCTAAAGACTTATGACACCTCCATCATCACGCACACCATCCCTCTCAAGATAGAAGTGAGGCCATTCTGCCAACGGCAATGTCCTATTAATGCTTTGTTAGAGCCCATCATATACAAAGAGGTACAAAAGCTACTTTCAGCTAGGATTGTCTTTCCCGTCAGGCATTCCACATGGGTTGCCAACTTGGTCCCGGTCAGAAAAAAGAATGGAGAAATCAGATTGTGTCGACTTCCGCAATTTGAACAGAGCTTCGGAGAAGGACAACTATCCAGTGCCCTCATTGGATGAGGTGTTGCAGATCGTCAACAACTCCCAAATGATGTCCTTCCTCAATGGGTACTCCAGATATAACTAGGTGATGGTATAGTATGAGGATCGCCATAAGACCGCGTTCACCACTAAGTGGGGAACCTTCGCTTACAGGAGAATGCCCTTTGGGCTCATCAACGTTGGTGCCACTTTCCAACATGCCATGGATATTGCCTTCAAATATCTGATTGGAAAGTGCATAATCATCTACATGGATGATTTAACTGTGTTTTCCAAAAGGTGGAGTGATCATGTCTCTGATTTATGCAAGGTGTTTTAGAGGTGTAGGGAGTTTGGAGTTTCCCTTAACCCAAAAAAGTGCATTTTCAGTGTGACTGAGGGTAGATTACTTGGACACATCATTTCAAAGCAGGGAATCTCCATAGACTCTGAACGCATCCAATATTTGCTAAAAATCCCACCACTAGGCAGCAAGAAATAATTAAAATCCTTCTTCAGAAAGATCAACTTTGTCAGGAAATTCATCACGGGCTTTGCTGAAATTGTCAAACTGCTCAATGCTATGTTAAAACAGGATGTCAAAGTTGAGTGGACTCCCGAAGCCAAACAAGATTTTGAAGAAATCAAAAGGGTCATTACTGAGGTGCCTGTTCTCGTCAACCCAAACTATCTGAAGTCATTTTATATCTATTCATTCGCTTCAGAGCATTCTTGTGCTAGTATTCTGACTCAGAAAGATGATAAAGGAAATGAGCACCTAATTGCTTTCATGAGTGCTCCTTTGAAAGATGTTGAATTACGCAACCATAACGTAGAAAATCAATCTTATGCCCTCGTTAGGGGAGTGAAGAAATTTAGGCATTATATCTTGCGCAATAAAGTGTTTGCCATTTTCTCTGACCTAGCAGTGAAAACGCTACTTATGCAAAATGAATTGGGCGAATGGAGAGCTAAATGGGTCACACTGCTCTAAGAGTACGATATGGAAATCCAACCAATGAGGTTGGTAAAAGGACAGGCCCTCACCCGCACAATTGTCAAAGCAGCAATAGTAGGACCTAAACTTACTATGCAGCAATACCAGCTCGAAGATGTTTCCCAAGGACAGTGATATAAGGACGTTTATTCTTTGTTGAATCACAAGTGTCCACCTCACCTACAAGGAGTCCAACCTCACCTACAAGGAGTCCAAAAACTTGCTCTCAGACTAAAGATTAGTAGTTACATGTTACAAGGATCCATTTTATACAAGAAAAATCATGAGGGCATTTACTTGATATGCCTTGGCAAAGGAAGAAGCAGATCAAGTCTTGAAAGAGTTTCATGACAAGTTTGGCACGAATCATGGATCCGGACCTTCCACTGCACATCAGATACTAAGAGCAGGGTATTATTGTCTAACAGTCTTCAAGGATGCTTATTGTCATGTTCGCTCATGTCACACGTGTCAGACTGTCGCTACCAAGGAGAAGAATGTTGTTGTCTCCTTGCAGCCCGTGTTGGAGGTGAGGCCATTTGCACAATGGGGTCTCGATTTCATTGGTCTGGTAAGCCCTCCATCATCTGCGGGACATAGGTACATTCTTACTGCTACTTATTACTGTACTAGATGGGCAGAAACAATTGTATGTAAGCAATGCACAACTGAGGTAGTTACAAATTTTCTGGAAAGTTTCATTTTAAATCACTTCAGTTGTCGTTATACATTAGTATGTGATAATGGACCTTCTTTCGCTTCCTTAAAATTTGCTAGTTGGGCCTTCGACTATAGGATTGCCCTTAAATTTTCATCAAATTACTACCCTCAAGGCAATGGCCTTGCCGAGTCCACAAACAAAAACCTGATCACCGTGATTAAGAAATTGTTCGATAGGAATCCCAAGGACTAGCATACCCAACTCTGATTCGCCCTTTGGGCAGACCGCACCCGCCACAAGGCTTCCTTTGGTGATTCCCCATTCCATCTTGTTTACGGCCTAGAGCCCATATTTCCTATCCATTTAAAAATTCTCACTCTCCAATTTATCAACGATTTTTATGAAGGGAGAGACCATAGAGAAGCTCGATTAGCTGAGCTCTTGCATTTAGAAGAAGTCTGAGAACGTGCAATAGAAAATTTTTCCAAACATCAGGGCGTGGTTAAGAGATGGTTCGACCATCAAGCCAAAATCAAGACCTTTAGAATTGCAGATTTAGTCCTGTATTCGAACAAGGCCCATGAGAAGAAAGGGGGACCAACAAATTCAACAAGCTTTGCTTGGCCCCTTTCAAATAGCTAAAATTTTGGGAGACAATGCTTTCCACCTAAAGACCTTAACTGGTGAAGACGTATCATTTCCAGTCAACGGGCAGCACCTCAAGTATTACTTCCAAGCCTAAGCTCTATCGAGCTCCTTCCTATAAATACCTGTACATAGGTTAGAGTAGGTTGCCTTTTGGCTCACTTGCGTTTTGTTGTTCCCTGTTTTGCTTGTTCTCCAACTGTTTTGTTTCGAAGGAGGATGTTCTCTGTCCCATTGCAATGGTCATGGTCGTTCAATGAACGGTTCGCTTTGTTGTTCGTCCTTGGTGTTCTTTGGATAAACATTCATTCCCGACTATTGGTCCCTAAAGGCTGCCTAGGAATGGTTTCCTTGTTTGAACTCTGCCTTAGAACTTGACCCTTGGTTGGCTCTTTTTACGCATATCTCAGATCTTGCACAAAACGCATATTAAATATTTCCAAGGGACTGTACAATGCCTGCTATGATACCCTAGTGAGTGAAAAATACTAAGTCCGCTCCAGTGACCACTGCGGTTCCCAAACCCGTTGTAGGCTTCAATGCTTACACAGTCGAGCAAAAGATAAGTGAGGAAAAGAAAGTTGAAAGATACATCAAAACACAGAAAAGAAAATTTTGAAATCAAGCGACCGTATGGGTGTGCAGATAACTCTACTAGGGCTATGGACGCCCGGCTAGTAGTAGAGCAATATCCATGGGATCACAACGACAACTCCATCGGGGCTATGGACGCCTGACTGGCAGCAAGGCAATGTCCAAGTTACTTTTGGTGTTGGACGGTTTATGTAGCTTACTCGGTTGGAGTAGCATCCACTTGTCACAGTCCCACGAAAAGGAATGAATTCACCACACACACTCTTTTGAGATGTCTTGTAGGCTAACCCAACTAAGGATCCTGTTCTCCCAGTTCACTCTTAGAAGCCTGCTCCTGGTCTGCGAAAATAGAGATTTTGGGTCCAGAATGAATGCTTATCCCTAGAACGCTTGAGATCGTTTTCCAACAGAGTCGCCATTTGTTGTGCCCTCAGCACACACACCTCATTTGCAATGGGGACCCTCTTTTCTTTTGCCTTGCCAAGTTATTTTATCACCGCCTCGTTTTGTGTGCCCCCATTTTTGGTGTCCTGGATAGTCAACATACCTTTGAGCTTCCATTTTTGGTTGATCGTGTTTTGTCCTCTTCATTTTGGTTGAGTTTTGGTGCCTTGCGGATTTCCTTAGCAGTTTGCTCCTGCCATCGGCCTTGGGGCCTATCGGGCTCGCCCAGCCAGCTTGCCCCACCAGCTTTCCCTGGCCGGGTTTCAGCTTTGACTCCGTCGTTTCTAATGGCCAACCTGCAACGAAACTCCACCCTTCGGACCCCGAGTTCCCCTTCACCGCCGGTGATTTGCAAAACTTAGAAACGGCCACAGTGTCACGTCCTTCCGACCCCCCGACCCTGGACCTCCCACCTCCGTCCATAAGTTTGAACTCACCAACCCAACAGTCAGTCGTACGAACATTAAATGAGGGCATTAAATGCTATTCAGGGTATAAATATAGGGTTCGACCTATCATTTTCATTTGTTAGGTTTCTCCAGAGGAGATCAAAGTGTTGAGTTTGAGGAGTTCACTTCTTTCGTCAACCGTTGCCCTCACGCCCGTTGTCATCATTTGGTCATCCTAGGTAGATTTTCCAACTTCCCTCATCGGACTCCCGAGGTAGGTTCGTCGTTCGCCTTCCCGAGAGGTCTTTTGTGAATTCACGCTTAAAAAATTGAATAAATATGGGCTAGAATGCTTTAATTAGCTAACACATGATAAAACGCACAAAACCCATGTCTTGGAATTCTCAAAAACCTCCAAATCATCTCCTAGGATCGATCTAGAACTCTCCCTTGCCGTTGTCGTTCTTCGTGCAGAGCATTCACGCCCTTTGTGCCCACGTCGGTTTGTCGCCACGAAACTTATCAAATAGACAAACTTTTTCCAAATGGCGAGATCACCTCTCGGGCCCGTGACCCCAAATTTTCGTCAATGATTCGCCATCAGGCTTAACAAATTTAGCAAACTTGAGACCAGCTTGCATTTCTGCTTCCCAGGCCCGAACCCCCAGACTTTCATTTCCAAAACACCGTGAAGCTTTTGATGTTCCCAAACGGCAGAATGACACCGTCCACCCGAGCTTCGGGGCCTGCCTTGTCTCTCGTCATCCAGCATTAAACGTGCAAGAATAATTGTTTTGTCTCATTCCTGGGTCTCGATCAGCGGACTTCCGTCGCAACTTCGCTGTTTCAAACGGCCATCTAATGGTGACCTTCCACCTCCCAAGTCTCGACCTTCCATTTACTACGAGAAACAAACGATGAACTTTGACATCCTTGCCCTCACTGGGCTCCGCCCTCCGGGATTCTATCCCGCCTTCACTGTCTCACAATGGAAAAGCATGCACATCTTCCCAACCTCCGGGACCCGTCGTCTTAATCACTGAAAGAAAACTCAAGAGGAAATCTGACTTCCAACTTTGAAGTCGGGTCCGGTCTGTCGGGCTACTCCCACCAGGTTTTCGTGCCTCGATCGTTGTTCAAAATGACGAAACCTTGACAGCTTCCCGCCCCTTCAGGCTCGAATGCCTCAAAAAAGAAAGTGAACATCGGCCGCCTTTTGGCCTCCCGGGTCCCAAACCCCGGAGTTCCGTCCCTGGAACTTCGTTTCTTCCTAGTTGTTTCAAACAACGAAGCTCTGACAGCTTTCCGGCCTTGTACCTCTGAATGCTCCCAAAGTGGTCAAAATATCCTCAAATTTGAAAACCAATCTCAACCCATGTGCTTAAATTCAACCCTCTTCAACATGAGCCTTTCAAACCATCAAAATGTGAAGATGGGAGAAACCACCCGGATTGCCCCAACCTGTTCGCCCTTTCCAAAACAACATTCATGCCAGGGAAATCCAGCCCCTTGGGCCCAGATTGTCCAAAATCCTTTCAGAAAGTGACTAACGGCATCTGAAAGAGAAAATTTAACTTCGTTAGTCATATGATGTCTAATTGGATTTTTGTCCATGGGATTTTGACTAATGATAATGCTTTTGTAATTGGTTGTACCCATTACGTCTATGTTTGCAGGATATATGGAATCGGGTGCAGGACCCTCAGGGGTAGTTGCAGAGAAAGACAAAGGAATGAAAGCAGGCAAGAATCCTCGGGGAAGAGAGGAAAAAGACCAAATGAAATACCAGTTCTAGGGTGAGCCTCTACATTCAAAAATTATCACCGACTGGAAGGAGATCACAAACACCAATATCGTCCACATCAATATTGATGAGTTCAAACAAAAGGTTAGAGTCCACCCAAAAACTGACAACGCAAGATCAATCAGTCAGAGTGGGATTGCAAAAGCAGCAAGCTTCCCCCCATCTCTCATAGCCCCTGAATTGGTCATGGCCTATCGGCAAGCCTACCAACCACAGACAAAAACCATCGTTGATAGAGACGGGAACGTCCTCGCTGATATGTCAAGTGAGGGGATTACTAGAACTTTTCACATTCCTACCTTTGAAGAGATGGAGATGCCCACCATGGAGGAAGGAAAGGAAACATGGGACGAAAACCCGATGGGCTGTAAGAAATTAATAAATCAATATTAGCTCAAGGAGAAAAGAGGTAGCGCTGCGAAGGTTCCTCAAGAGCTCTTCCGCAGTGATTTCTTTGAGGACTACTACGACCTAGTAACCATGTTGAGTAGGGTGATGGGCCTCCCCACTGGTGCGTTTTCCCAAGAGTGGATGGTATATTTTGTTGAACAAATCCTTCATGGGGACGAAGATGTCACCACAAAAGCCTCATTCTACTGGGGAGGCATCATAAGCGACTGCTTCCACAAACAGTTTATGAATGTGATGAAGAGCTCTAAATTTTACATGACTTCCTATCTGGTCTATTCACTAGCTGAGCAGAGGTAATACAGTGGATTATTTGTGGCACCCGATGAGGAGTCGGGACGAAGATTGAAAGCCTATGACAGATATCCCCAGCTACAGTTTAGAAACTTCAAGGAGTACTACAAGGTGAATGACACCTTCATCGGCCACATCATCAGGCTGCTAGGAGGAGATTTTGAGAGAAGGGTCTCACACAGCACACGGGCATTCCTGAAGCAATACACCTTCCTATTCATACAGTACCCAAAATTCACCTATATTTGCGCCCAGGGTTTCACAGAAAGGCCGAATAAGCTGTCCTGGTACCCCAATGACCGGATCATATTGTTAGAAGTTTCCTGGAAACTACAGCATATATATTCAATCCTCGGCAATAAACACTTGGCAAGCATCCCTTATCCCTTAGCCTTCGATCAAGGGATGTATAAATTGCAAACTTCCCAATGTGCTAGGAATTCTGAAAAAGAAGTTGGCAAAGTACCATTTCCGCCAATACACTGCTCGCCCGCGGATGGACCCATATGGGCATATAAGAAAGGCACTGGGACCAGCGTATGCCCACCTACATCACATTGAAGATTTATGGGCAGATTGTCAAAGTGACAAGGAGGTGCGTGCAAGGCATTACATGTGGATGACTGCATACTTTGTAAGAAGGGTACAATTGTTTCCTATACCAGACTAGGTTGAGGAGGATGAGAGCACCGTCATGGACCTCAGGTACGCAGCGGTCACTAATTTGACGTTGCCAATGATAGACTGGGATGAACAGGAGGTTGATGACCTTGACATTGTGACTAACAACTAGAAGACCCAACCACATCCAACAGGGTAAACCAAATTGCACAAATCACAAAACCTCATGAACATACACAAAAAGGCAAAGCATAAACCATCCCACACACAAATCCCAATCATAGTGGTGACTAAACCGTGCAAGGCTAACGACCCTCGTGTACTCATTCAAGACATAAACAACCATCTCAAAATGAATAATCATAGAATCCATCAAGTAGAAAATTTCCCCTAGCCTCTGGAAGTCTAACTAACCATAGCACAAGAATCTCTCCACTTATAAACTATACTTCAAAAACATCTCCCTTTCCAAAATTATTACATACATGAACACTAATTTAACCCATAGAGAATCTACTAGTACAAAGTACAAGAGAAATACACCATTTAAAATTTTATCTAATTCATCCATTCCACTAATTTCTGAATTATTCTAAATGCTCATTTATACTATAAATCATCCCTCTTCTTAAACTCAACATTTCCAAATTTCATTCTCAATAAATCTTTTAATTAGAAAGTGAAATATTATTTTCTAACACCTTTATAAATAGACAATCATTATTTAATTATAACCATGTTATATATATTCATACATATATATATGGGTATATATATATACACATACATATATGAACATGTATATATATTCATAAAATCAAGAGGCAGATTTCAATATTCCAATTTACAAAATAGCATCTACAACATATATATACAATTATATATATATGCACATCTATATATATATATATAAATATAGATGTTTTAATATAAATTGTTGTGAAGCATACCTTGCTTACCATTGCAATAAATGATATTTATATATGTATGTATTGTAAACATGATTCCAACAGTATACATGCCCATCGGCGCACATAGAACTAGCATCTATTCACAACGCAAAACACGTCACATTAACAAGGCATACGACTTATTGAATACAATACATGGCATCCTCAACATTTAAACACATGCCCAGGACAAGGTAAGGCAAAACATCAATGGTCTATGACAGGAAACTATCTACATGAAATCAAATAGAACTAAGGAATTGCCTACCAATACATGCATTTGACGCAGTATGTAATACGATTTTCTGGCACCTAACTCCAAATTACTAGAGCCATCAAATACATTGTATTGGAATACTAATACCTTCAACTAAATCAAAATCCAATACATTGAATTAAAAGATCTGTCGACTTTAAATTAAATAAAAACAACAGCGAACCACCAATTCACAAGCACTGACAAACGATGACAATATGATCAGGGGAAACACTTAAAAGAGTAAAAATGGTCATTCAAAATCAATTTCCTTTTGGCAAGGGAGTCTACGTCGAACCATCAAAGAGTAGGGCAACTGAAACATAGCTCAAAACTCAAACATTACCTTTATAATATAACTCACCTACTAGCTAGTATAAGGCGCCATTACAGAAAGAAGTGTATGGCATGAAATATGTAAAGATTGAAGGCAGGAAGAGGGCACCTACACAGCTTGGTTGCCACAACAAATACATAACTAGGAGAGCAAGATTCAGCCAAGCACAAATTGAGTTCTTGGAAAAATCTCAAATAAAGATTCCAAGCAAATGTCGATGGCAGCAAGAGTACAATAAACTCAATCACAGGCAAACAAAGATTACAAGAAAAGCACAAAACAATATACAAGAAGTATTGTAGCAATGTTATTAAATGCATTAAATGCTTATTCCCAATCGAACTCAAACAAATACAGGCACGTTTGTCTCAAACAACATACAAATTCAAGCATTTATTTCTAACAAAGAAGAAGGGATTACAAGAAAAAGGAACCTAGACTAATTCGATTGGCCAAGTTGAAAGTTGATGCAGAGCTCTCTACCTCCAATTTGCAGTTTCAACACACTTCCAACCTCCTCAACCATTGTAGAACCACCAATTCCAAAACCCCCAAAAACCAAAAGAAGAGCTTCCAAGAATCAAGAAAACATTCACAGGAAGCAGCAAGATTAGTTTTTCAAAAAATAACAAAAGCCCCCTTTCTTTTAGCAATCTAACTAATTTATTTACCACTCCACAAAGTTACTGCATGCACTTTCTTTTATTCAATTCTTTTCTTTTCTTTTCCAACTACTCATTACTTCCACTCTTCAATATGTTTATTAATAAACATATCTTCATTTATTTACACACAATAAATCCAACTTAGAATATTTAATTTACTAATTTTAATCTTTCATTTTAATTTTATTTGCACACACTATAGTTAATATATATTTATTTTAATATTTCAATATTAAGACACAAAGTTAATTTATTTAAACCAAATAAAGGCATTAGTAATATTTATTTATCAAAACCACAATCATATTAAAGCATTTATTTAATTATCGAAAATTCCCTTTAACTTCAATAATCTTCATTTTAATATATTACTCAATCAAAGCACTAATCAACGCAATTCAAATCAAATGTACAAAATACCAAGCAATACCTGACCTCACAGTGAAGATGGAAAACAAGACCTCGACAACAGAGACAAACCAAATCACATATGGACAACACTACCAGGGTGTGACATCGAATACTCATCCTCGTCAAGGATGATGGCTAAACAAGGGACCAAATGTTATCTCCATCAATGATTTCCATTGGATTTAAGGCACGCTCAAACCTAACAATTCAAGTGGAGTCGATGCCTGGTACCTGCAACCTACATCAAACCAAAACAGTCGAGCATATTCATAGTCATACAGTCAGGCACACCATAAAAGGAAAGTCGCAGCATTGCAGGGCACTCACAAGTGAGTGATGAGACACTGTTCCCCTTCACCAAAATACATCAATGCACAATAATCAGATGCTAACATGATAAGAACATATATCAGATAATCACATAGTGCCTATAGCAAGAATAATCCACACAATCAATTAAATCAATCTACTAAGCATGGCATAAGCATAAACATCAGTGGTAAAGTATCATCATAACTGTGAATCCAACACCAAGCAAAGTATCATAATGTCCAAATACAAATAAGTAACTTTTAGTAACAAAAAGCAAACTAAGGGGCACTATAGTCATGTTTGACCCTATGTGAACCCAGATCCAAGCTAAGAGTTATTTCAAAATCCCCATGTGTCATGAATGACTAGTGAATGCCTGATATAATTAATGGTTTAAATTATATGTTTTTCGCAAATGAAATATTAGGAATTTAAATGATTCTTATATTGGTTATTAAAAAAATTTCTTTGTTTTAGGAAAAGGGGAAAATAGAATGAAAATAGAAATGAAGTTAAGCTATTGTTTAATTAAATTACAAAAAATCCTTGGGTTGGGAATTGCAGGTTATGTTTGATTTAATTATCCTATTTAAATTTTGAATTCTGTAAAAATAAATGAATGTATGCTTATATGGATTTAAAACGTGAATTTAAATGATATATGATATTTACGAATGAATTTCAATGCTTATTTGGATTTTGGGGAAAATGAGGGGTATTAGAAATGAAGAAATGGGAAACATGTATTTTATATTGATTTAATTGAAAAGTTGGAAAAAGGGTAAATAGGGAAAAAGGGTTTTATTTTCATTATGCAATGTTTTATTTTGTGAAGAAATTGTGTGAAGAAAACCCTCTTTTGGGAAAATTCTTGTTTTGTTGATTGGGAGTGCAATTGGAGGAGAAATTTGACGAAGTCAAATTCGTTGGATGAGGAATTGGGAAGGGACTGTGTTTGTCGTTTCTCATGAGCTCTTGTTTGGTATGTGTGGCATGCTCTTCATTTCAAAATTTGATAAAGTGTGAGATATTTTTCTTGTTTATCTCAATTTGATTAATTTATTTCAAGCTTGTGTATGGGAATAGGTTTAGGGGTGTAGAAGGCTCCCAATATATTTCAATTTGCAAAATATCATGCTTGATTTCTTGTTTTTAAAATATTTTTAAATTTTTCCAAAATACAGGGTTATAATGCCCAAATTTTTGAGAATTGTGCAAAATGAGTATTTTATAAATTAAAAGGGGGGTTGGGCACTTTTGTAACCAAAGGGCATTTTCAGATTTTTAAATTTTAAAAATTTAATTTTTGGTGAAATTTTAATGGAGTGTTGGGAAAATTTCATAGTTTTTAGTGTATTGGAAAATGAGAAAATTTAAATGTTTTAAATGAAATATGAATAATTTGAATGTTTGAACGAAAGTATACTTCATGAGTTATTGAAATAGTTATTGTGGAAACATGTTAGAAATTTTTGATGAAAATGAACTTTATGTATTGTTTTTTGTGCCACATTCATTGGAAGATGTGATGAGCTTAGGGTGTAGGTATTAGAGAGGGTTATGGGAGTGGTTCCCAATGTGAACCCAACCTAAAGTGGCACATAGGCAATCACGGTGTGGGGAGTATTGTTAACAAGTGAAAACTAATGAAACATAAGTAATTAAATTAACCAAGATAATGGATATCCCTCTCATGCCTTGAGTGCCCGTGTAGGCTAAGGATGATTGAGGAAGACAAGTCACTCAGGGAGCGTAATATTTGTCAGATCAAGTACCCTCATTTGTATGAGAGGATACTCAATTATGTGCTAAGCCCCATGTGAGTGTTTTCAATGACACTCCCTCTTTTGCTCTCTAATATCTAACCTTGGTGTAGTTTGAGTAGCACCTGAAAGATGATCATTTTCTTCCGTGTGTATGATGTTGGTTATACCATTAGTGAGTTTTCCCAATGAGGATTCTTGTGTTATTCCATTGGTGAGTTTTCCCAATAAGGATTCTTGTGTTGTGGCATTGGTGAGTTTTCCCAATGTGGAAATGTGATATGTCATTAGATCCATCTTGAGTTTTATATGATGTGCATGTTGAGTGTATGTTTTGTGTATGGCATGTGTGTAAACCATCTCCCAATTTGTTTAGTGTGAGTGTTGTGATTTTGGCCCATGTGACTATCCCCTAGCACGGTGGGAGTGGATCTTTTGATTCCATGAGGTCGAGTGGCATGGAAATCATCGTTGGGGATCAAAGGATCGTGGTGGAGTCGATGACGACTTCAATGTGGAAAAGGTTCTTATGTTTATTCATGTTTTCTCCCATTTGATTCAAAATGTTATAATGTTGTTATTGGACTTCTCATTGAGAAGGATTGTAATATGTGATAATGGAAAAGAGCATTAGATTAGTTATGTGTCTCGGTGTAGGAACCAAACACGATTGTATTATGGTTTTCATAATTGTACTATGCAAATTTTAAAATAAACTTAGAAATCTTTCATTTGGTGTTTAAAATGAATTTAGATACTTTATTTCCCAATTGGACAGCCTGGTGTTGTACCTAGGCGGCCCTATTTCACCTAAATTTTACTCAAGGTGCCCAAAAACTAAGTCTACTTGGGTGGCCTTGTTCCCAGTGGGGCAGCTTCATAACATAGTGAGGCAACCTGGTCATCAATGGGGCAGCCTAGTTTTGTAGGTTTCAAAGTCAAAATTTTGGTTCTCTATTGGGGCAACCTTATCCTATGCTTGGGCGGCCTCACTCCCCATACAAAAAATAGAATGTTAATCCTCTCTACCACAACTAGCCAATGGTTTTCCTAGCCCAATGGCACCAACAAATAATTTTATGCCTCATATATTTCCTGTTCCAACCATTTTCGTTAGTTGGACCTTAAAAATTAGTCAAAATATCTATATCTTGGAACTTGAACATTCCTCTAGGTTTCAACACCTCATATGGATAAACATGTAAACAAAAGTTGTTCCCCATGGTCCTGGGGGTCTAGTGGGTTTTTGAGCATGTTCTTGTGTTGTCATTGAGAACTTGTGGCATCTTTTTCCTCATTTTGCATGCCTTTTTTTGAAGTTTCATAGTTGTCAAACCTAGGGTTAGGGAGATTGTGTACCTAATCTTATGAAAACTTGGGAAGTTCATAATCCTTCATGTTTGGCCTTGTTTGAGTCCTTGACACTCCTCATAGTTCAAAGTGTGTAGTGTGGTAGTATTCTTCTACTTGTGTGATGTCATATTTCGTCGAGACATCTTGGAAAGCATGTGGTGGTCTAGAAGTGACCCGTCATCATACCAGTTAGTGGAGAGTTTGTGCCTCCTAGTTAGGCAACCTCACATGAAGGTTTTCCCTTGGGTTTAGAGTTGTTTAGTATGTCTAGGTGTGGATTGGAGGTTGATCATTCCCTCATCCTATCTTTGTGTTGTGTTGCAAGAGAACGTGATCGTGAGTTTATAACTAATCGTCATGTACATGTCCTCTCTCTCTCTCTCACATATGTTCATCGTAGTGAATTTATCCCATGAGTGGTTATTCTTTCGTTGTTGTCACCTTGCTTATGCAATGGTGAGGTCTTGTTGTCTTTGTCATTATGTCGTGTTTGCACAACACTTGTGTGCACGTGATGCAAATAAGACATGTTGCATTAACGACATCGTCGTTTCAAAAAAAAAGTTGTTTCGTCAAGTTTTGTTCTAGAGCGTGTCAGCTTGGGGCATTACAAGTCACCTTCAATAGCCCTTCAAATGAAGACTCCATATGAAATTTAGTGTGATCATCTTCCATCAGTCTGACATCTTGAAGTTTTTGGATCCACATACTATTAATTGATTCCCAAGGAGAAAAGAAACAAGTTGGACCACAGTAGTCACAAATGTATTATTTTGGGATATTTAGAATCATCTATGGCCTATAAAATGTTTGATGAGAAAAACAAGAAATTTCTTGTTGTAAGAGATGTTTTCTATGAAACCATAAAGGACATAGCCAACATTGATTGACAATTGCATCAACTTGAGAAATTTGCCAAATTTGGTGTTTTCAAAGAATGATAGAGACACAAGGAAAGGGCATATAGTTTGGAACATGTTGAATTCATTTTGTGTCTAGTAATTAAACAATAAACTCTCCATAAGGAAGATATTTAAACTTCATCAAAAGAAGAAAACTTGTTTATGAAGCAACAAATAAAAGATGGGCATTCAAATTAAGAAAATGAGGTGCCAATTGTTTCAAAAGAATAAAAAAAAGATGTTGAAAATGGGTCACAATGACACTAAAAGAAGTCGGAACTAATAAAGTAGGAAAAGCATCAAAGTGATCCCACAATAGTGGTTTACAATTTTTGGCCAAACTGGACATTGAATTGAATTTTTTTAACTAAATCTTCATTTTCCGGCACCTATAGCTGCTAAACCATGAGGAATTTGAAGATAATGCAAACTAGTGATTTGTGACATTTTGTCTGTAGATTCTAAATATTTTTTTTTTTTTAAAATTGAAATCAAATTGCATTTCTTTTTCCATCTCCTTCGAAAACTAGTTTTTAATAGTAAACACCATTTTTAAAGAGTGATGTTCACCGTAAACAACATAACTTTTTTTTATGAAGGATAAAATTCTAATTTTTTCGAATTTAGCTTTGTAACTATGATATCTAGCATGTTCATTTGGTTTCATAATGTTTTATTAAATATTTTTTTCTTAATTAAGTTTTGAAGTCAAACCAATTACAATTTAGACATAAGCAGACCATATACAACATTACTTTTTTTGTATGTATCGAATTTTATTTTTTTTGGATCAAGGGCATCAATACCTAGCACAAACATATTTTTCAAAAAAAAAATTGATAATCTACTATTTTTCCACGTGTGCAGAACAAAGAACTTGATTTTCAGTGAAAAACCTATGTTTAATTAAACTAAAAAAACATAATCAAACCAAAATATATTAAAATTATATTTGATGGATAACTCGTTCCGAGGACTACCATCATTTTGGTGGGTCTGTGAAGTTTCCTCCATTTTCATCCTCAACCCGACCTTCGAAAAACAAAAATTTGCAAAAATTTGGTAGAAAAGGGGGAGAAGGGCAAAAAAGGGGGGTTCTAGCGAAACCCCCTTTGTTAGAAGGCGAGGGGAAGAGGGGGTCGCTAGAACCCACCTTTAAATACAATTAAAAATAAAACCCATTAAAGGGGGTTTGATAGAACCCCCCTCGCCTCCTTTAGCAAACTCCCCCCCTTCAAGCAAACCCCCTAAACTGTTTTCCCTCCGAAAATGTATTTTCCCTTCCTCAAACTAATTGTAAACCAGTTTTGTGGGATCACCTTGCACTAGATATGCATACAAAGCCAAACAAGAAAAAGAAAAGACCCTAGAGAGGATTCAAGGTAAGCCAGCAATGCTTACCTTGGAAGAGCTTTCAAAAGAAGAAATCAATATTGCTTTTGATTCAAAACCAACTTCCTTCAAACCAATATAAAAGTTTGGTGTGGAGAAAAATGACGAATATTGAATATGGTGCCTTGATCAAGAACAACACTTGGAAGTTGATTGATTCTCCACTCAATTCTAAACCCACTGATTGAAAAAGGCCTTTTGAAACAAATACAAAGAAAATGGCTCACTTGACAAACACAAAGCAAAGGTTGTCACAAAGGGATATGCTCAAAAAGAAGCGATAGACTATGAGGAGATTTTTTTGCACCTACAATGAAATGGACCACCATTCAAGTTTTGTTGTCTTTGGCAGCATAAAATAGATGGGAAGTTCATCAAATGGATGTGAAATTTTCTTTTTATTAACATAATCTCAAATAAGCAGTTGACGGTCAAGAACAGAAAGTGTAAATTGGTAAAATCATTGTATGGTTTGAAAGAAGTCTCATGTGCCTAATATGAAAAACTCACCAAGCACCTCTTGAGCATGAACTTCAAGCATTTTGAATTTGTAGATGCAACTCTTTTTGTCAAGATAGTTGACAAAACAGTTGTATAACTAGTTATATATATGGATGACCTATTCATAACAGGAAATAATGAAAAATATCTAGCAAAAATCATAGAAAAACTAATGAAACGTTTTGAAATAAAAGATTTGGATTATCTTCATTACTATTTGGGTATTGAAGTGATTCAAAAATCTAAGTACAGTTTCATCACACAACGAAAGCATATTGGTGAAATTTTGAGCAAACTTGAAATGGCAGACTATAAATCACTTTGCACACTCATGTAACAAAATCTAAAATCAACATCGAACAATACTACAGAACTTGAAGATGCGACTAAGTACAACAGATCATTGGAAGTCTGATCGATGTAACTACAACTACAGCAAACATTTTGATTGTTGTTGGTGTTTGTTGGCATTTAAATTCACACCTCTGGAATGTGTATTTGAAACAGACAGCTATGCACAATAAAACTGCTCTTCAAATTAGGAGGGGAAGCTCCCTCTTGTTGATGGTGTTGAAAGAAAGTAAACTATAAACTAAGTTGCCTATCTTTTTGATCAGCTAGAGCACAAGGTTTATTAAACACAAATGCCACAGCTGAGATTTTTTGTTTTAAGAACTTCAACTACGACTAACTTAAGCTAAAGACGTTTCTAACTTCTCAAGTAATACGCAGAGCAAGAGAAACTAGAAATGAACAAGGTTGATTCTCTGACAAAGTGCTTCAATAAACTCTTTTCCAACAAACATCTACACACTTCAATGTAAGCTGAAATTAAGATCATAAAAGCATAACACAAATAATGGAAATCTGATACATTATATCAAGGCAAAGGAGGCTCATGATTTTATTTCTCAAACTTCTGGAACAAAATCTACTACTAACATGCCTGGAACAAGAGCTTGCAGCTAAAGAGGCTTGCAATCTTGTTCTTACGCAATAGGAACAGCAATTACAACAACTCCTTGTTGGCTAAAAGAGACTCAACAATTCGCTATCATAAAACAATTGAACAACACTTGAATAACAAATAGAAGGCACAATAGGCTCAGCGTTTTGTTATCACTAGCATGGTTAAAGAAAAACTAATGAGCAAAGGCTCTTAGTTATAGGCAAACAGAGTAGGGAACCCTAAAATCTCCTTGCTTTCACAATCTAGGGCTTGCTCAGCAAGCAAGCTTTATTTCTAAATCTAGAAAGAAGATAACATCCAACACCTAAGAAAGCAGAAAAAGCGAGAAACGCCAACTATTACATTTATCTTCTTTCTCTTCTTCAAAGAATGGATAAGAATTTGTTCCAAGAATAGAAAGAAAGCGGAAAGAAAGCTTCTAGATGAAAGCCATTTCAAATCTCAATCACATCCGCTAAAAAGCAGGAAACTGTGTCTCGGTTCGGTGCATCTATCCCATCAATAGAAAAATTGCGTTTTTCTAAGATATCTTCTCCATTTGCAATTGATCTCAGGAAATCTTCGACCTCATTGGCCGCCTTTTCAAACTTCGCTGACATCATCGAAATATGACTCATTCTCTCGCCAACTGGATTGTTGCTATCACAGCTGCGAACAACACTCTGAAATTGAGCTTGCACTTCATCAAGCCTGACGTAGGAACCATCTTCAAGACTGTACCGAGAAGGAATTTCTGTGACAAACTCATTGATGAAAAGAAGAGCTTCGATCACCCTTTGTCTGTAGGCAATAAACTCTTCGGATATCCTCTGAAAGGCAGTCTTTCATCTGGTGAAGAGTGAGTCTGCTGTAACTACGCCTTCGCACCTCAAACTCATCTGTAAAATTAGCCCAAAAATCTTCAAGGGCGGATATATGAGCATAGTTTTTCTCAAGTCGGCCAGCATATACACCATGAGGGTCAAATGATCGTCTCTCGCTATAAGGCTTGAGGCCGAGTTTGTCTAACTCATCTCCCATTGTCTTAGCATCTGTTGTTGTCCTACATGTATAGATTCCCAGTCCCAATGGAAAATTGAGGGCGGGTTTCTTTCTATTCCTCAAGAATGCGTGGACATCATGTGCCTGCCTTAAGAACTCCATGAAGACAACTTCGTCTGATGGGTACCTTGGTAGCATGAGCGGGGCACCTGAATAGCCATAGACTCTGAGATAGGTGAAAGTAGGAAATTGTATGAACCAATTTTCCCACTCTGCCATTGCTGCCTTGGCAACTGAAGAGATACAGATGTGCAATTCATTGTCCAGGTCCCGCACTTTGTACATTAGAAAGGCCTTGTTCACTCTCTTGTAGTGATGTAGTGACTTCGTGAATTCCAACTGGGGATAGTAGTTGTAGATATGTTGTATGCTCAATGATCCCTCGGTGTTCAACCCTCTGAATTGACCTTGATAGGCCACCAGGTAGACTAGGTAAGAAACCATATGGAACTCATGAAACTGGAAGTATTATGTTATCTGCTGATGTAGGTTGTCACTGATCAAGGTGGGCCAATCATAGAACTTAGTTTTTTCATGATATGGGGTATGGCGTAAAACATCCAAGGTAGAAACTTGGTAGCGTCTTCTAATCCAGTTACCCTGTTGAGCAACGTGATTATGATAGCAATCTCATCTTTGAACTCCCCTCGCCCGACGTTCTTAGGCAAAGTCTTATGCTTCTCTTTCATCCACCTTTGTGCAATCTTCTTACTGTACTTGTCCTTGTGCATTTCCCATATCCTCTCACATTCACCCTTTGAGATAATGACACTTTCAGGCTAAGGGGGAATGGAAAAACATTTCTCGATCATATCAGGCTTCAAACTACAAATCAATCTACCATCAACTGATTGAATCTCCCTTGTAGTCGGGCTGTAATGCTTGATGCAAGCGATTACTAACTCGAGACTTTGAACTGATATAGGAATAGACGCTGCTGCGAGGAGTCCAGAGTGTCCCAGGTTTTTGATTGAAGTGTTGCCTGCGCTCTCCAAAGCGTGTAGATCAAACACCAGCTTAATGTGATGCAAATCCATCTCAATTGTTTTGATGTAATCATGATAGAAAGTTGATTTAGTCTTGAAAACATTGGGAGTGTACTCCATTTCGGAAACCTTGAAGAATGACTATAAACTCACCTAGGTTCAAACAAGTTTTGAGCAACTTACTATTTTTAGAATGCTGATTTTTCTTCCTCCAACAGGCAAATTTTTGAAAAAATTTCTGAGATATGGGTTTTGCTCAGAATTTCGTTGCAAGACAACCCAGATCGTCCGTTTTTGAAATTTTTGATTTTAAACTGAAAAAGCAGCAAACCCTAATTTCTTCAATTTTCACAAAAAAAGTTGGCACCTGGGTTTTGTTCATAATACAATTAGAAATGAACCCAGTTGATTAGATTTGAAAAATATTGATGGCTGATCGAAAAAGCAGCCAACCCTAAAATTTGAAATTTGCTTGAAAAAAGTTGTGATATGGGTTTTCTTCAGTAGACTGATTTGAGAGGACCCAGATGACTAAAAACTGAATGCACTAAGGATTTCACTGACATGCAAATAAAAAGCCACTGTTGCAACTTGATGAAGTTCTTAAAAATTTCTTCAGAAGAATGAGTTGATAAAACCCAGATGGCTGAAAATTTGAAAATCTTGGTCTTCTTCTTGAAAATTTTGATCTTCTGGATGAAAAAGCTTGAAAAAGCAAGGCCTTATGCTTGCTGGTATGAAAAATTTTGATGAAAAACCAGCAAACTTGAGTTCTTGAATCATGAAAAACTCTTCAAACGTGCTGCTCCAACTTTCTCCTTGGGACACCACCTGCAAAAATGATGAATTTTACATTAAGTGATGTATTAAATAGACTTAGGGTTTGAAATAAGCTTGCTTTCTTTTGCTTTCATCCTCAAAACCCTAAAAACCTCTGTTCATTGAACCTGGACATCCATCTTTCATCTCACAAACTTGGAAACTTTGAAAACCTTGAAAATTTTACTAAGGCATGAGAAGTTGGGCGCCCTTCTTGGCTAGGGGCACCCACTTCAAGCAATGTTAGTCATTTTTTTTTTTTCAACTTTTCACAACTTTAACCCCCTACTTTGACCTCAATTTCCGACTTGCAGACTAATCTGATGAGCAAGTTGAATGATTCATCGCGGAGCTTGACCCGTTCTGAGAAGATTGTTCTAGAGGCGTCTCTGGCGGAAAACTTCGTTTGATCCTTCAAAATCATCAGTGCACAACCTCTCCAGGGGTGCCCATCTTTACAGACTTAGAATATTTTTAATTTCTTTAACTCCTCTTCTACAGATAATCTTGCCGAATCTGGTGATCCGGACATCGGATTGACTGATGGTTACGCTCGTTGCGACGCTGAGGAGATATTAAGAGGGGTCTCCTGGGAGAAACTTCATCAAACAGTTGAATTTGGGCCTTCAAAAGCTTGGGCGCCCCTGGCAAGCTGGGTCACCCAAACTCACCAAAGTTAGAATATTTTCTACTTTCTCATGTTTGCTTTTGAATCTCAATTCTTAGCTCTCATCAAACCCTCTGTTCAGCCTCTCGTATCTGGGGACTACAAACTCCGATTGACATGTTGAATATCTCGTTGGAGAGCCTGATCAACTCTGAAGAAATTACATTAGAGCTATATCGGCAAATTCATCTGTTTAGGCCCTTGAAAACTTGGGCGCCTCTTCTCTTCTGGGGCGTCCAAACCCTCCAGACTTAGCAATTTTCTTGATTTCCATCTTCAAGTTCAAACCTCTATTCTATATGTTCCACTTTGATCTGAATCTGCTGGAGATGGGCAGTCGGATGCTCTGACAAAGACAGGCATTGCGAAGCTAGCTTGATACTGAAAAGATTGAGCATATTCACAAACCCTAACTGTTGAGTTAGGTGCTCCAAAAAGTTGGGCGCCCCTCTTCACCTGGGGTGCCCAAAGTTCTCATACTTAGTCAAATTTTGATAATTTTCATGTTTTCATTCTGACCTCTGTTTGAATCCTCCATGTTCAGCTCTGAATCCCGGGCGACTGGATGATCCGTTGACTGCACTTGGATTCTTTGCAGAACTGGAAGAGAACTGAGCAACTTTGATTAGAGGCTCAAACCCTAATTTCAACCTTTAATGCCCTAAAAAGATGGGCGCCTATTCTCTCCTGGGGCGCCCATGGCAAGCAATGTTAGAAAATTTTCACTGTTTTCACCTTCCTCTTCGTTCTTCGTGCTTGCTTACCAACTCACCTTTTGTTGAACGCCTGAGTGTTGAATGTGACGCCTGGCAGTTGACTGACCTCCATTGATGACCTCGGACCTCCTGATATGCTTCTGAAAAAGCAAAATAGACCCACTAGGGCAAAATTGATTATTTTGAAATTTTGACTGCACCAGCCTAATATGGACGTATTTTGAGCCAATCAAAATCAGTTTGAACTCTAACGGATCAACTTTCTATTTTTAGAAAGTTTTGCAAGTATCTGTTTTAAAAGAAACCCAAAAAAATCCAGAAAAAGTTACTATTTTTAGAAAAAATTTAAAAATAACAGTTTTCCTAAAAAATAAGGATGAAAAACTGAGATTTGGGTTTTGTAGATTAGGTCGCTCTGAGCAGACCCAGATCGTCAAATTTTGAAAATTTTACGTTTTAATCCCTCATGCAAGACATGCACACCCAAATTTTGACCTTTTTGACTGATTTAACAAGACTTTTACTCGTTTCTTCAAAATGTCAAGTGTAACAAAAATTTTAATTTTGGGGTACAACAGTGTTCTTTATAGATTCATGTAGAAGCTGAGAGAAATTTACTGGCTAGCAACAAAAAGGGTTCTTCAATATTTGAACGAAAATCAAAATTTTGAGCTTCATAAGTCCAATGTAGTAGATTTCAAACTAGTTGAATATTCGAATTCAAACTATGCAAAGGGATTTTGAAGATGGGAAATCTACTTTAGGTTTCTGGAAGAACTTAGGACCAACGATCATCAATTGGAAGTCAAATAAGTAGTCAATGCTAACTATTTCAAATTTCTTCAATAGAAGCAAAACATATGACAGATTCATAAGCAACTAGAGCAGAATTGTGGCTTAGAAGGGTTCTTGAAGATTTGCAGAAAAAACAAGTTTCATCAACAACACTCATGGTTGACAACACTTTTGTGATCAAGATGGCAAGGAATCCAATCTTTCATGATGAAACAAAGCACATCAACACCAAATTCCATTTGATTCAACATTACTTGAAAGATGGTAGTGTCAAATTGATCTTTTTCCAGCTGCAAATCAACCAATGAATATCCTAACAAAAACACACGGAAGAGAGAAATTTGAAAAATTCAAAGGCATGTTTGGCCTCACTAAAACCCCTACAAATTAAGGTGGGGATGTAATATTCTATAAATAATCCTTGGGTTATTGTAAAATCTGAACAATCATATAAGTTGAACTAAAAGGTCATTTTGTTGACCTATTTGTATACTGGAGTTCATTCAATGAAATCAATCTTTTGGGCTTAGAGTTTCATTCATTATTCCTTTTTCTATCTCCGTCCATTCCTAACCTAACGATTTTGTCACTTTGTGTAAAACCTTTTGTAGATAGTCTTTATTGACACATGAACACAAATGATGTAGTTAGATAGAAAAGTACTAATTCCTGTAACAGGAAATCAATTACTACTAATGAACACTATAAACTAGACAATGTGGGAAAATAAGATATCACTTTTTCAAGAATAAGGAGTCTTGTCAAGAATTAGGAATAGAAAATACAAGTTATACAGCCAGATAGGAGACAAAATGGAATAAATAATACATGAGTTTTCTTCAATGCAAATGCAGTAGCTCATACTGCAAATATTCAGTTGATAGGCAATAAAAAGATTACATATCTATATTCTAGAAAGTTGAGCTCGTAGCACAAAAACCAGTAGAGTCTTTAATGTTACAAACTTAGTTCTTTTGTTAGGAAATGGTACAAACATGTATTTCATAAAATACACTCACATAATCCAACAACTACTAAGTGTTTTAAGCACCTATATTCCAGCACCACCATGAAGTGAATCCTCTGCCACAAGTTTGCAAAATCCTTTGGTTGCATCTGCAGTTAGAGAATAAGTCCCACTTGGCATTAATCTCAATGAGATCAATTAATGTTTTGAATTACTTATATCCCTACTTAAGAATCTTGTATCCATACAAATGACATTCTTTCACAAAATTATGAAAAGCTTCCAAGTATACCATGTTTCATTGTAAGAGATGGATTCTGTTCATCCAAAAAGCCAATCACTTTAGCCGGGGTACCTGCGACCATACTGCAACCAGAACAATGTGGAAGTTAAAAGGAAAGATTTAAGCCTTCCATTTCTGAATGCCTGCGTAGAGAAAATACAAAACTTAGCAAATATCATGCTCAGAAGCCGTTTGACTTAGTTCATTTACAATGTACATGCAAAGAGCTGGAATGAAAATAACAATTTAGATACACTTGAGGCAAAGAAACCACAAGTTGCTCTCAAAGCAGTCACCCTAGTTAGAAGTCCATTGTAAAACCTTACAGCCTGAAAAAGAAACCCAATAGTAGCTATTGCAATTATAAGAAAAAACCATTAAATAGGATAGGAATTTTTTCCTACAAGATAGACCATTTGCCATTAGTAGGGAGGTTCAAAATGCATTCTGAGATCTCAAAAATGTAAAGGAATATCCCAATGCAGAAGTGAAGCCTAAAATTTCTGAGTTGCATCATCCAGCAAGTTATAAAAGACAATTATTATCTTGATACGAATTAGGGCAAAGGACCCAATAGTTGGGCAGGGTTTAATACTTGTGAGTGTATTAGACATTAAAGGACCATTTCTTTTTTGACTTGAAGTCTCTTAGTTGAGATTCAAAGTTATTAGTGGTGACTTTCATTACTAATAATTAGATAAACTGTACACTTTAGAACAAGTCACATTAAAAAATGCAGCAAATCATATGATGCCACATGGACAGACCAAAAAAGACAAGATTCAATGCACAAGTTATAGACTAACGTTTATTTGTATTCTATGATACCTTAGAAAACATACTGATATGGCACTATCTTTAATGAGGTGCACCCAAACCTTAACTTGCCAAGTAAGCTGGCATAAAAAATGAGTCATTTGCATCGCTGCATAAGTATTTGGGAGGTGCAAAGCTAGCCCTAACATATACTGGGTTCTATGCTCTAATTTATTATTTCTAGTGCCAAATATAACCATTCAATAGGAAAGTAGTTTCAATATAAGACCAATAAAACCACCTTCAATACAGAATATAACCATTTGTTGAAGAGGACATTGGATCTTTCATTGGTTAAAATTAATAAAATCAAGGTTTCCTTGTCTTCACATATAAAGCCCATTAGAAATATTACAACAACAAAAAAAAGTCACTATGTAAGCAAATGGCTTATAAATACAAGGGATGAAAAATACTACCTATGCGGGGGGACGTCCTTTAGTACCAGAGATCCTGCAGCCACCATAGCACCTTTGCCAACAGTTATATTTCCTAGAATTGTGGCACCAGCTCCAATAAGAACTCCACTTCCAATTTTGGGATGTCGATCACCTACTTCCTTTCCTGTTCCTCCCAAAGTTACACCCTAAACATTATTGCAGATAACAAAGTTATAGAAAATCAAGATATTTAAACAAGTTTTCAGAGAAAACTGATCAACTACTGGAATGGATTGAAACAAATTATACTACATAATCTTGCCACACTGGACCAGGCATATCTACAAGTTCAACAAGTTTGCCTTTAAAACATTACTATTATTGTCTTGAGGTATAGTATACTCAATTTACTCTTACCAATGTGGTGTTCTAGATTAATTAAGAGACAAAAGGAACCATTCTTGATTTGGAAAAATTCATTAACTTTATGTGCCTTGAGGCCTGTATAATCTTCAAGTATCTACTCTAAATACAATCTAAATGCAAGATTGGATTGTTACAAATTTATCTCTTGAATCTTTCTTGGGAAAAGTTTTATTACCAAAATTGGCATGCTAAGCATGAATGGAATTAGATAACTGTAATATCCCCTTAAGTTTTTTTTTTTTTGAAAACATCAGCACAACACACCACTAATTAGCCTTAGCTCCAAATGATAACCAACAAGAATAGTAACCCTTCACCTTTTGATCACCAAGATCCCAATGTGGGTGAGGTGAGAGCATACGGTGCCGGGGGTCGTTTAGCAAACTGAAAATGAAATACAAAGCTGCTAGGCGACTAGCCAACCATGAATGAAAGCAAATGCTAGAAATACAAAGAGTAGGCGGATAACCGACCATAAAGCTCTACCACTTATTCAGTGGGAGCTAAGTTATTACAAATTTTAAGGCTGCAAGCCAGCCATAAATCCTCTCTGCCACTTATTCAGTGGGGGGAATTTAAACAAAGTGCTGAAAGTAAAATATAAACTCAACCACTTCTTCAGTGGGAGTATAAACAAGAATATAAAGTGCAGATTATAAATAGCTGTTAATACTACTAAACCAGCTTTATAATATTAACACAACTACACAACAATTCAATAATTTATCACCCAAATACAACAGAATGTTAGAGAAATGTTCCCTAACTAAAATAACATGAGTACGATCAGAAATTAAGCTCAAAACAGCAGTATATCAGATCTGATAAGTAACAGAAATGTAACAGAAAATCAAACTAGCAGTATAGAATTTCACCAATATGCTCATAACTCTCCAAACACCTCCGATAAAGCTGAAACTGAATGCAAATGGAAGCTAAGAGCTAGGCAACCAAAAACAAGGCAAGATACAATCACAAACAGCTCTAGATTATTGTGCACGCTTCCCAAGACAAATCTGGAAATGGAATGGCAACCTAGGCTAAGGTGACCAGCTCTAGAAAATTGAATACTTCATAATAAAATCTACAACTTTGTGGAAGGGGGCACCCAAGGTAGTAGAATTGATATCTTCAATACCCAGAATGATAGAAAAATTGCCCAAGGAGTTATGAATGAAAACATGCTACAGCCAAGCACGAACCAACAACCGTAAAACAGATTATACAACAGCAATCTACTTTAATAAATCAGAAATTGAAGCTCAATCTGCACTCCTGAGTGAAGCACAGTCTTCAGTATGTCCAGCTAGGTACTATCTCTCAAACACAAAGACTAGAAGGAATGGCTAAGAGGTATGCGTTCCTCAAAGCACTTCTGAATTCAATTCAGTAGCATAACATTATCATAATTTCCAAAAGATACAAATGAAAGAGCAAGGCTTGAATAAATAGACTCTTTTTGGCATTCGAAACACTTCAATAACCTCCAAGAAAGAATTTGAATCACTTCATCTTCCAAAGAGGGACGCCCAAACATCAAAATGCAATAATAATATTAAATTACCTTTTAGCACAACTCCTTAGTCGTCCAAGATAAGAGGTAATTAATTTAACTTTTAAAAATATTAAACTTCTCCACTTAAGGCGTCCAAGACAAGTCCCCTCTTTTAAAACAACTTAAAGTCATTCGCCTAGGCACGGGGTCCAAAAAGCAATGCTAAGAAATGACTAAGTTATTAAAACTTAGCTCCAAGAGGAATGAAGAAGCCAACGCCCAACTGAGTTGCCTTACTGTCGAGAATAGAATGATGGACTGAAAATGATTGAGCTGCTACTATGTAAACAACCCAACACAAATCGTACCAAAATAACACCACAGTTGATGATTTCCAAATTTATTGTAAATCTCCTTCACTAGATATACAACACGACAAGACAATGAACTCACAACAGAATATCAAGCAACGATAATGTGCGCACAAAAATAATAGATTTGCAAATTAATTCTGGACAGTCCAACCACAATACACACAAATTCTAGAGTCAAGAAAATATTCACTAGTTGATCCACAAATTACATTCAAAGGGAAATTGACCATAGAGCCCGATGACAGGTGGGTAGTGATTCCAAACTATAGATGCCAAGCATGAACTCAGAAATTTAGAGATACCATGGATTCACAGCTCCGCGAAAATACACAGAATTATTAATCATGACACCAGAGATCGAATTAGATATGCAATACAACCTAGAAATCGATTCTCATATTCAATGCAGTGATCACCTGTTAATCAGCAGAGTGATTGTAGATTACAATCCCGATACTTATGACCCATGCGCATATACACTTTAAGTGGTGCGTTTGGTTGGAGCTGAGAGTGGATCGCGGTGATGGGAATTCCACCTGGATGCACGATTGGTCACTGTCGAACTCTTCCCGTGTGAAGTTGTGTGGGTTCGCTAAATATGCAAACTCTCCTTGTAATTGACGGGATCTTCCAGGTCCCCTGATTTGCCGGTATTGTGCCTCCATGACAAAGAGCAGATTCAGGTGGTTGTCGCACAATGAGTTCGGCCAAAGCTAGGGGCTCGGCCAAATCGCCCCCAATCACTCCTTCAGTTGGTGCGCCCTGCAATGATAACGAACCTGAATAAGAAATGACTCCTGTAGGTGAATGCTAAACACAAAATCCCCAGGTTGACACTACATGTGTACCTGGTTGCCTCGCGTGAGCAGCTACGCTCTCACCAGTGGTAGGCAAGGATTCAAACCCAAATTTCGTGATGCCTTTGCAATGAAAACGAACTCCTTAAATACTGGACTTGCCTCCCAGAATAGGTCGGCCAAGAACGATATATTAAATGTTAAATGTTATTTAACAATAATTTAAAATTATTATTTATTATTTATCATTTATTTAATATTATATTATTATTATTATTTATTATTTAAAATTCAAATTTCACTTTAGTGTTGATAAACACTATTTCCTGCCGAAATGAAGTTAGGGCTCAATCGGGCACATAACAGTCCTCCCCACTAAGATGTTGCTTGCCCTCAAGCAACTGCAAACTTGTGTCCACGCACATTGAATCGAACAAGTGACGAAAGATATGATCCTGGGGGCATGGCCACTTGCACCGAGTCTTCCGCTGCTCCACTCTAATATTAACCCCATCAAGTCCATCATTATGATCCCAATGGATGAATGCACCAAACACATTGATACCTAGATCCCAACTCATCGCACTGACATAGCCAACAACTATCAAGTGGCGGATGTATCTTGAAAAGCTATCATCACCAGCTAATCCCCTGACTCCAAAAGATTTCCCATGGATGTGCAAAACTCCTCTAATGACAATGAGTGATAGAGCCTCATCATTGTGCCAAAAGGGATGTTTCCTATCCCTCCAAATCATTAAAGCAATCACGGTCCTCCAAGTACCCGCTAGGAGATCCACATACAACAATGTAGGGCGGGCATCTCTTATCATAGCATAAGGCAGAGGCCATTTATCATAGCTTAGCTGAGACACAATTATTTGCAACCCAAAGTCCTGTATTATGACAATATCCTCATAGCCAAGTTTATAGACCAGTTGAGACTCCATTCCTCCCCATGTGCTCCACTCAAAAGCAAATGCATGTATGATCTGTGCCATAAGTCCCTCAAGTAGGGCAGTTGCATGCTTCACCAAGGGGTCTTCTATACTATGGGGTTGTACCTTGTCACGAGTAAATGCCTCAAGTGTTCCATAAGGAATCAAAGACCAACCCAGATCTGCTCCACCCCTATCTCCATTCACCCATGAAGGCATAATACTAGTGGCTGGTCCACTAGGTGTGTGCTCCATGACACCATGTATGTGGTGAACCTTCAAATGACTCCCCCAAAAGAGGTGATACCAATTCCACATGAAGCAAGCTATGTGAACAAACGAGGAATTCTGATGTAAATAAACGAGGAATTCTAATTCATACCTCAGGTCTGATTGCTTCACTTGCTTGGCTGCCATACGGGGCCCCTTCTTTGTGTTCCACATGCCTCGTATCACCTTTGCCTCCTTCATGCTAGGGCCTATCAACTCTTCATCTTTGACTCCTAATGTAATATTGATTGTGTGAAGAGTCTTCTCTCTTTGATTCTCATGTGTAAATGCCACCAATATCCGATTACACAAGAATGAGGGATTGTTGTTCCAAATCAGAAGTTTAGAACTGCTGGCATGCCCTTTTATGGAGCCTTCAATCACTTCCTTGCATATTTTTTCATACTCTCCAACATGTGTTGACCCACTATGAGTTCCCTCATGAGAGTTATAACCCTCAATGCCGGTTCCTTGGGCTGTCATAACATGATATGGTGAAGATATGAGTCTGCTGTCAGCCCCTAGAGTTCCCTCATGCATGGGGTTCGCCTCGATCTCAATCATTTCCCCCTCCACAAGGGAATGGTTACCAATGAGTGCTGGTCCATGAGGTGTCGCCAAGAGCAAGTCGTGTGTTACAAACTCAATCCTATGGCTGCAAACAATGTCTCCATGGAATCCCTCAAGACCTTCCATCATGTCTTCACTCTTTGCCCCTTCCTTGTTACCCTGTTTTCCATTGGATGTGGCTACCATAGAATTTTGAAATTCCATTAAGAGTGATGAAGAGTGCGCCAAGCTCCACTCCCTGCAATGCTCACCCACATGCTCTTTCGATTCTCGAGAAGCCCTTTGAGTGCTCACCCGGAAATCCATAGTGCTCTCCATTTCATCTTCCTCTCGTTTCAAGGCACCAACATAAATCCTATTGAGGGTGAGGAGATGATTCCTGTCAGCACGTAGGTGTAGGACGGTTGACTTCACTACCACCAAATTCTCTTGGAGTCTATGCAGATCATCAAGAGATATACCTCCTTCCAAAGCCTTCCAACACAAATCTGCCATCCTTTTATGAACATCATCAAAGTGAGTCAAGGCTGCTGTGATCTGACTATCATTCATCCTCAATTGCCTCTCCAACGTTTGTGGCTTATGCAGCATTTCCGATTTATGAATCTGATCAGTCATTTTTTATTTATATTCACCCCCAGGTTTCCCAAAATCAGCTACCTCATGCTTCAACCTTGATCCTGGGACCAAGAAGATTTTGTCCTCAAAGTATATTATGCCATCAAGTACTCGATACCTATTGCCCTGATTTTTGCCCTCCAATGCCACACGTACAAAGGTGTCCCCAAAATGTTCTGTCATGAGTTGCTCTCTCCAAGTTGCTCGTATACTTCTCAAGGGAAGAGGAATCTAGGACTCGGATCTCGAGGAGTAATGGACTAGATGAAGATATTCTTGTATGCTGTCAATCTCCTCCACTCTATCCCTCATAGCAGCATAGTACATCTTACCCAAGGTGAGTAGATGATCTCTATCCGCAAGCATATATAGGTAGTGGGTCTTAACTACCATCCAAGCCTCCTTAAGTACATGCAGTTCCTTAAAATCATCATGTTTATCTAGAATCTTCCAACATAGTGCTGATATCATCTTATGAATATGCTCAAAGTGACATAGAGTCAACCCAACCATACCTTTATTGACCTTTAGTTGACTTTCCAACAGATGTGCACCCATGCTCTCATGCCAGGTCTCGGGATGTATCTCTTTCTCATGTCTTTCCGATTCAGTCTCCTCCTTAGCTTTTCCCTCACAAAATTCATCATACTCTATCAAGGGGAAGTCGTACTGAGAATGGTTTTCAGTTCCAAAGCTCTTATGCACCTCCTCTGCTTGTCCCTTCACAACTATGATATCTCCATCTGCCTTAAGACCTCGCAATGTCAACTCAATCTCAACCAACTCTCTAGGCTCATCATCATGTGCATAGGCAACTTCTGTTTCAAACATATCTGAACCATGATGCAATGGAAATGAAAGAATATCAAGTGAACCCATACCTCCTTGATGTGAACTCAACATGGCTAGTTTGGTATCCTCATTGATCCTCAGATGTTCTTCCGGATTTTGTCTCATGCAATCAAGTCCTCCAAATAGTCCTTGGAATTGCTATCCAGTAACTCTTGTGTCTTGACGGGGCAAGTTTCTTTCTCATCCATAGGATACTCTTCTATCTCAAGATCATGTATAGAGTCATGGTTCAAGTTCACATCCTCAGGATCATCACACTTGGTTATAATGTCCTCTTGTACCTCCTCATGAGTCTGTCCTTCACATGTCAGTGCCTCGGTAACACTATCTTCGTCCTCCACTTTGCCTTCCTTAGATGATGATAAAACATTATGCTCAACAAAAGAATCAGTACCTTGATATGGTTGTGTGTGGCAAGGTGGCAGCTCTTCCTTCATCTCTTCCTTTGTGTTGATGACAACTTTGGCTCGTTCCCCCTTTCTTCTTGTTTCCAAAATGTAGTCACACACATCTTTCTTGCTTGGTTCGACGCTTCCAAACAAGCTCACATAAGAGTCCAAGGACATGCGATTCTTGAACTCATCGGGTAGACTTTCATATTCATCAATGATCTTGTTTGCTTCCTTGTCTCTTTTTCTTTTCAACTCCCATCCTTTGAATGCTAGCTTGAGCTCCTCCAATGATTCTCTTGATTTCTCTTGAAGTAGGAGAATTTCTTGTAGTATCTCTTCACAGCGCTCCATGATTTCTTTTAATATGCAAACCCATTGGCTGGCAGGGTCATGGCTCTGATACCACTGTAAACAACCCAGCACGGATCGTACCAGAATAACACCACAATTGATGATTTCTAGATTTATTGTAAATCTCCTTCACTACATATACAACACGACAAGACAATAAACTCACAGCAGAATATCAAGCAATGATAATGTGGGCACAAAAATAATAGATTTGCAAATTAATTTTGGAACAGTCCAACCACAATACACACGAATTTTGGAGTCAAGAAAATATTCACCAGTTGATCCACAAATTATATTCAAAGGGAAATTGACCATATAGAGCCCGATGACAGGTGGGTAGCGATTCCAAACTATAGATGCCAAGCATAAACTCAGAAATACAGAGATACCATGGGTTCACAACTCTGTGAAAATACACAAAATTATTAATCATGACACCAGAGATCGAATTAGATATGCAATACAGCCTAGAAATCAATTCTCATATTCAATGTAGTGATTACCCATTAATCAGCAGAGTGATTGCAGATTACAATCCCGATACTTATGACCCATGCGCATATACACTTCGGGTGGTGCGTTTGTTTGGAGCTGAGAGTGGATCGCAATGATGGGAATTCTTCTTGGATGCACAATTGGTCACTGTCGAACTCTTCCCGTGTGAAGTTGTGTGGGTTCGCTAAATATGCAGACTCTCCTTGTAATTGATGGGATCTTTCGGGTCCCCTGATTTGCCGGTATTGTGCCTCCACGACAAAGAGCAGATTCAGATGGTTGTCGCACAATGAGTTCGGCCAGAGCCAGGGGCTCGGCCAGATCGCCCCCAATCGCTCCTTCAGCTGGTGCACCCTGCAATGATAACAAACCTGAATAAGAAATGACTCCTGTAGGTGAATGCTAAACACAAAATCCCCTGGTCAACACTATGTGCGTACCCAGTTGCCTCACGTGAGCAGCTACGCTCTCACCGGTGGTAGGCAAGGATTCAAACCCAAATTTCGTGGTGCCTTTGCAGTGAAAACAAACTCCTTAAATACTGAAGGACTTGCCTCCCGAAATAGGTCGGCCAAGAACGATATATTAAATGTTAAATGTTATTTACAATAATTTAAAATTATTATTTATTATTTATCATTTATTGAATATTATATTATTATTATTTATTATTATTTAAAATTCAAATTTCACTTTAGTGTTGATAAACACTATTTCCTGCCGCAATGAAGTTAGGGCTCAATCGGGGACGTGACATACTAAAATGAAATTACCAAAAATAGAACTTACCAAAAATAGCAAACTGCTATAAATAGTAAGTATTTGCAAACTCTGTTTGAACACCAACCGAGCAATTGTCATGACTTACTAAAAAGAGTAAGTGGCTGGAAAGGTTGACGGATTCAGATGCATGTCATACCACCCTGGAGTTCTCTGAAAACCTAGAAACCTTTCCTGCATGCAAGGTATCAAAGAGAAATGCATGTCATTTTTTCAACATGCATGTTACCTTACCCTAAAGCTCTCCAAAAACCCAGAAAGCTCCAAAGAACAGACTGCCAAAAAACCTGCATGCAAGCCAACAAAAGCCAAGCTGAAACCTCCTACAAAATAGGAAACCCTAATTTCCATTTTTGATTAGCCTACGGGTTTCCGGAAATAGGCTAAATCCCACTGAAGAGTGTAGGGCTAAATTGGGGACATTACAATAACAATCAAGTTTGACAAACTAATAGATTACTGCTAGAAAGTTAAAAGAGAAAACAAGAGCATCGTTGAGTCTTGACCACCAAGGAAGAGAGTCCAATAACAATGAAAGTAAACATGAGAAATTTGGTAGTCACGTGTTGTATGAAGATTGAAAAAAGAATGAAACTTTTAATGCTTAACTGGTAGCAAATGACTAGCTATGTTACATAAAGAGTCTTGGATGAGAATTGCAGGAAACGAAGGGACAAAGCTCCAAAGAAGGGAGGAAATGGAGGGCTAGACATCAAGGGATGCTAAGGGATATCAAACTAAAATGTAAATTTATAATTCAGAAAAATACAAACTATATATAGTAAAAAGTAAATCAAGCACTTTAAGGACACCCATAATACATGAAATGAATATTTGCTCAGGATGCTTGAAGTTAGGAGGCTTCAAATCCACAAAAAGGAGAATGGGAAATTGCCATTCGACCTGATACAATATTCATTTAATTGAAGATGCAAACAAAAAATAGTGTCTTCGATTATAATTAATGCAAGACAATACTGAAAGAAATGAATGATAATCGAGATAGTGGACACCTAATATCAAATTGAATTCTTGACTCTCTTCAACAATCTCATGATTCAGTTAACACTCTGCCTGTACATTTGAATAAGTTGAATTTTTGAGCTGGAGAAGCTCACAGCTCAACTGCTTGCATCAGTCTTCTTACAGCCTCAACCACTAAGGAAGCTCATTGAGCTCACACTACAATTTGCCAGCCTGAGTGTGTGTTTGCACAATGGTCACATTCAACCTACATGTGATTCTGCTGGTCCAAGCTCACAGCTCAACCACTTACATCAGTCTTCTTACAGCCTTGACCGCTAAGGAAGTTCATTGAGCTCACACCATAATTTGCCAACCTAAGTGCGTGTTTGCACAATGGTCACATTCAACCTACATGTGATTCTGCTGGCCTGATCAGTCCTCCAGATGGCAGATGAAAATAGGCGGGTGTGTTCCACCACTCAGTTCCCTTGCTATAACCTCTATATACCACTCAAAATGGTTTTCCCAACCAGAATGAGCATTCACTTGAAGCCAAATCAAATATTCAACATTTCTTCTAAGGCATTTGACATAAAACGGAGGATGGCAGCTCCATGTCTAATAGTAATACTATCTCCTACTCAATCACGCTGAAATCATTCTCAAAAGAGGGGGAAAATCTAAACTTTAATATGTATGTTTCTCTCAATCTCTCACTCTCTCAATAATGAATATTTATGAGTAGAAGTGTACCATAGGAATGAAAAATTATATCAATTGCATTCTTAATTTTTAAGAAAAAGGCAACCAACTTTTCTTTTTCTCTCCTCTCTTCCTCATTCTCAATGAGTAAACAGAGGACAAATAATTCCAACTAGACTGATGAACAGAAGGAACTTCAATAACAAAGGAAAAAGGAACAAATTCTTGCTTTTCTCTCATAAATATCTTATCTTTCCTCTCATTTGCACTGCTGTTTGCAGAGGCTTGCAGAGAGAAACCATTGCAGTCTCTTGTCATCAAAGCCTCTAGCATATTTAGCTTCTATGCCAGTTGATAGTTCTTGGCCAAGAGGCTAGGGAGCACAATCTGCAAAGGGTCTTGAAGAAATATTTAATGGTGTTATGTAAACCTAATAAGGTTACCCCTAGTTGGCAGCCAGATCAGCAACCCAATTTCCATTTCACTTGAAATAAGAGAAGCTAATATATTTAGAGGAATCAACAATTCTTAATGCATCTTGGATGATGGAATTTTGCATCCATGCCCTCAAATGACTTGAGTCTCCTCAACCCAAATATCCTTACATCCTCTTCTTGGCAATATAATTCCTCTATAAAGTTCCACAACTTTTGTTTGATTGCTAGTATCTATACCAGTATAAAAAGAAAAAATCGAAATAACTTTGCTTTGCACAATCTCTTGAAAGTTCACCATGACATGCTAGTAGTGGACTACCTTTTGCATGCCCATCAAATTTCCCGTTAAAGTCTACGCACCTTTAGCCCATTTATACTAAATTAGTTAACAGGAAAGGACTAGAACCAAGGTTACACGGGGACACGTCCCCTACTCCAAAACCCCCTGTCCCCGTCCCCTGCCGTCCCGGGGACGCATCCCCTGCTCCAAAACCCCCTGTCCCCATCCCCTACCGTCTCGGGGACGTGGGGACGCAAAGGAGACGTCCCCCTGCCGCCCCCAAAAATTGAAAAACCTTCGGAAATGCTAGGAAACATTTCCTACACACTGGGAATGGTTCCCCATCCCTGGAACAGATTGGGGACGGGGGACGCCTAGTTGTCCCCCGTAGGTGAAAGTTAAAAAACATAAAAAAACGATTAAAAAAGATTAAAAAACGATTTTTTTAAGCTTTGTTTCCTGTGCGCAGAGCCCACCAGGTGTAAATATTTTATTTCTTTGGACTAAAGTCTGGAAACCACAAAAAATTAAAAGTTTTATGGAATCGCGTTTTTATTTTTCTGAGTTTCTGCGGACATTACAACCAGCGATGGAAGTTTAAACCCTCAAATCTGGCGATGGACGAAGCTTTCTGAGGCACGCAAAGAGTCTGAGGGAGGTGGCAACCATTTGAAACCCTCGACCTTCCATCCACGCGAGCCTCCATCGGCACCTTCATCTCATCCACGCGACTGAGAAAGCAAGTGACGACCATTTGAAACTTGAGAATATTGTATTTTGCATACTCATACTGGGAGCGGCGCTCATCTCTAGCTACATTTGCAGCTGCAATAGGTAGTTTGAGTTTAAAAATTAATTATTTTGTTTTGTTTTTTCAATTTTAAATTTTTAAATATTTAATCTCTTTTTAATTTTTTTTTTAAATGAAATTTTTAAAGTTTTAAACCCTTATTCTATTCTGAGCATAAAATTAAAAAAGCCCTATGGCTATTTTTTAATTTTATGCTCAGAATAACAGAGAATGCAATTTTTTTTAAAATGAAATTATTAAACCCTTGCATTCTCTGTTATTCTGAGCATAAAATTAAAAAGTAGCCATAAGGTTTTTTTAATTTTATGCTCAGAATAACAGAGAATGCAAGGGTTTAAAGTTTTAAACTTTAATAATTTATTATTTTAATATCTAGTTTTACAAATTTTCAGGCTTTCAACAAAAAAAAGAGCATCCAAAATGAGCAGCAATAGCAATAGTGGCAATGACCATGAGATTGAGAGTAGTGACAATGAAAATGAAGCTACAGAAATGCCAGTAAACCCTTCTTCTACCTCTGAAATTCCAACCCATGCTTCTTCAGACCATTTTGCATGCCCTATACCCACTCTTCAAAGGTTTGCAAAAGGCCCTTTCAACAAGAAGAAACCATTGCGTCAGTTTGCCACAGATGTGACTACCAACAAGAAGAAAAATTCAAGGGGCAACAAGAAATGGTTTTGTCATATTTGTAAAACTAATTACCATGGGAGCTATACTAGGATTAGAGGCAATCTAGTGGGTGATTGTGGAGAGGGTGTTAGAGTTTGTGGGGCAATAACATTGGAGCAGCAGCTTCTATTGGCAAAGTTGGCTGGAGTAAGTGAGGACCAAATGATTACCATTCAAAATACAAAACGGTCATTAGCCGATTTGCAAACCTCTTCCAATGCATCAATTGGAGAGAGTTGTGATAGAGGGAAGAAGAAAGCAAGTGAGAAAGCTTCAGTCATGGGGTTAATGAATGTGCAAAAACGTGAGCAAGCTGATGATGCAGTGGCCAAATTCTTTTATGCACATGCTCTTCCATTTCATTTGGCAAGGTCACCTTATTTCAAAACAATGTTGAGAGAAATATTGGCAATTGGATCCTCTTATGCCCCCCCTAGAGAACATAGATTGTGCACCTCCCTCCTTGACAAAAAACATGCAAAAGCTACCATGATGATGGAGGAGATGAGGCAAACATGGATTAGGACTGGCTGTTCCATTGTCATGGATGGGTGGAGTGATATTCGGCATAGGCCACTCATTAATGTTATTGTTACATGCCCTGCTGGTTCATACTTTCTTCGAGCTATTGATTGTTTTGGGAAGCTTAAGGATGCTGATTTTCAGTTTGGCATTTTGAGGGAGGCCATAGAGGAGGTTGGGCCTTCTAATGTTGTGCAGGTTGTGACAGATTCAGCTCGTGTTTGTAAGCTAGCTGGTTTGATGGTTGAGAGTGCTTACAAACATATTTTCTGGACTCCATGTTGCGTACATGCTTTGAATAATGCTTTGACAAGACATTGGCAAAATAGATTGGGTGAAGGTAGCAGTTGCAGAGGCTAGAAACATACAAATGTTTGTATGTAACCATCAAACTTCACTTGCACTATTCCGATCTTATTCAAAGAAAGAATTCCTCAAACCAGTTGAGACTAGATATGCTAGCTACTATATTTTGTTGGAGAGAATGTTCGAGGTCCAAGATGCTCTACAAGCCATGGTTGTTTGTGCAGAATGGAAAAGGTGGACTCTATCGAAGACAAGTGAAGGCAAGGAAGTGAGAGATAGAGTACTTAATGAAACTTGGTGGGCCAATATCAAGTAAGAAATTTGAAAATTTAAATTGTTTTTGAATTTGTTACACTTACACTTTGTTTTACTTTAGTCTTTGTATTTTAAAAGTTCTAATTTTTAATTTGTTGTTTTCATTTTGTAAGTATATTTGCTCTTTCATATCACCAGCTGTTGCGGTAATCCGGATATGCAGATACAGACTCTCCTAGCTTGGGAGAGATATATGAGACTTTTGATAGCATGCTTGACCAAATGAAGCAAGCTATTCGTAAAAAGGATCCTGAGATGAGTTTTTATGAGGACCATATTAGGCCTATAGTGACAAAGAGGTGGAACACAATGAATACCCCTCTTCATATGCTTGCCTATGCTCTTAATCCGAAGTGGTATGTACCTAGACCTAGCCGAATGCTTCCTTCTAAGGATGACAAGGTGATAGAGGGGCTTACAGCAGCCCTTCGTAAAATGTATGCCAACGAGCAGACAACCATTCTTAGAGAGCAATGGCTTATGTTTTCTAATCTTCAGGGTCCTACATTCAGCAAACCAAAGGCTAGGACGGATAGGGCCACCATTGCATAGAACAACCCCATTGGATGGTGGAAATTCCATGGGAAGGACACACCAGATTTGAAACAACTTGCCATCCGTTTGCTCTCACAGATTGCTAGTTCCTCTGCTACAAAGAGGAATTGGTCCACCTATGGCTTCATCCACTCCATTAAGAGAAACAGGCTTACTTCAAAACGAGCTGAGAAATTAGTTGCAGTTCACAGTGCCTTGAGACTTCAGGACCGACAGACTACTGAGTATCAGCAGACTCCAGCAGCACGATGGGATGTTGATCCTGAGGATGTTAGGAAAATTGATGAGGAGGAGACGCAACCAGGATTGGTCGGGCTACCATTGGATGATCCACTCTTGCCAAAGGATGATAGTGACTCAGATAGTTCTGAGTCTTTGGATATTCATAGCCCAAATGAGGCTTAATTTCATAGACTGTTGTATTTAATATTTTGATTTTCATGTTAGAACTTTGAGACTTTTGGATACATGTTTGAGACATTTGGATATTGATAAACCATGGTTTTATTGATGTTTGATACTGCTGTGATAAATTTTATAATGCTTTAATGACATTTCTTATGTTGTTATAGTACTACTCTCGCGATTTACTTACATATTGATATTGTTGTTATCAATTATTAATTTATTGACATATCTATCTCTCTTTCCCTCTCTCTCTCTAATATATTAATAAATTTTGAAAAAATCATATATATATATGTATGTATTTTGTATGTCGCCGTCCCTTGCCGTCCCCTAAAAATTGCCCCTTAGGAAACATCCCGGAAATGCATCCCCTGCCATCCCCCTGTCCCTGTCCCCGATAGGGCATGGAACATAGACTAGAACATAAAAATTTCTTAACAGATAATTTTATAAAATATAAAACATCAATTTAATATAAGAGTCTAATATACACAGTCAATGTAATCAATGTTCATGTGCATGAAAACAACAAACTGGAAAAGAGCTAAGCAGTTAACATGGAACATCAACTATTGTCAAAGTCCTTCAATTCATCTACTTCCATGTGATGTACACCCAATGCCTCATCATGATCAATGTCACTCTTTCAGTCTGAATACTGTGCCTCATCTAGTGGGACTCCAACTAATTCTAGTTGTACCTTTTCTTCACCCATCTCCCATCTTCAATTTCAAATTCCTCCATATTATTGAAGTCTTCCTGTATCTAAGTAATCAAGATATTGGTCCAAGTATCGATATGGAATTCTTAAATCTTATTAGAACCCCAGGTTCAGAACAAACTGGGTATGCCCATGCAAAAAAAAAAAACTTTAAAATGTGTGATTAACCATAATATCAATGCTATATGCATAAAATTGTAAGAACTAACCAAAAAAACATATTCAGTATTAATAATTCAAAATATCAAATGAGTCATGACATGATATATCACATAGTTCTATATTCTTTTGAACAAAATAGAAAAATAGTCAGTGGTCTAATCAAACTGAAGAACTACATCAACGAACTAATATATTGTTCTCGATTAAGAGTACTCAAATCAGCGATTGGCTCATTAAGCAAGATGCAGTAGGTCTACCACAGTGCCAAACTCACCAACTTTTCTCTAAGTTACCAAATCAGCAGAAAATCCCTGTGTTGTTCAATTCGTCCCAAAATTAGATTTGGATTTGAATCAACTGTGGAATCAAGCAGGGTTCAGTTTTTTATGTCAAAATCATGTGATGTCGTTGATGTGCATAACCAAATGTTTCTAGGTTAGACTTGGCATTTCCAAAATGTTTTTACAATGATTCCAGTGGCAGGAGACATTTTAGACATGTTTCATTTGATTTTTTAACCATCAGAAACTGCAAATGGCTGTCCTGAAATGCATTTCCTTTGTTGAACAAATCACAGGCAACAATGTTGGACAAGTCACAGCCAACTGCTAAGGAGTCACTGTTTTGCACCCTCCTTTTCATGTAGTGGGTGGGTACCTAGAAGCTGAAATACGATGATGGTGCCCAATAAAGAAAGGGTACCCCAGCCCTCTATAGTTAATAGTAGGGGCAGACAAATAAGCATTCAATCATCAATTAAATCCACCCAGCGTCTGATATATTATGTTTATTTAATTATTTCTCAGCATTTGTATAGTCCTCTTGTAACATTATGCTCCTTCCAAAAATATTAATTTAAAACCTTTCTAGAACATTCATTGGTGGGCCATGTCAATGTTATTTAGAACACTTACGGTGTTGCATCAGAATGTCAATGTTATTATTTAAGATCGGACCTTATCATTAATTAAGGAAATAAAGAGACCATGCCCATCTATTATAAGTCGGACCTTATCATAAATTAAGGAAATAAAGAGATAATTTAAAAACTTAGTTATAATGTCAGCAGTTGTCATTGTAAAGGGACATCACGATAATATTTATGATAATTTTGAATTATTACTAATATTAGATATTTAAATTTATATATATTATAATATTTTAGTTTTATGTATAGATATCTTCAATATATTAGCATATGGTTTTCTAAACTTGTAATATTTATGGTAGTTTTCTTTAGCATATGTATGATATATGATTTTTTAAATTTAATTCCTATTTTTAAGTTAAAAATATATATACATATATTTGTATGTTTTTTTGTGCAGACATTCCTAGAATCTATCCAAACCCTAAAAAAATTTAGCGTACTGTTGGCGTTTAAATTAGCACCTCTGGAGTGCTGATTGTAAACGTTCAGCTATTACAAATGTTTTGCAACACTTCTTCGTTATTTAAAGAGGAGAAGTCCCTCTCTGCTGAATGCAATGCATAAGGAAGGGAAAAGTAAACTAAGGTTCCTATCTTTTTGTACTCAGCGGTAGGACACAAGGGTGCACAAACACAATGCGTCGCAGCTAAGCTTTTTCTCTAGTTTCTGCAGATCTTTACTACAATTATTCTAGTTTTTAATCTATCCAATATTCTCAAGGTAAACAGAGCATGAGGGTATAGGAGCGGGAATGGATTGGTTGGATCACTTGAATCCGTCGTCTCCTTAGCATATGGCCGAGGCTCTAAACTCTCGGATATATGTCGGGATAAGGTTAGATACAAGCAAACGCTCTTCACGGTAAGCTGGATCTGAGACCTGCCAAGGAGGAGGAACCCCTATCCGAGGTATGGGCTAGGAAACAACTTACAAGAAACAACAAATTACGATGTCTTGGCCGACAAACTTGCTAAGGAGGAGGAACCCCTATCCGAAGTATAGGTTGAAGGACAATCCATTAGACAACAACAAACGATAACTGCCAATGACAAATATCCAAGGAGGAGGAACCCCTATCCGAGGAGAGAAATGAAACAACAAGCTATTGAACACAAACGTAGAAAGAACTCAAATAGGTAGATCAAAATGCAAGTGCCTTCTAATATTCTTCTTCAAGCTTCATCAACGAATTACAAAGACTGGGACAGCAAAGGCACGAAATCATGCACAATTACGATCAACCAATGAACTCTCATCCAAGAGTGAACAAATATTCGCTTTCAAAGTTGTTGGCAACTTGGCAAGAATGGCGCAGCAATTTTGCATAGCAAGTAAAGGTTAAACAAACAATGAGCCCAAGGCTCCTATTTATAGAACTCAAAGGAGTGGGCAACCCCAAAATCTCCTTGAGTTAACAATGAGTTCTTGCCAATCAATTAGCAAGATTTATTCCTAAAAAGGGGGAACAAGCAGTTAACTAGAAGACTACTTCAGTTAACTGAAAGTAAACAAAGAGTCAACTGGAAACTACTTTAGTTGACTGAAAGCAAACAAAAGGTGAACTTTAATGCAAAGTATCCCTCCAAAATAGACATCCATGTTTAGTGGAGATCTGAGATCCACAAATTATGGAAGTCAATTAGACATCCTTAATCAGTGGGATCTAACAACTCATGATTTGTGGGATGTGGAGTTAACTTGGAAAGGGGCATCAAGTTAACTCCAACTACATTTAATGCCTTCTTGAGTTGACTTGGAAAGAAGCATCAAGTCAACTCAAGTGTCATAAATGTCACTTGGAGGGTGTAGGAGTCCTTCTTTGGTGCCTAACACCTCATCATCTCCTATCAATAGCTCCTCGATCCATGTGTTGACTTCTTCAGTCTCTGGATAGTCAATGCTTTGATGACGTGGCATTTCCTCTTCTTGCGCAAGTTGTTGCTCTTGGTAACTTTGGCGGCTCCGTGCTTGGAATAACCTCTTTGCAACTGGTAAGCCAAGAAGTTTACTGCCATGCAGGAGGTGGTAATACTGGCTTCTCGGCTACAAGATCAACCTTTCTTTCTTCTTCGTCCAGAGTAATTGTTGCGGCTCTCCACTGAGCGGGTGATGTATTCTTTTCAAAGATAAAAATCCACAAACTGCTAATGATATCCGTTTGCTCTCCAACAATGTGTGTAAGATCTAGTTGGAGAGTTGCTGGTGCAAGGTCTGGTTGTTCAATTGGAGCCCAAGGACGCCAAATTGTCATTCAATGAAGAAAAACTCACCTGTTGACTGCAAACACGGATATGTTCAGATAACTTCTGAAAACCCCTAAAAATAGCGCCCTGCCAAGAACTATTTTTCCGGAAAAAATCTGGCACATGGGTTTTGTTCGTGCTCCAATGCTGAACAAACCCAGTTCCTCAGAATTTTGATTCTGAAACTTTTTCGGATAAACCCCCAAAAATAGGGGCAGCAAGTTTGTTGATTCTGGAAAATCTGACAAGATGGGTTTCACTGGAAAATTGTGTTGAATCTGCCTAGTTGATCAGATCTGATGTAGCCTGCTGCTTTGTGTGACATGCAAGAAAACCTAAGACAAGAAGAGAGGAAGTAGATAGAAGATGGATCGGAAGTTTTTTAATCTGACTCCCTGAGAAAATTTGTCTTTGAATCCAACCTCAGATTAACAATCTTCTTCTGCTTCAGATCTTCAAGAAATATCGAAGAACGGTCAAAAACCTTGGCCAGATCTGAAAATGGCGTCCTTGAGAGCTTATGGCTGTTCTTGATCATCAACCTGCAAAGAAATAATGAAGTGGGATGCCTAGATCTTCTTAGTATAGACTCAAGCCTCAAATCCATAAGTTTGGGAACTTAATTCATGATCAAAAGTTGATTTGGCTTGATCTGAAGTTCAAAAAGGTGAATTCCACTGATCGTAGAGTGAGTTGGCCAAGTTTGTCTCAAAATATCTCAACTTTTAGTCAACAAACTTGCCTTTGACCCTTTTCGGCGTCCCTTTTGAGTTTTGCAAGCTTTTTCATTATTTTTCTCTGTTGAAGGACCTTAGTTTGATCTTGAATTCAGATTGATCTGCTGATCTTGAGCAGCTGCTAGTACATTCACTATCAAGCTGGGCCTGCACTGAAGAGAAGTGCCTAGGAGGCACTTAGCTTGAAAACTGAGTTTGTGGCCCTAAAAAGAAGGGCGCTTTTCTCCTTGCCTTAGTCATTTTTGATATCTGTTCTTCAGCCTTTTATTCCTAACCTCCCGTGCTTTGATCCAGAATTCCCGTTGATCAGAGAATTGGATGATCTTGATTGATATCTCATCAGGTAACCAGCTCCATTTCACAAAAGATGACTGGAGTTTGAATTCCCAGAAGTCAGTTAAAGGTCCCTCTATTCAAGGGCGCCCCTCAGTGAAAAGGGTGCTTTTGCCTTCTACACAATGTTCTTCACCCTAAAAGATGCTCCAGTTTGATCCTAATTATCTGGTGACTGACTTATCAGATGTTTGTGCTTGCAGCTACGTTGTCGTGATTGAACTAGACTGAGAAAACTGTCTTGGGAGGCCTTCTGACATCTGATAGCATCTGAAGGCTCAAAAAGAAGGGCGCCTTTCCTTGGAAAGGGCACCTTTTCCACCTTGATCATCATTTCGACAACCATTTCTAATGTCTTCGTCAACTGCCTCATTTTACTCTGTTGACGGTCACTGGTGATCACTTTGTCAGATGATCTTGCTGATTGTTTCGTTGTCGAGCCAGCAGGAGAACACCGACGATGACTACCTTGGATGATTCATCAGGGTGCATTTAACCCTTGAAAATCAAGGGCGCCCCTCAATGAAAAAGGCTCTTTTTTGCCTCATGAACTGATTTTCCCCTTCGTAGCGTTTCCAAAGTTAGCCAAATTTCAGTCTTTTCCGGTTTTGAGAATCTCCTTCGTTGAACAGCATCTTTTTAGACTTTTTTCGCCATAGTTGCATCGTTGAAGCTTTTGGAGCTTAGCTTTCAACACCTGGTACTGGCCAATCTGCCATTAATGGTTGCAGAGCTCCTAACTTTGTTCCTAAAAAATAGAAATAGACCCACCAGAGTAAAACGTGTCCTTTGATGATTCTGACTTGACCAATGTGATAATGAAGTTATTTAATCCTATCAAAATCATTTTCAATCATTTCCGGGAAGGTCCTATTTTCGGGGGTTACGCTGAAAATAAGGGCGTAAAACCCTAATTTTCAAATTTTTAGAATTTTGCACGTGTTCCTTGATAGAAACCCACAAAGCTCTTATGTTTGGTTTGACCTAAAACAGACTTTTGACGGCATTTTAACAAGATTTAGCTCAATTTAAGCAGAATGCCAAAAATTCATTTTGGGTACAACACGTACTACACCCACATACCCACACCCATATCCAGTTCTAATTCAGTAACTTAGACTTTTCTATGCAGCTCTTATGGAGAGTTTTTCTATTGGCGGGGGGCATGGGGTAAGGTATCTAAGCTTAAGGGACCTAGACCAGGAGAAATTGTTTAAAAAGATGCTAACTCATGGTTGGTATTAACTAACAAAACAAGGAAAATAAGAATACTGTATGAATTTCAAAATTAGATTGAAGCACCTGCTTTTCTGCATATATAACAATCAACTTCAACCATATTCCCACTGCTAGACATTTGGCAGAAACAATTGCCAATGGCTCCCAATGTTTATCCATTACACTTTTTTCTTTTTTATTACTCCTTTTTTATTCAATCATGGAAAGGAACTACATAGTGCATACAGAGAAAAAATTTATCCACAAAGTCTTTCCCTTTTTAGGATCCTCGGTTCCAATTTTCAATGAAGAGCAAAAGAAGGCATTGTTGCTTGAATTTAGCTTTATTTCCGTGGAAGGTAAAAGATGGATATGAGCCATCTTGTCCAACTTTTCCACACCCCAACTAGTCAATAGAGCTACCATGTAATTCCTGTCCTCCTAATATGTCAGTTTAAGATCTTGAATTTCTATATTTCCATCTTAATTTTCCAAATGATGTTCTTTTCAAATTTATTGCACTTCCCCTTTTAACTACTTAAACAATGAACATTCAGTCCCCTTCCAACTGTATATTTTGACATCCCTTTTCCTTGGGATTATTTCTTCTTCAGTACCAATTTCTTGTGCCTTATCATCTGTCTCTGTCCCCAACACTAACATTAACATTTACATAAATAGAGCTTTCCATCATCTCCATAAATCCCTCCTAACCCTAGATTTCCTTTTGCAACTCCAGCAAAATTAAGCTTAACCCAATCTCTAGAAGGTTTCTTCCACGCATCCTTAGAATTTTTCAGCCTACTCCAAACAAACCCATTCCCTGATATCTTAATTAGGTTCCATCTTTATAGAATTTTCCAATTAACTTCAAATGGCTTATTTCATATTGGATTCCAAGTATGCGCTACTTGTGATATGCCTTTGTCTTCCTCCATATTCTCCACACCAGATTTTCCTTCTCCCTAAAACTGTCTGCAATTCCTTCCAGTCATAGATTTTGAATTATAGTGGATGAAACTTATCATCGAGATGGCTTTGAAAAACCCATTTTCAAGTCTTTTTAGCCATAGCAATATCCAATTCCTTACTAACTCCAGTCTAAGCCATCTAACTTGCATTTCATTGAAGAATCTTCTCCAAATAACCCAAGTCACCTTACAATACAGAAATAGCTGATCCCCATATTCTAAGTTGCCCATGCATAAAGCACATTTTGAAAGGCCATGAAATCTTGTATCAGTGACGCCTTTAACTAAAACTGCTAATCATAAAAAGGAATGTGCATTTGGAAGTCCATGCTTGAGCTGCACATTCTTGGTTGGAAATTGCCTGACTTTCCCTAAAAATTTTCAAAAAAAAAAAATTCAAATGCCATTTTAACTAAATTCTCTGTTGATCTGCCATTGTCCCATATAATTTATAACTCCATCTCACATTTCATCTTCCAAAATATTTTCTTTGTAACTCCCTCTCTTTAACTAAACTGTGTATTGATCTTTGATAATATTTTCCTGAACTGCAGATGTTATTTCTATCCAAATGATGTGACATTCCAAATGCTTCCATTTTCTTCTTTATGCTAAATATATGACATTGTTTTCAACTTTATCACCCAAATCCTTTCCACAAACATTTAGATTAGCAAGATTCTGCTCTTAAGCTGAATGGGCTGAACTTATCGAGGTATCATCCCAAAACAAAGCCTTCTCACACTCACATTCTATCTCAAATCCCCTTAAATCAAGGGGATAGAGCTCCTCAAAATTCCATTCCTGAGAACTATAAGAAGGTGATGATAAAATGAATATCCTTTCAATTTCTTGACTCTCCAAATATTTCCCTTTAACCACCCTTCTCCAAAGCATTTCCTTTCCTTTATATACCCTCCATACAATCTTTTCTCCCAAAACTAAATTCATGACCGCCTTGATTCCAAAACCTATACCTGCGTTCTATTTTGGTTGGCTTATCTTTTTCCAAGTTGCCAAGGAAATCTTTCCTTTTACCCATCCCACAAGAAATTCTTTGTAATCTTGGGACAACTTCAACTATTTTGTCTGGTTCTTGGAATAAAAACATCATGCATATTTGAACCACTTGTAGACAGCCCCTAATTAATTCAATTCTTCCTACTGAAATAAATAATTTCCTTTCCATGGTGACAATTTTGCCCAAATTCAGTCTACCAATTCCTTCCAACACCTTATACTTCCCTTTAACATAGGAACTCCCAAGTATATACTTGATATTCAAAAATTCAAACTCCATGATATTATAAATTCTTTTTTCTAGCTTCCCTGGTACATTAAGGCAAAAATTTGTCCTCTCCTTGATGAATTCCAAACCTACAACAGTTTTCATAATTATTCAAGATTTTCTTAAAAGTTCATGTTTCATAAAAATCTGTAGCTCCTATCATCAAAGTACTGTCTATAAATTGAAAATTGGATACTAGATCCACTGAGGAGGGTAAGGTTAAACCTTTTATTCTTCTTTCTTTATGTTCCTTCTCTATCATCCTTGCTAAGGCTTTCTCCACTATAATAAATAGGGATGGGTATAGTGGATTTCCCTGCCTCAACCCCTTTGATGCATATATATACCTATCACTGAAGTTATAAACAAGGAAATATGGGCAAGCACTTATTAAACTGTCAACCCATGTATCCAATCCTGCACAAAGTCAAACTTCTTTTGTATTTATGTCAAAAATTCCCAATTTACGATCATAAGTTATGTTTGTATCTAGTTTTTTCATCACTCATGCTTTCCTACTTTTGTGGACTTAATGAATAGGTTATGAGCTAAAGGCATCCCATCTAATATCTCTTTCTACCACAAAACTTCCTTCATCTGATATACAAAGACTGATCTAAAGGTATTTCAGAATTTTGCATCCTCCTCTTTTGGTATTAAGGCTGGTAAAGTATTATTCCATTCTTTCAAAACTGAATTTTTTTTTCTTCCAAATTCTTGTATTGCTTCTATCACCTTTGAGCCCATACTATACCAAAGTTTCTAAAAGAATCCTATATGATATCCATCCAGTACTTGGACTTTTCTTCAAGTACGCCGACCACTATTTTTTCTTATTTATTTTGGATCATTTCTTGCCTTAGCAACTTAAGACCCATTCTAAAAGAATAGTTAGATTATTTTCCCACATTACATCCCACTTCATTTACCTCTCCCTTTATTTAATTAACAGGGTTCTGGAATATTTCTTAGCTTCTTTCTGTTCATTTTGTCTTTGTTTCTTATGCCAATTGTGTTGTCCAAGTCAGCAAATGCACCATTCAGAACAGTGCTACAGGCATCAAAATCCTTATGGACAAGCTGAAGAACCTACATGAGGGCCATGTCATTCATGTTGCCGATGATAAAGCTGCACCTGGGGATAAGAGTGGAAAGGCTGGTCCCAGTACCAGAACTAGAGACAGCAAGAAGAAAGCTTCCAAGGAGGAGAATAAGGACCTTATGGACTTTGTCAAGTTACATGGAAATTTGTACCAGCAAGAACTGGAGGCTATGGAAATTCTCAACCAGATGTAATTGGGGTTTTTCTTGCTTTTCCTTTCTGTGTCTAGCAGTTTAGGTAGTCTGTGTTGTTGGTTGTTTAATTGAGGTTCGTGGTTGCGAACATATTGCTAAGTTTTGGCTATGCTTTTGTCGTTTCTATGCATTATTATGCAAAGGGTTTCAGGACCCCTTCAAAACTTCTTTTACCTTATTAATCAAAAACAAAAGGAAAAACTTGTGTTTTTATTTCACCCTCCAACTATTTAACTCTTTACTCCCATGTCCAAAAAGTTCTTCCAATATGCTTACCTCCCTTAAATCTTCCTAAACTACTTCCATTTTTTTTATTTATCTCTTGCTTCTTTTTTAAATTTAAAAAAATTAAGCCAAAATTTATTTGTTTTGTTGGCATACTTCAACTTATATGTTAATTTCTATTTTTTATTCCCTTACATATATATTCTCTGTTAGCTCTTACTTTATTGTACTCCAATATTGGTAAAATCCCATATTACCATCTAACCTTATTGCCAAAAACCAGGCTAAGTTCAACACCCCAAGTGTAGATTAGCAATCAATAAAAATTGTAGACATTACACAAGATGCATACACAACGGTAGTTCATTATAGTCAAAAGAGTACCTTGACACAAGTTGCAATCATTTATTATGCACACCTTAGCATATATTTTCCCACCCATGCCTTTAGGCTTACAATATTAATCCTGATTGGCAATATCCCTCCCTTGCCCTATTGAATATTAATCTCCATTGCCATTGGCTCCCTATCACTGCTTCTACTCTATCAACTACTGATCTGTCACTTGTCAAGCCATCCTATCCAAATGGGAGGTCTAAAGCTATTTAAATGCATCCTAGGTGGCTAGAGTTTTGCTGCCAAGATACAAGGATCATCCCCTGAACAACAACTGTCCTTAGCACTCAACTACATGGTAGCGATCCTGAAATCTTGAGCACATGGGGTCTTAAGTGGCATCTAGTTGTCATCCACTTTTCCATGGCTATTGGCAATACCCCACAATTAGCCACCTTTCTTGTTCTTTGGCGATCCCTGTCAAGTCCATCATGGATTTGCTATCAACTCTTCTTCTCCTTACACATTGGCAATGGTATGTGAGCAAAGAACATGGCATAGTATATTTTTGTGACAACATTCTCCACCTTTCTTTTTCTGTATCTTCGAATTTTGAAGTCTAGGTCCACATGATGTCAAACTTCAATGCAAGTACCTGCTGGTTCATCATCACCTTAACTGCTTAGAGATATTGGCCAATTTCATCACCTTAAATGCTTAGAGATATTGTACAATTTCATTGCCTTAGATGAATAGAGATATTAGACAATGATCTGATCCTCATTTCATGAGAATGTTTGAATCCATCTTCTTGCCCAATACCAACCATTCCAAAATTATTATGAGCCTATCCAACTTTTTTTTTATAAATTCATCCACTTGGCTTCCCTTGCTCCAAGTAATTTTTTCTTCTTTGGGTTCCAAAAGAAAAGAAATGAAACCCATAATACTTGCTCCTAGAGGGTTATTCCCCCTTTTTGACTCTTGCTTAAAAATTGCATTAAAATCTCTAGCAGCTATCTAATTTGTATCTTTATTCTTCTGTTGAACAAATGCTAGTTCTTCCCAACACATTTTTCCTTATTGTCTTCCATTGGTCATATACACCGAAAATCAACCGTAAGCTTCCCAGCAAATCCTTGGTGATTATATTCTGAAACTGTTTACTTGAATACAGCTTGAACTCTTCAAACTTATTCAGATCCCACAATGTGGCTTAACCTCATGTGGTTTCATCTGCTGCAAGACCATCTCACTTGCCCTCCATAGTAAGTTTTTAAACCTAATTAATTCTTTCAAACCAATCTTAGTTTCCTAAAGAAGCAAGATATCTGTTCTCTCCTCCTTTATTAGCTGCCTTAGTAGGTGGCTCTTATCATGTGTTAGAGTCACCTAAATTCCAACTTAATATTTTCATAGCTGGCATAGGAGAATTTCACCTTTGTTTAGCAGTCTTTCACTTTCTTTTGACTTCCTTGAATCCTTGGTGGTTTGTGATTGTGCTTCAAATATTGTTTTTCTACATTGCTTATTCTTTCTCTTCCTTCTTTTACCCTTGTAAATAGTAGCATTGTTGCTAATATGCTCTGGATCTGATTTCTTCTCCTAAGTTTCCACTAGTTTGACTCTTTGGCCCTTATATTTTTCTCTCCCTCCTCTTTTCTTGATTTTGGTTTTGTTTGTTCAATTATTTCTTCTCTATTTTCTATGGTTCACGGTTCGTAACACTTTTTTACTCCTAAATGTTTCTCCATTTTCCTTCTCTTCATTTTGTTTTCTTTTATTCTTTGTGAATAAGGCATCAAAATCTCTTCTTTCTCCATGTCATGTCTTTTTCCTTTTGTTATGAGGCATATTTCTAACATACATTTGTCTTTCCTTTCTTCAGTTTTTTTAATGCCATACATCTCATTAACTTCTTCCTCTTGATACTCTATCATTTTCTTCATAACACTCTATTTCATTAATCAATTCCTCTAGAGCTTACACTTCTATTTTTCCAAATATTGGCTGAGCCATTTGTCCAACTCTTTTATGTTATTGGCAAAAATATCCAACCTCCTTTGCAACCAAAACGTCATATGATTATTTTCATTAATGCCTTTGTCCTCATCTTGCCATACTTGTTTGGAAGTCATTTCTTTCAATTCTCTATCAATGCCTTTATTGTTTCTTTAGAACCCATCTTCCTTCTAATTTTCTTCTAAATACCCCTTAATGAGGCTTTCACTACTAAGAGCTTCATAGTTGGGCATAGGATATTGATTTATTACATATAAATGTTGCATCAACGTAGATTTCTAGAAGATTTTGTTGCACAGACAGTTGTCATTGCACCAAAAGATTGACCTGTTAATGCTCGATACAACCGCCAAAGTTAATGAATCCTCGAGAAGTCATTAACCATGTCACGAACCCAAGCATTTCGCTACATAGCACAAGGAGACCAAGGGCGCACACCTTGAAACAATCCCCCCCTCCCCCCAGCCCAAGCGAGGGGGGAGTTTGAACCTGTGACCCAGGCTCTGATACCAATTGTTGCACAGACAGTTGTCGTTGCACCAAAAGATCGACCTGTTAATGCCCGAGACAACCGCCAAAGTTAATGAATCCACGAGAGGCAGTTAAACCATAGTAGGAAAACTCACAAATATTTTTTTTTAGATGAGTTTTTCAGGCAAGAACTCGCCATTAAAAACTTTAAAAAAAATTCGAAAAACTCGCCTATTTTTTGGCAAGTTTTTCAGAAAAACTCACACAATCAGAGACATAAGCCCGTCGACATCAAAAAGGGCATTTCACTTTCATTTTTCATATCTGTTCTTCACTCTTGCTTGAGCAAAAACCCACTCCAAACCATTTTGCAACATTTTTCAGTGATTTCGCATTGAGGAGACAAGATTTGAAGGAGATTTTCATCGGATTTCGAAGGCAAATTGGATTTCCAGGTAGGTTTTCTGATTTTTCTTGTTCTTTCTTTTTTTTTAATTTTTTCTTCATTTTTGTTGATTGTATGTTTAAAAAACATCATGAACGAACTATAAAAAAGATTTAAATACATTTATATCTATGTTCCACGCCTTGTCGGGGACGGGGACAGGGGGACGGCAAGGGACGCATTTCCGGGACGTTTCCTAAGGGGCAATTTTTAGGGGACAGCGACATACAAAATAAATATATATATATGATTTTTTCAAAATTTATTAATATATTAGAGAGAGGGAGAGGGAAAGAGAGATAGATATGTCAATAAATTAATAATTGATAACAACAATATCAATATGTAAGTAAATCGCGAGAGTAGTACTATAACAGCATAAGAAATGTCATTAAAGCATTATAAAATTTATCACAGCAGTATCAAACATCAATAAAACCATGGTTTATCAATATCCAAATGTCTCAAACATGTATCCAAAAGTCTCAAAGTTCTAACATGAAAATCAAAATATTAAATACAACAATCTATGAAATTAAGCCTCATTCGGGCTATGAATATCCAAAGACTCAGAACTATCTGAGTCACTATCATCCTCTAGCAAGAGTGGATCATCCAATGGTAGCCCAACCAATCCTGGTTGCGTCTCCTCCTCATCAATTTGCCTAACATCCTCAAGATCAACATCCCATCGTGCTGCTAGAGCCTGCCGATACTCAATAGTTTGTCGGTCCTGAAGTCTCAAGGCACTGTGAATTGCAACTAATTTCTCAACTCATTTTGAAATAAGCCTGTTTCTCTTAATGGAGTGGATGAAGCCATAGGTGGACCAATTCCTCTTTGCAGCAAAGGAACTAGCAATCTCTGAGAGCAAACGGATGGCAAGTTGTTTCAAATCCAATGTGTCCTTCCCATGGAATTTCCACCATCTAATGGGGTTGTTTTGTGCAATGGTGGCCCTATCCCTCCTAGCCTCTGGTTTGCTGAATGTAGGACCCTGAAGATCAGAAAACATAAGCCACTGCTCTCTAAGAATGGTTGCCTGCTCGTTGGCATACATTTTACAAAGGGCTGCTATAAGCCCCTCTATCACCTCGTCATCCTCAGAAGGAAGCATTCGGCCAGGTCTAGGTACATACCACTTCGGATTAAGAGCATAGACAAACATATGAAGAGGGGTATTCATTGTGTTCCACCTCTTTCTCACAATAGGCCTAATATGGTCCTCATAAAAACTCATCTCAAGATCTTTTTTACGAATAGCTTGCTTCATTTGGTCAAGCATGCTATCAAAAGTCTCATTTATCTCTCCCAAGCTAGGAGAGTTTGTATCTACATACCGGATTACCACAACAACTGGTGATATGAAAGAGCAAATATACCTACAAAAAATTAAAAATTAGAACTTTTAAAATACAAAGACTAAAGTAAAACAAAGTGTAAGTGTAACAAATTCAAAAACAATTTAAATTTTCAGATTTCTTACTTGATATTGGCCCACCAAGTTTCATTAAGTACTCTATCTCTCACTTCCTTTCCTTCACTTGTCTTTGATAGAGTCCAACTTTTCCATTCTGCACAAACAACCATGGCTTGTAGAGCATCTTGGACCTCCAACATCCTCTCCAACAAAATATAGTAGTTAGCATATCTAGTCTCAACTGGTTTGAGGAATTCTTTCTTTGAATAAGATCGGAATAGTGCAAGTGAAGTTTGATGGTTACATACAAACATTTGTATGTTTCTAGCCTCTGCAACTGATGCCTTCACCCAATCTATTTTGCTAATGTCTTTCAAAGCATTATTCAAAGCATGTATGCAACATGGAGTCCAAAAAAAATGTTTGTAAGCACTCTCAACCATCAAACTAGCTAGCTTACAAACACGAGCTGAATCTGTCACAACCTGTACAACATTAGAGGGCCCAACCTCCTCTATGGCCTCCCTCAAAATGCCAAACTGAAAATCAGCATCCTTAAGCTTCCCAGAACAATCAATAGCTCGAAGAAAGCATAAACCAGCAGGGCATGTAACAATAACATTAATGAGTGGCCTATGCCGAATATCACTCCACCCATCCATGACAATGGAACAACCAGTCCTAATCCATGTTTGCCTCATCTCCTCCATCATCATGGTAGCTTTTGCATATTGTTTATCAAGGAGGGAGGTGCGTAATCTATGTTCTTCAGGGGGGGCATAAGAGGATCCAACTGCCAATATTTCTCTCGCCATTGTTTTGAAATAAGGTGACCTTGCCAAATGAAATGGAAGAGCATGTGCATAAAAGAATTCGGCCACTGCATCATTAGCTTGCTCACGTTTTTGCACATTCATTAACCCCATGACTGAAGCTTTCACACTTGCTTTCCTCTTCCCTCTATCACAACTCTCCAACTGATACATTGGAAGAGGCTTGCAAATCAACTAATGACCGTTTTTTATTTTGGATGGTAATCATTTGGTCCTCACTTACTCCAACCAACTTTGCAAATAGAAGTTGTTGCTCCAATGTTATTGCCCCACAAACTCTAACACCCTTTCCACAATCACCCACTAGATGGCCTCTAATCCTAGTATAGCTCCCATGGTAATTAGTTTTACAAACATGACAAAACCATTTCCTGTTGCCCCCTGAATTTTTCTTCTTGTTGGTGGTCACATTTGTGGCAAACTGACACAATGGTTTCTTCTTGTTGAAAGGGCCCTTTGCAAACCTTTGAAGAGTGGCTATAGGGCATGCAAAATGGTCTGAAGAAGCATGGGTTGGAATTTCAGAGGTAGAAGAAGGGTTTACTAGCATTTTTGTAGCTTCATTTTCACTGTCACTACTCTCAGTCTCATGGTCACTGCCACTATTGCTATTGCTGCTCATTTTGGATGCTTTTTTTTGTTGAAAGCCTGAAAATTTGTAAAACTAAATATTAAAATAATAAATTATTAAAGTTTTAAACTTTAAACCCTTGCATTCTTTGTTATTCTAAGCATAAAATCAAAAAAGCCCTATGGCTACTTTTTAATTTTATGCTCAGAATAACAGAGAATGCAAGGGTTTAGTAATTTCATTTTTAAAAAAATTGCATTCTCTTTTTTTAATTTTATGCTCAGAATAGAATAAGGGTTTAAAACTTTAAAAATTTCATTTAAAAAAAAAATTAAAAAGAGATTAAATATTTAAAAATTTAAAATTGAAAAAACAAAACAAAATAATTAATTTTTAAACTCAAACTACCTATTGCAGCTGCAAACGTAGCTAGAGATGAGCGTCGCTCCCAGTATGAGTATGCAAAATACAATATTCTCAAGTTTCAAATGGTCGTCACCTGCTTTCTCAGTCGCGTGGATGAGATGAAGGCGCCGATGGAGGCTCGCGTGGATGGAAGGTCGAGGGTTTCAAATGGTCGCCGCCTCCCTCAGACTCTCTACGTGCCTCAAAAAGCTCCGTCCATCGCCAGATTTGAGGGTTTAAACTTTTGTCGTTGGTTGTAATGTCCGCAAAAACTCAAAAAAATAAAAACACAATTCCATAAAACTTTTAATATTTCGTGGTTTCCAGACTTTAGCCCAAAGAAATAAAATATTTACATCTGGTGGGCCCTGCGCATAGGAAACAAAGTTTTAAAAAAATCGTTTTTTAATCTTTTTTAATCGTTTTTTTATGTTTTTTAACTTTAGCCTGCAGGGGACGGCTAGGCGTCCCCGGTACGGATTGGGGACGGCTAGGCATCCCCAATCCATACTAAGGACGAGGGACCGTTCCCAGTGTGTAGGAAACGTTTCCTAGCATTTCCAAAGGTTTTTCAATTTTCGGGGACGGCAGGGGGACATCCCCTTTGCATCCCCTCGTCCCCGGGACAGCAAGGGATGGGGACAAGGGGTTTTGGAGCAGGGGACGCATCCCCGTGTAACCTTGATTTATATTGTTGAAAAGAAGATTTTGATTCATCAAAACAAGAATTTTCGACACATTTTTCTGATTTTTTTACATATTTTGCTAATTTTTTCATTTTTTTGAAATTTTCTTCAAACCCTAGTTATTGTTTTTTATTTTGATTCGTCTTTTTTGTTGAAAACATGTTTAAAATCATATATTAGCCTTAATTTTTTAATAATTTAAAGTAATTTTCTGATTTTTACATTTTTTTCACATTTTTTTGAAAACCTAGTTCATTATTTTCTTTTTTTAATTTTTTTGATGAAAATGTTTAGAATCTTAGATTAGTTTAGATTTTTACTAATTTAAAGTAATCTATTTTGATTTAATCTAATTTAGCTTGTTTTTACATTTTCTATCAAAAAACTAACAAGCTGTGCTTTCACTTTGTCATTGTGTGTGTAGGTTAATTGATAATGGCTTCTGAATCCGCTTTTGCCTCAGGCTCAACCCCATCCGTGCTTGGGGGATTTGTAGGCACTCGTCCAGCAGGAGCTAGAGATCCTGCTTGGAAATATGCATATGATGGACCAGAACCTGGATCAGTCTATTGCATTAGATGTAAAAATGTATACCGTGGAGGCATCAATCACCTCAAATACCACCTTGCAAGCATCCCTCAACGTGATGCTAAGGCTTGCATAAACACCAATGAGGAAATAAAAAGACAAATGAATGCCATACTTGCAGCTGCAAAAGAAAAAAAGGTGCAAAGAGCGAAGGAAAAAGCGGCAAAGCAAGCTGCCATAACTTCTTCTCAAGGTGCTCCAGTCAACCTTGAGTCAGATGATGATGTAGCAGGCATAGTGGGCTCTCTTCGTGGTCCACGTGTGCGAAGGCAACCGCCCCAACCCACCACCACCTCATTCCCCTCATCTACCTCTAGTAGAGCACCAGGATCAGCACCTACGGGTTCATGCATGCATGATTTTTTTGTGCCTAGAAACACACCTAGTGCACAACCTTCCTTAGAGGCAACTGGGTGGAATAGGGAGGTGCATGAGCAGGCAGACGTTGCTTGTGCCAATTTTTGGTACTTCAACAACATCCCTTTCAATGTGGCAAGCTCATCTTACTGGCATAATTCAATGACTGCATTGACAGTTGCAAGGAAAGGCTACAAGGCGCCTTCTCGCAAAGACTTGAGTGGGAGGTTAGTTTATGTTTTTTAAGTTTAATTTATGATTAATTTAAGCTATTTTTTTGTTTACAAATTAAAATTGTGTACTTAATTTCACTTTGTACTTGTAGGTTGCTTACTAGTGCAACTGAAAGGGCAAGGCCAGCGATAGAAGAACAAAGAGAAGAATGGCAAAAATATGGCTGCACTATTCTTTTTGATGGGTGGACAGATGGAAAAAACCGTACCATCATTAATTTTTTGGTTTCTTGCAAAGATGAGGTGGTGTTCTTGAAATCCGTAGATGCCTCCAACATAGTAAAAAATGCAAAAAAATTGGCTAAAATGTTGGAGCAAGTGTGCATGGAGGTTGTGCTTGAAAATGTGGTGCAAATCATAACTGACAATGCAACGGCATATGCGGCAAAAAAGAATCCTCCAAGATAAACACCACACAATTTTTTGGACACCATGTGCTACCCATGTCCTTGACCTTCTTTTGGAGGACATAGGCAAATTAGATTGGGTCACACCGATTGTAGAGGATGGAAAGAGGATCACTAAATTTATCTACAATCACCCTTGGGTTCTTCACTTGATGAGGGAGCACACCCAAGGGGGAGAATTTGTGAGATCCGGTGTGACAAGGTTTGCAATGGTTTTCTTAACGTTGCAAAGCATTCTTGGTGCATTGACGGCTTTGACACAAATGTTTGTGAGTCAAGCATGGCTAGACTACACTTATTAGAAGAAGCCGAAAGGAGATAGAGTTTCAAGCATTGTCTTCGATCCCCTCTTTGCACAAAGAGCAATGGAGATTGTGAAGGAAACTTTAAAACTTCGAATCTAAATTCAAATTGAATTTTTTTTTTAATGTCTTTCATTGTAATTTTGTAAATTGTAACTCTAATCTTTTTTGCATTTTAAATTTATATTGTAGGTGTCGGAGCCCTTGGTTAGAGTGCTCCGCTTGGTGGATGGGGATAAAACCCCAATGGGATGTCTTTATGAGGCCATGGATAGGGCCAAGGAGGCTATTAGAAATTATTATAAGGGGGACCACGTCAAGTTTGATCCCATTTGGGAGATTATTGATAGGAGGTGGAACAATCAACTCCACCAACCCATCCATGCAGCAGGGTACTTCTTGAACCCCCGTTTCTTCCATTCAGGGACCTATGCAAATCTGACTGGAGAGGTTATGGAGGGCCTCACTACTTGCATTCAAAGGATGACATCCACGCTTGAGGAGGCAGACCACATTGTTAATGAATTGCAAAGTTATTGGGAAAAAAGGGGTGCACTCTTCTATTCAAACCTGGCAAAGAGAGCAATAACTAATCAGCCACCAGGTATAAAATTTGAAATTTACAAGTTACAAGTTACAAAAATTGATAATTACACGTTACAAGTTTAGAAGTTTCTAACTCTTCTTCTTCTTTTTTGTAGATGTTTGGTGGACAAATTGGGGTGGAAAAACCCCAAATCTTCAAACAATTTCCCTCTATGTCTTGTGCCAGCCTTGTAGTTTATCCAATTGTGAGCGCAATTGGAGCTTGTTTGAGGCCATCCACACAAAGAAGAGGAACAAACTAGCTCAAAAACGCCTCGATGACCTTGTCTATGTGCAATATAATCTTCAATTGCGCACAAGAAAAGTAGAGGAAATATCAAATGATCCAATTGATTTGGATGAGATAGATCCATACAGTGATTGGACAGGGCGAGGGGAGCAGCCTCCATTGTTTTCCGAGGATGACATTTATGATTTAGAGCGACAGTCAATGGAGGAGGGGGGTGGATTTGCATTCTCATTGGATGACCTTGAGGATGAGCCTGAGGAGGAGTCATTGCCAGTGCCACCACCAACAGCTGCAGGAGGATCTACATCCAAAATGGAGGTTGAGGAGCCACAGGCATAGCAGGAGCCCGAGCAGAGTCCTACGATTAGACCCTCTCCCCTATTGAGATCTAGACATGGGAAGAGGAAGATGTGAATTTGTAAAATCTAAAATATATTAATGTTTATGTAGTATTTACTTTCAGTTTTACAAAAACAATTTACTATTTTCATTTTGTTTCAGACTATCATATCAGCGCATTGAGCATTCCACATGAGGATGCCATTTTGTATCTAATTTTCTTTCAACTCAATCAAATACAGCTTGTTTCTTCTATGTACTCATTTATTGACTCATTGGATGCATCTTATCTTTGAATTTTGCAAAAGAAATGCGTTTTTAGTGAAGTTTAAGCAATTTTCTAAGTTGTCGAGATTTTTGCCGAGTTTTTTTTGAACCAAGTTTTTCGGGCTAAACGAGTACTTGCAAATGGCGAGTATTCCAACTATGAGTTAAACCATGTCATGAACCCAAGCACTGCGCTGCACAGCCCAAGGAGACCAAGGGCGCACACCTTGCAACAGATTTTTCCAAATACCCCATTCCATTATAGAGATGGCACTTTAAAGTCATTTATAATTTAGCTACCGATGCCAAGCTACCAAGTATGGGGAATTTTCAATGCTGTTATTAACAAGAATTGAACATTATTTTATAACAATGTTTTCCTCTTTAATGCATATTATGATGTTTATTTTAATGCATGCAATGGACTTGTCACAAATGATACTTTTTTGTGGATGTCAGGTACTTTCCAAGTATGAGCCACACTCTTACTCTTCAGCTTCTCTTGAGTCATTGTCAAATTCAGATCGTGTGACTTTGGCTTTAAGCATAGGATGTGAACAGGTATGAAAGATACCTGCAAAGAAAATCACCTATCTTAAAACTTGTCTGTGATTCTATCCTCATTGATATGTCAATCATCAAATGAATTTTTTTTAATCGTATTTATTGTTATGCTTATGATTCCAATGATAATTCATATATGTTTAACATGAATGAATCAAAATAATTTTATTTTCATATGCTATAAGTTGCCGCGACTTTGTTGGCTTGCATCTCATAAGTACTTTGTGCTTAACTAATCCAAAGTTTGTCAGTCTATTTTATGAAAAATGATTGACATATTTTTTAAGTATCATTAATAATCTCTTAATTTAAAAGAAAATTTCTGGTTTACAAACTACAAATAACAAGAACAGGTTTATCAACTAGAAACAAAATATTTAAAAACTAGAAGACCCAAGGAGCTACATCTTGTAAAAAATCTACCTGCAACATTGAGACTCTGTCTCCAATAACAGCAGTTTCACCAATGACTATGCCTGTGCCATGATCGAGTAAAATACCCTTGCCAATACGAGCAGCTGAACAGAAACCAAATGATACTTCCTCTAAGTTATATGATTCTGCATGCATCAAAACCTCCTACCAATGGTATAAAAAATTAAAAGTTTGTCAAGACCAGGATGAAGAAGAATGAAAAAAACAGGAAAAGAACCATTTATGACAATCATATGCACATAATTTGTACAATTTTGCTTGTTTTTAAGTTATTTAATATTTATTATTATGGTTTCAAGTGGAATTCCAATGTGGTGAAGAATGTAATAATTTGCATTAGTTCTCACTTCTCAGCAGGTCATCATCAGAAAGGTTTTCAATTAAAAATTACACCATGTCCAATGAATGGCATTATAAATTACTTCAGAATAAACTACTTTAGGTTCAATTATATACAATCCTGGCTATCATTTTAAACAAAAACATGATTTTATATCCTCATTCAACTTGATCTTAAAGGACATATTATTGGTAGCGTACCTGGATGCATATCCACAGCAAAGACCTGGAGATTAAATGAAGAATTATTGTGATGAAAAGGAGAAATATTGTGCTTGCTCTAAACCTCAGACTAGGAGAATAAAATCCTTGACTTCCCACTCTCATGAAATTTCTGAAACTGTAAAAATGTTTGCCTTCATTAGACAGAGAATCACCTCACTGATGCGGCTTTGCAAAGCCAAAGCTAATACTCGTCGACCTCGATTCCACAATGCATGTGCAACACGATATGATTGTAAAGCATGGTAACCCTGCAAAGCAAGTACAAATGAAGGATAATATGTAATTAGTCTTTGTGAAGACAAAGAAAGGTCTACACAAAATAGTGTTTATCATACATATAAGAAAAATCAAGTTCTACTGTTGATGGGTCTACATAAAGTAGTATTTATCATACATATAAGAAAAATCAATTTCTACTGTTGATAAAGGAATTCTTATCCCAAAACAAAAACATACAGTATGGTATATGTCAGAGGAAATTTTATTTGTTAGAGAAATAAATTCATATCTCAGTTTCTTAAAGCATCTATTGGAAAAATACATCTTTGAGGAAAGCTCAAAATTAAAGAATAACAAGAATCAAATAGCTGCATACTTTGAGATATGGATTCACCATCAGGGTAATGAAGCCTTTTACATGGGATATGGAGACTTTTCATTTTCCGTAGCTATGACATGTATTTATTGTGCAAAAGGATAAGCCTACTACATACAAGTTAGTTGATTTTGTGGAACACACAATAATGTAGGTATTCTAATGTATGCTCAAAAAAGTGAGGTTGATGAGGAGGGCAGGAAGAAAGTTTATAAGGGATTGCTAAATGGGTTTAGGACAGCCCACAAGAAGGAACGTGGAGCTTATAATTCACTAGTCTATACAATAAAGATTTCCATGCATGGCTAAGCTTCCATCCATTATCTCTATTCAAATAGTTCAGATGTTTTTTGATCTCCACTACTCTATGAAGCAACTCTCAAAAGCAAGCATCTTAGTAACTTATGCTCAAATTGTATATTTTGGTCTTTCCTCATGTCCTACTATTGCTGATTTGTTAACCTTTCTAGTCTGTAAATCAGAACAATGTTCTTTACATCTTGTCCATGGTGGGCGTCATGTTTCCCCAATCTACACTTTCCACACAAGCATGGGAATAAGTACAGTCCTTTTATTAGCTTCGGATCCAAAGGCTCTTTTGGGTTCCTAAGTTTACTTCTAAGGATTTTCACAGGCTTAAAATAGGTTCTTATGCCATTCTTAGTATCCTTGCCAACTTTTCTGAGGTCTCTTGCAAATATGGCAAGCAAGCTTTTCTACTTGTTCAAAGATTACCTCTCTCCTCTAAGGACCTCTTTTTGCTCCTCTGGAGAAACCTTCTTTATTTGTTATATCCATTTCTCTTCTGAAAATCTTGCTAAGACACCTAAACTTTGATTATATATGTTCCTTGTCTACAATTTTCATAGCTCTTGTGAAGAGCGTGTTGAGAACAACTTTTTGGGATGAATGGTGATGTGAATCAGCTCTGATGTGCAAGCTTGTTTTTGTCTTCTTTCTATTAAATTGATGCTCAAGAGACCCATCTTCATTTTGAAATGATTAGAGCATCTAAGAAAGGAACTTATGCATCTTCTTCTACTTCCACTCTGAATTGGATATGTTCAAATTGTGAGAAAAATGTGAGGATGCTCTTTAATCGCATAATCTTTTTCTTCTTCTTGGAAATTGCAGGGGTAGATCACAATAAGAAAAATATCACAGCTATACAAATTTTGGAACCTCCTGCCATTCATCCACCTCTATAGGCAGTTCCTATTGAGTCCCAGTTATCCAAAGTCATGATGATTCCAGAAAATTTTCCTTGACACACAAATCATTCATTATAGAAAGAAGGCAACTTCAGTTAATATTTAAGGTGTTAGCTTAGTAGACATTATTACACACTTATATTGTCCTCTTCTTAGTCTCAAAACTTTTCTCTTCTAGTAGTGCCATGTGCAAATGTTCTAACACACTATCAGGACTTTGAATGTAGTATGATATTGCAAACCTCGTCCTTTCCTCACAATTTCTCTTACTATTAGTATCATCATTCAGCTCCGACCAATTCTGAGTATTATCAATGTCAAACTACCAAGGCACACAATTTATTTCTTCTTCATCGTTATCCCAAGTGACCTGCCATTTTTTCATTGGTGGTCATTATGAGGCACATGGATATTCCTATTGTTGCTGCTGGAAGCATATTTTCCACATTCGATGGTATTTTCTACTCTTTCTCCATGAATTTGCTTGGGTCAGTAGTTTTGCATGGGCTTCTAGAGTGAGTTGTGGTGATCTAAAGAATCTTCTAACCTTGGAAAGGTGAGGAAACAATCATGTCCAGGTAGAATTAAACAAAAGCAGAGTAGATGCTTTAGAGTTATATTTTGAAGAAACTGCCACGTCCATGTAAGAAACATTAGATTTAGCATGGTTTGCAATTACCACTAAACATACCATAAACCCTTTTAATAAGTATTATGATAATTCCAATTGTGCACTTCAGTTAGTGGGTCCATTATGATTTGTTTCTTGCAAGTAACGTCTTTTGATTGCATTGGACCAGTTTTATAAGTCAAAGAAGAGGAGATGTGGACTGATTCAATAAAAGACACTCAGCTTGATTTACAACACTCAGTTTGCTACTTATCCAGGTTAGAGGTCTTATGACTTATGCAATTGTTATTTTTATGGTTTACTTGTTTTGGTTCTGGCCTTTCCCCAACAGGGCATGCTCCTGTACATGGAGGTCTGGTATTTGAGTACCCTTGTTGAAATCCCACAACTGTGAGTAGACCCTGGATGCAAAATAAGCATCACAAATTATTGGTAAAGCCTAGAACTTTTCCATAGGTCAAATAATACTGTATAAGCAATGTGAATTAAGTGATATGGAGGTTTGTTGGTTGTTTATCATTTGGTATGCAGTGCTTACTATTGTTGTTGACAAATGCTATATTATATAAAATACTGTTGAAGTTGTAGGATGCCATGAGATATGTTAGGTTGACTATTGTAGCGTTGAATGCTATGAGCTATTCAGTGTTGACTCTTCTAGTTGTTGGATGCTATGTGAATAGGTCTAATATAAACTTCTATCAAATGGATCGGAAATATAATTAAATGTTATATGAATTTGATATGAATTTGACCATCATGGATTGCTGGATTATTATTTGTGTGTAAACTTTCAGAAATTTTTACCTCATAGACAAATGTGTTTAGACCACAATGGCAGTAATTAAGAGTTATGGTATTCTGATCTTGAGGGTAGAACATTGTCACTCGTTAGCTATGAAAAGACTGTATAGTCATGTGTATGATCTTGTTTGCAACAGGGACAGTTGGTATGTAACTCTACTGAGTTTGCTATGTGAGTCGCATCATTGAAAAAAAACAAAGTTTGTATTTGAAATTGAAACCTTAAAAGATAATGCAACTAAAAGTCTTGCATTGAATATCTCTTACTCTTGCATGGGCACTGCATGTTCTTTACAATCATAAAGTTTGGTATTTAAGGAATCAGTGATTGGTAACAGACATCATTTTTGAGACCCCTGAGACTTGCAGTTATGTCTTTTGGGGGTTTAAAAAGTATCTGTCATTGATAATGGCATAATTGATTATTGATTATGGTGACTTACCTCATAAAGAAGATTAAAATGAAGCATGAGTAAACCTATTACAGATGAATTCAACTTATTATCTTTTGGGAATCCCACAATGCTAGGATCAAATCCTGAAGACTAAGGATCTAGTGATCCGTGAATCTCACTTTCATGTAGTATAATATCAATTTGTCTCACTTTGATTCACACTCATCTATCTCATGTAAGTTCAATTGATATTATATGAGAACAAGACTACCTCCACTTGTATTTATGTTTGATAGTATAAATCCAACTTTACTTGCTATTCGTAAGCAATGATTCACCATGTATTTTAGAAGAGCATTAATCCAACTCCACTTGATGCTTATATGTATGAAATCAACACATGTATTGATCTCAGTATAATCCAACTACACCTTGAAGTGAGTAATGAACCAACTAGTTTTATGCAGTAACAGTTTTTGTTATGCCACCTTTCTCCTACCTAGGGTTTCACTAAGAAGTTAAAGGTAGATGAAGAAGAATTGTTAGTGTTTTATAGCTGCGGGAGGTATTTCCCTAAGCTAAATTAAACAAAGGCAGTCGGCCTATCATGTTTTTATAAACAAAATATTATAATTGCTAGGTCGGCTCTAGAGTGAGCTCGCCTAGTCTTGTATATATATGAGAAGATGTCTCCACATTAATCATCAAATCAATTCCATTCCAATTCGAATTTCTTAAGCAGCAGGTTCGCATTCAACAGCAGCAGATTCGCTTCAAGGAGAAGTGTTATTATTTTGTGTATTCAAGGAAATCACACTATCTTCAAGTGCAAATTCATTGTATGAGATTCACCCTTTCTAGGGCCTTATTTTGAGTGCTATTTCTGCACTTATATTTCTGATTTATAAGAGAATATCTTGCTGGGTTTTTCTCCCTTGAGTAGGAGGGTTTTCCCAGGGTAAAATTCTGTGTTCAGTGTTCTCTGTATTGTCTTTTCTGCTTATTTGCATTTCTGATCTAAAGCTAACATGGTATCAAAGTGGATTTAGGAAAGATCTTATCAGATTTGACTAAGCAAAGGCTGCAATTTGTGATTAGACTTATTTTTCCAGCATCTCTGATCATTGATTTATTCATTGGGAGGTTATCAAGTATTTCCGGAAGCCAACTGGAGCAGTACGTGAGAGAATGAGTATCATTATCAACTGAATATCGAAGTCTAACTGTTAATGATAAGTACAGCTATAGGCGATCCTTCCAGCCCTGTCCTATTGAAGGAAACATAAATTAAATGATAGCCTGTCCGCTATTTAATTTATTGACTTATATTTATGTAGAGGCTCGAATGTCTTGAGGCCGACCTCACTTGTATTATTTTCGATTTCACTTGAGGCCGACATTCTTTATGATTTGAAATTAATATTGTATTCTGGCCGACATTCTTTATGACTTGTAATTAACACTTATTCTGGCCGACCTTATGATATGAAGAGGTGCGACCTCTCTAAATTGTATATATACAAGGTTCATCCTTCATTTGTAGAACCATCAAGAAAGTGCGAATTACCTTCAAGTGCGAATATCATCCAGTGCGAATTATGTTCAAAAGCGAATTTACATTCAAAGTGCGAATTCCTTAATAGCTGATTGTGAACCGATAAAGAACAGAGACTGCAAGTATTGCCAAGTGCGAATTCTGGAAGTTCGTATTTCTGTCAAGCACGAGTCCAGTCAAGTGCGAACTGTGTCAAGTGCAAAGTGTGAAGAATGATTTCAGTCAAGGGCGATCTGTGAAGAGAATTCCTTCAAGCGTTTCAAGTTAAGATTGCGGATTGTTCCAGTTCAGTTCACAAATTGTCCAAGAGCAGACTGTGGTGTCCTCCAAGGCTGAATTGATTCTGAAGGAGGTTCAGTTTGTCTTTCTGTTCTTATATTTCTCACAGGTTCTGAATATTGGCTTTGTGTTAGGCCTCATTGTAAAGAGTTTTGTTGCCACTGTTTAAATATAAGAGAGATCTTTGTTGCTGGGTTTTTCTCCCTCAAGAGGAGGGTTTTCCCAGGGTATCTGCTGTGTTATTTTGTCAGATTTTGAATTATTTTTCTGTGCATATAATCTGTTCACCTAAAATTTACACTAACCACTATCCATTTTTGAAAAGCATTGAAGGAGTCAATATTATTAAGGGACAAGATAATATTTGGAGAAGTCGTGCCTCTCTCAGCCGTGGAGTATAAAGCAGATTGGAGGTCCTGTTGTAGCGGTTTGTGAATCACAGGAAAGGATGGTCCTTCCGTGCTTCTTGTCAAGTTCCCTGCCAATTTTATCCAGATTTGCGACCTTACTGGACTATTGAATAAATCTCAGCAAGGGGAATAGTTGCTACATGACACTTGTTTCAATTGCAATCAAAGCGGATCCTGCAGCTTGGCCTCTCCCTCTTGTTTTTGCTTTCCAAGAGAAAAAGAAAAAAATGCCTCGGTGGAAACCAGATCGGTACGGAATTCTGGAATCACCTCTGCCTTGAGCACGGCATCAGCAAGGAAGGCATTCTTGAAGATTTTGCGACACAGGGAGGTGATAGAAAAGATGTGTTGTTTTCTCAAGCAGATGATGAGCACTACATTCCACGAGGATTTTTTATGGATTTGGAACCTAGAGTTATAAATGGCATTCAGAATAGTGACTACCAGAATCTTTATTTATCTGATCATGGAGGAGGGACAGGAAATAACTGGGCAAGCTCTATGCATCGGGAGATGAAGACAAATTTAAGTATTATGTTCGCCGGGAACTATATGCATCTCTATTGACTTGGTGTCGGGGAACTACATATTATTCATGCCATTGCGAAAGTATTATGTTCGCCGGGAATAAATTTTAAACTGTTATTGTCGTTTCTCACTGGCGCGGGAATATACAAACGTCATATTATTGACATTGGTCTTCATGTCAAGGATATATTCATGTAACGGGGTCGATATTGATATTGGGTGGTTTGGTATTGTATCAGATCATCCTCTTAGTCATTATTGAAGCCTGTACTGCATATGAAGGAATGTTAGAGTGACGGGATTCTTTCAGGTGCGGGAGTATTCATGACATTCATACCGGAGATGATATCCTACGCTGTTGCCTATCTTCAGAACGGTAGATGGCTACATCCTGTGTGACAGGCTAAATACACTCTGAATCGTTGCCTGTGTTGAGTACAACAATTCTGGTTATTGTGGTATATGATGAATCGTTGAGATTACACATTGATCGGACCAATTCTTTAAATGCTACTTCCGCGGCTGTAACATTTCATTCTATATAATACGCTAAAGGCTATATAGTATGGAGTCTATCGGGGTTGGATGATTGGACATCGATTTGGCATTTGACTCTCTGCTGTCAATTTTGATTTCTGGTGTCAGTTTTTACATTCAGAAGGCTCTCTACGTTGGAATATGCATGTTGTTTCTGATCAGTCAAGCTCAGACCTAATGGAAAGAATTATTGCTTCAGTGCTCCTTAAGAAAAGCTATGAAGGAGGGTACAGCAGGACTCGCATTGATTTTTCAGAGGAGTCGTTGAGTTGAACTTTGATAAGAAACTCAAATGAAGGATTCTAATTTTTCAAAGAAGTTTGTTGTTTAATCTAACAACTTTGTTGTACACAAACTCAATTTGTGGTTTCTTAAGGTTCTGAGATCAAGGGGGAGTTCTGGGTTTCAGCAAAATGAAGCTTTTGGTACTGTGTTACAAGCAGAATTGGGTGCCAGGCGTGCCAGAATGTTTGGGCTCAAAGAGGAGTCTCAGATGGGTCTTCAAGGAGAATTTGAGACTGGGTCAAGTGGAGGAAGCGAGGAGGCGGATCCATTGGCTAGAAGTGTGAAGATGTCAACTGAGTAGGTTACTATATGTCTTTGAAAGACTTTTTCTAGCTGCAAAGAATGGGAATTGCACAAGACAATCAACCTGGATTTGACATTGGTAGCTCCGCAAACCTATTCAGAATAGGGTGATCTAGGATGAGGTCGAGGAGGACTAAGTCCTGAAGTGAAAGGAGGGTTGGACTCTTGAAAGTCAATCAACGGTGCTGCTAGGAGTAGTGTCGGAAGTGTGTGTCGGAAACCGTTCCTCTAAGGCAAGCATTGCAGGCAATCTTGGACGAGGAGGTCAGGAGGTTGATGCGGGCACTTGGAGGTCCAGAGGAAGTCACAACATCATTAAGATCTGTTGTAATGTATATTTCTCTGAGACGGAGAAATATGAGGTGAAAGCCCTTGTAGTGTATATTTCTCTGAGACGAAGAAATATGAGGTGAAAGCCCTTGTACAAGATCACATCTCTGAGACTGAGCTGTGTTTTCCACAGTTGGGTGTAGCCATTGTGGACGTCATGTTGAGAGACTCCATGACGTGGATATTTGAGAATACCTCCCTAGCTAAGAGGGAATGTTAGTGTTTTATAGCTGCGGGAGGTATTTCCCTAAGCTAAATTAAACAAAGGCAGGTCGGCCTATCATGTTTTTATAAACAAAATATTATAATTGCTAGGTCGGCTCTAGAGTGAGCTCGCCTAGTCTTGTATATATATGAGAAGGTGTCTCCACATTAATCATCAAATCAATTCCATTCCAAATCCAATTTCTTAAGCAGCAGATTCACTTCAAGGAGAAGTGTTATTATTTTGTGTATTCAAGGAAATCGCACTATCTTCAAGTGCAAATTCATTGTATGAGATTCGGCCTTTCTAGGGCCTGATTTTGAGTGCTATTTCTGCACTTATATTTCTGATTTATAAGAGAATATCTTGCTGGGTTTTTCCCCCTCAAGTAGGAGGGTTTTCCCAGGGTAGAATTCTGTGTTCAATGTTCTCTGTGTTGTCTTTTCTGCTTATTTGCATTTCTGATCTAAAACTAACAGAATGACTTGACTCAAAGAGAGATGATGGGATAATCTAACTCAAATCATGTCATGGTTTTCTATTCCATAACAATCAGATGGTAGAATGCAAGTTATTGGCATGGATCCTAATGAGCTATGGTAGAGAATAGACCAAGGCATGGGAAATTTCTTTTTAACTCCTGCTTTATTTTAAAATTATTTATGTTGGTGAATATTGAATAAACATTACACAAAGTGAGGATGCAAACTCAAAGACAAATATCCAAGGCAGTGTGGATGTTGCCCTTGGCCCAAAACATCAGTATTTTAGCCTTGTGCACAGCTTCCATTGAAAGTTAATAACATGATTACAATTTTAAGGCGTAAAGACATATTTGTAACTATTTTCCATTTATGATGAACAGGGAGAATCACTTTCTACATGATGACCAAAATGGTGGGTTGCAGACATACTGCCTAAAAAGGAGGGTTATCTCATCAACCCCAAAGGAGCTATGCCCATTTAGGCATTTACATAGAATTAGGTTAGGCCAACTACTTATTAGATGTATAATCATTGTCATAAAACAAAGAAGCATTAGAATACAAGCCCGTATATAAATCACTGTGGAAACTTGGTCAGCCTGTAACTAAGACTACTAAATCATTTGTTGAGGGCAAAAAAATGACTGGTAGATGGAACCAATGGAGCGTATGATATGGGAATGCAAGAACTACTAGACAGAATTTGAAAGGTGGAAACGCTTAAAGGTGGAGATAAGGAAGCTTTTTGGGAAACAAATTGCTGATATCAAAGTTCATTGCTGCTATGACACCAACATCTCCAACCTGATTCTCGTCAATCAACATGGTAATGTGAACAATGAGGACTTTGCCAAATGAAATTTATTTTTATGCAAATTCTCTGTTTTTGTGTGGGCAAAGGACAGATTGATTGTGTGAGTCTCCCACTGTTGGCATGATCATCCATAAGTTTAATGTTTTAAATGTGAATATTTACTGGCTTATGACAACTCGTTAATTTTGGCTCCGGGTTATTTGATACAAGGCAGTTTGAAGTCTCTAATATCTTAGGTAAGTGGTTTCTGTATGACTCGCTGTGGGACTTTTTACTCGTGTTTTTATCAGGCCATGGAGATCCCTGTGACCTTATTTGATTATAATATTTGTTCAGCAGTCTAGCTAGCAGTTGTACTTACTGATGAGATAAAGTTTGTTTTCTATATCATATAAATTTTTTTCTAATCAAAAAACAATTCTGAAAATTAAAATGCTGATATATCACGCTTCATTACAGACAAAACCATAACTGCTGCTTTAGCCTGAGTTCAACTCTTTTCTCCTAAAATAGGAACAGTTACAAAGTTATAAACAGCTCTAGAATAATTTAATCTAACACTATTTTTCTGGTATTAAATACATTGGCATACCTTCAGATACAACAAAGCCCAGCTATATGATCTGCAAGAAGGGTCTCTGTCCTTAACAGCCTGCCAATCATCAGAGAATAAGTTTTAAAAATGCATTTATGAAGAATTCTCATGGAAAACATTCATGATTTTCCAATTCAAGTTATATCAAACACAAGTTCCAAACACCACCAGAAATGGAAAAACATGCAAATTTCATCCATGCAGATTTTTAGTAACCTGTACATCCAATCGTATTGTCTGCTGAATATCATCATCATTTGTGAACACGTCATCAAATATATCCATTAACTGTGTCGCCAGGAGAGTTGGATTTTGCAAACGATTCGCAAGAACAAATCCCAGTGCTCGCTCAAAACATGAATGAGCTAAAATACTTGCATACAAATAACTGCTTAGCAGGGGCTCCTTTTCTGCCTGCCATTAATAGAACAATTTTAAATCCAGAGAATGATATTAAAAAGAAGTGAGATTCTATTAATAACTAGCATCCAAAATATCAATGGAGAGCAAAAAAATTTAAATTTACTTGGCAAAAGAAATCTGAGTTATTCTTTCTTTAGGATTTATGTGGTGTACAGATGTAATAAGGTATACAGTGAAACGGCTGGAAAAGCTTTCTCCTGTGCTATTGACGTGTTTGAATTGGTTTTGATGCGTGAGGCAAACATCTGTCTTCAGATAAAATGAAATTTCGGACAGCATATATTCATGAACTTCTCGCACAAGACCTCAATATAGAAATTTGCTTTAAATCATATTCATGAACTTCTGGCACAAGCTTTGATATCACTCAATTACTCAATCTCAAACGGGGAGGGGGATATCTCCCACGGTACCAATCTCAATTGTTCAGAAGCTTTCTCAAAAAAAACTGAAAATAGTAAAGAAGAAAACATCATGAATCAGTCATCAAGTGACCATTATTGCTTATAGTTATTACACTTCTTTCCTTTAACAAAATCAATGAATCATATAAGGAGTGGAGGCGCCTCTTTGGTTGACACTGACAAGCTGTCATGAAAGATTGAGAAGTAAACAAAAAAACAGGGAAGTAATTGGTCAACTCATTAAACGACTCGCTACTGGTATTTGTGCATTAATTTTTTATAGATTTTCAATGCAGGGGGCATACAAGTAACAATCTGGAGAAAGGGAAGTATCCAAAGGGGAAAGAAATAAGAATCCTATGGCCTAGATTGCATGAAATTTGTCGCTTTGGTAACAGTTTAGTTTATTGTTGTTCGTTGCATTTGGTCCCTAATCTGTAATAAATCAAATACCTAATACCTATGACACAAAAAATTTAAAGAAATTTTAAACGAAAAGTCAAATGATCCTCAGTCTGTTAGTGAAAATAAATAGTTCACAAAGAGCTTATTAGGGATCAAGTTGAATGAGGCTCAGATCATGTCATTTTTGGAAAAAAATTTGGTGAATGGATACCTCTCAATCCTTGACATCAATTCCAAATAATTCAATAATTTTTATACTCTTACCTACAGACTGGTAAAAGTGTTGTGTTCTAAATGTTTATCTTTTTAATTTTCATGTCATCCATAAGTTCATTTTGCTATCCGAGAGAAAAGCATGAGCCTATGCCGATAGTCGAAGACTGAGGGTATCCATTTCCCGAGCGTGACCTCATCCTTTATATAAAAAATTGTCCAATAATCTTGACTAATTTTAACAAATAACCGAATCTAATTTAGGAAAAAGGGTAAAACTCAACCAATTAGCCCGTGATGGGAAATAGAAAAGTGAAGTTATTCTCAATTTCTATCAAAGAAAAACGATTTTATCCTTATCAAAAGAAACTGCGAATCGAATATCGTGAGGCACACCTCTAACCGCGCTTCGACTCGCATGGCAGCCCAAATGGGATCAGCAAACATCAATTCGGATATATTTTTGGCACCCTCAGATGGAGGCTTAGCAGTGGAGCCAGTGGGTGCCGACAGCACCGACGAATTGCCAGGGCACTTGACACGGCATTCCAGTTCCTTTGCAGAGGCAGCTGCTGCCGCCGCCGCCCTCGACGCCGTCGCCTCCCCCGACCTGCTTTGCATATATGCAGGGAACATGGTTTCCAATTCCCGCCCTCCTTTCTTCTCCGGCGATATGTGACCGTTGCTCAAGTCATCGTCTTCACGCGATACTCCCGCTGTCGACTCATCCATTTCGGTCACACCCCACATATTAGTTTGTGAAGGCCTGAACGATCCCCTACGACGCCTACCAATTTCACAAGTTCCAAATTTGAGAGGCAAACTCACGATTTTCCTTTTGCTGTTACAGCAATTGAGCGTAACCTGGATGTTCAAATGCTTATGTTGATATGTGTGATTGCAGTATAAGGCTACCACACGTGTGAGAGATAAATCCATTTGCTATAAAACCAAAGCAGAGGTCAAAACTGTCAACACCACAAAGCCAGAGCCTCATTTCTTACTCTCTTGATGTCATTGATTACGAGTGCATAAGCTGTTTTACTGCAATGTGAGGTCAGTAGTTCGAAATTGGAGAAGACGAAATTCTATTTAAAGGAAAATATGATAGATATCGCTCCAGAGAAGCATGTAATGGTTTTTTATCAGTATATTATTTGTCTGTTCTTTTCTCTTTTATAAAGTATTATTGTAATCAGGGTTGTTTATCTAGTTCTTAAAATAAATATTTATCCTCTGTGGAATTAAGACGTTTTTTTTTATGAAAACAATTGAATTATATAGACGTCTGTAATTATATCTTTATATAGGAGGTTAAAATAATACGAGTAAGTATACATTTAAATTAGAAGTTTTTGTTTAATTAATCATATGTAGGAATCACATGTAGAGGATCTTATCTATTAAAGTCACCTAAGTATTAAATCTAGTCTGAAAGAATCTATATTTATCATATACCATCATCAATTGTGCTCAATCAATTAAATTACAACTTTTTGATGGAAATAAAAATAATAATTAAAAATATTTATAAAATAAATTGCTAACAATTTGTTGAAAAATATTTTTTACCTCTTTTTTAGTTGAATAATATCTTTATATATTCACATAAATTAAAAAGAAAAATAATAATTATGACAATATAAATACAATAAAAGACACATGCAAACTCTTCTTTATATGTCTCGGGTTCCCTACTTTTTGAGATACTTATTATTTAGATATTTCTAATAATATTATTAATGACACATGCAAACTCTATTTTTTGAGATACTTTTATTTAGATACCTCTAATAATATTATTAATGTAGGGGAGAGGATCGAGAGCATGTACCAATAGTTATTATAGTCTTTGTTGATTTAATGTTCAATATTTTTAAAAATATTGGACCAATAGTTGTGACTTTGAAGTTGTTAGTGTTGATGATCACTACCCATAATTGAATGAAATGTATTCCTTAGATCTAAAAAGCAACAAATTATGTGATGTCGCAATAGCACACCAATAAAACATGATTTAGAGCACAAGTATCGGTCTCACTTTTTTTTAGGGTCTTTTTGGACATCTCGACAAAAGGCATGTTGATGTGGCATCATATTTAATGATGTGGCCTTGAAACATTAGTTATAAGCAAGGGACTTGCCAAGTAAGTTGTAAAAAATTGGGAGTGATTTGAAATTTCCACGTAGGATTTTGAGAAGTGCAAAGTTAGGGTGCTCAACTACTAGATCCTCTCCCCTATTTGATCTTTATAATATTCAATAACATTCTTTAACTTTTTGTTGAGACTGACTTTCATATAATAGTTTCCTACCACTTTGCATTTCATTTATGCTCACACAATTATTGGCAATTCATTATATGTAAGGAATATGATCTCATTTTATAACTTTGATAATATTCCTTGAAAAAGTTATAGGAATGTTCTTTGATAAGTTGTGAACTTCATAATAAATGAAATAGTAATATAAGTAATATTTAATGTTTTAGTAAAGTATAATCATTATGTATCTATAGTTATCATTAGGGGAGAGGACCCAGAAGTTGAGCATGTTTCAATAGTTGTGATAGTAGTTGTTTATACAATGTCTAATAGTTGTGATAGTAGTTGTTTATATAATGTCCAATAGTTGTGACTTGACTACTCGTAATTAAATAAAATGTATTCATTTGATCTAAAAAGCAACCAATCATGTGATGCCACATCAGCGCTCAACTACCCATGATATGAATGCACAAGTATTGGTCTCACTTTTTTTTGGGCCTTTTTGGACACCTTGACAAAAAGCATGTTGATGTGGCACCATATTTGATGATGTAGCCCTAAAATGAAAGTTATAAGTAGGGGACTTGCCAAATAAGTTGTTGTAAAAAAATGGGAGTGATTTGAAATTTCCAATTAGGATAATTAGAAGCGCGAAGTTAGGGTGCACAACTACTAGATCCTCTCCCCTATATGAATTCCTTCTCGTGTAATTTAATTTTGGTATAATATTTTAGTAAAGAGGTTATTTCTAGTTGGAAAGTAAAAATCAATTATTTTTATGTACTTACAAATTAAATTTGTCATGTTAAGTTTAAACAATATTTATCTAATATATTGATTTTTGAAATTTTAATTGATTAAAAATTATGACAAAATGGTTATTCAATTTATTAAATAGATCATCCACTATGTTTATACTTACATTCATTTCATGATATTTAGAAAGTGTACATTCTAATAATTCAATTATTATGATGAGATTTATGGGTCATTTGCAAATTATACTTATTGTATTAAAGTTGTTGGGTTTATATAGTTTTACCATAGAAAAAGTAGTAAATTCATATTAATTCTCATATAGTTTGTGCTTATTTTGAAGGAATTTCTTAATACATGTAGATGATGACAAATGGCATAAATGTATGTAAGCTTAGGTTTGTTTACCTAGACATTAGTTGATCATGTATGAACACATTCATATGCTTGTACTCTTATTTTATTCATATGAGTGTGTGTCACTATACATTCAATGTATCTATTTAATTATTATGTGTATCATACACCAATCCCAAGCTAGTTGTTTTATGACGTGATCCAGCCTTTCTCTAATTTGAGTTTGCCCTCATGAACATGAATTCTACCCACCTAAATTCAAATTAAAAATAATAATTTTGCTAGCTAGCTCACTTTATATTTCTCATTCAAAGCTAACTAAGTATATAATTTTGTAATTGACGTCATCTACTTGATACATTGATACATTTGAATGATCTCTCATCATTCTAGAGTATTTATTGAGCAAATAATAGCAGCATGTTTAGATTTGGAGCTAAAAAGGAGTTACTAATATACATCCTAGGCTTTTCTTGTTGTCTTCAATCATTAGTCAAGTCATTGAATTGACATTTTTACATGGATTGACACAAGTTAAGAAATTTTCCCTATCACATGCAAATAAACAAGCATCGCAACTAGTTTTTATGTGAGAATAGAGCAAACGTGATTCGAGATATCTAGAATAAATGAACTATATCAAATGAAAGAATCTTTGTGATTCTCATTCGAACAATACAACTTTACAAGGAAACACAAATTCTATTGTAAAAATAATCCTATTGTTAGAACATTTCAAAGGCAGGCACTATGCCACTACATGACACTTGTTTTAATGTTTGAGTCTCTTTTCCTACACCTCTTTAATGTTGGAACAAGTGATCCATTGTAGTCCATTTTTTGTTGATGATTTGTTGAATGTATATAGATTTAGAGGTGGTGTCAATTTGGTTACATATATTATAGTTAGTTACATTCTTGTAAGAGCATTGTATTAGTGTGTAATTGATTTGTATTTTTGAAACATTGAACAAAATATTGACAAACATATGTAGTAATGGCTATCACAAGAGGCAATACAACTATAATTAACAAATCATTATAGATTTTATCATCATTCAAGTAGCTATTATATTAAAAATTAGAATCTTTGTGTAGACATTAAAGTTATTCCACCTAACCCTAATCATTGTTACATCATCCATTATCATTAATCACATTACTTAATTATTCATTTATTATAACACATGTCATTTATCTTTTATTATTCATTTGTCACATCATTATTAATATTTATTTAATAATTTTTATTATCCATTTAATTAAATATATTTTATTATTAAATTAAATACGAACTAATTAACTGCTTTCAAATAATTTTCATTTTCGCTTATCAGTTAACTCCTCTTTTCTCTTCAATCAACTCCATCATCATTGATCAATTAACTTAATCTTAAGTTAGAAATTCAATCTTCAGTCCTTGGTTAATTTCATCTAATTTTAGGAATCTCATCTTCATTCTTCAATCAACTCAGTCTACAAATGGAAAGTTGTTCTTCAAAATTATCCATCGATTGAAGTAAAAAATATGATATTATCCTCTTGTCAATTTGAAATAGAAAATTTTCATTTTTTAGTTGAGTTGACTCCATAATCAGTTCAATTGATTGAAGTCTTCATTATTATCCTCATCTTCTAATTGATTTTTTCTCAAAAAATCTATAAATAGAATCATTCATTCATCATTTTTATATCTCACTTTATGCAAGTCTATTTTGTCAAAAGCAAATCAATCATCAAATTGGTGTTATACTACTAAGTCGCATCCATATCCAAACAAGGTGAAATCAACGTCACTTATTTTGAGGTTTGCAGTGGGATCATTAAATTAGAATTAGATCTTATTTCTTTGTTTATGCTTTCAAATTATTTATTTCATTGTTTTTTTATTTTGTTGCTTACATTTTGGTGAACTCAACATGAACACTGACCTTTTCTACTAATCTTGTTTTTTATGAGTTTGTTTGTTTATCTTTTGTCTCATAGGTTACGAGGATTTTGAACTAGTTTAAAGAATCAAAATTTTACAAAAGCTTTTTGGGGTCAAATGAATATTACAATTGTGTCCAGGAGGGTCGAGAAACAAAAAATAACATAAAATACCCTATATTTTCTTGACATAAAACTTTGAGTTTTTGTAAGGACTCTCATGTTTATGCAATACAGATTTATGTATGATTGTATGAAATTTTATAGAACTGTATGGATTTTTGTATAGTTATACAAAATATTATGCAACTATATGGGATTTCATATGTTTGTACCGTATAAAATGTATCACGTGCTAATTGTGTGTATTTTGCAAGATATACACATTAAATATATATGTCTAATATTGGTTTATTTACAAAGTATACTCACTATGAGTCTGTTCATAGCTAACCCTATAGATATATACACATTTCCTTGTGATATACTCATTCTCTTTCCTATGGTATATACGTTATCTCATGCCATATACACATTATTTTGTTCCAAAAATGTCGGATCATATAAACATTAAAAACTTGTGCAAACCCTTCAGAAATTTTCCCCACATAGGCATATATTCACACCCATACAACAAATATACATTTCTTGGGGTATATACATTAACCATCATAATCTCTTGAACTTATGTCATATACACATAAAAATCCCCTCATGCAATGTAGATATGCACTATATATCAACCTTTCTCACATGCATACCTCCAACATATATACATTCATGTATATTCTTCTTAGCTTGAAATATATTCACTTTCTTGCCCAACCTTATTGTCTCCTACACATGATCTGACTAGGAAAATTATTTTTAATTATTTATTTAATTTATTTTTCTTTTTTCTTGGCCCTTGGTCATGTGAAAGACTAAGGGCCCCACCTAACTACCCTTAAGCCCCTAGCCATCAATTTAGCCAAGTCATGGCCGCCTAGGGCTACTTTTCCAACCCCTCTTTTTTTAAAACCAATCGTTGGGAATTTGGTCGTATTGGCGACTAGGGGCCAACACCCAAGGGCTAAAGCCCTTGGCCCCCTTGTATGCATTTTCTAAAAACCTGCCTACACAAAAATGACTATAACTTTTGCTAGATTAATTGGATTTTCAACTTCTTGTAGGTGTCAGAAAGCTAGTTATGGGATGGACGTTGTGGATCTATCATTTTTTCACTTCTACTACACAATTTAAGGTAAATTTCCTAAAAGTATTTTTTTCATTTTAAAACTTGAAACAAGCATAACTTTTGCATGCAATATCCTTTTTTGGTGAATTTAAAAAAAAAATTATTAAAATTTCATAAGGACACTAATGGTCTACTCATCTTTATAATTTGAAGTATTTTTTATTATTTTTAACTAATCATTGAATGCAACATCTTTTCTCCACTAAAGAACAAACTTAAAAAATGATCCTTTTGAAAACCAAAGAACAAAACATAAATCTTCTAACAAATTGATTTTGCATGATGGTTGTTAGAAGACAAGATTATAAACCATTTTTATTTCTATTTGTTTTGTTTTCTTGTGTCTTTTTGAAACTTTTTATGAGGGATTAAAACAAATATTATACACTTCAATTTGACTAGTTAATGAACTAGTGGCTTTTAATCTTGAAGGGGTGTGTGTGTATGATCTTCTCTCACTTGCTTATGTGATCTTGAGAATAAAAAACACCACTCCTTTATTTTATTTTTAGGGGGGGTTTCTAGAGATTTCATCACCCTAGACAATGACCTCAACTCTAGTGTTCTAGCGGAGCATAAATAACGAGGGGTGAATCAAAATACACACCTTTTGGAAGTTGTAGCTTTTTCAATCAGGCTAATCCCCAAGAACTGTATTCCTTGGGAAAGTGAAGGAGAAGGGTGTGTTAACCTCTTCTCTCAATTGTTTGACATTGTTATACTTTCAAATTCACATATTAGGCCTCATGTGTTCTTGTGATATATAGAGGATTCCCCTAGATGATCTAAATATCCTAGCTTGATTCCTTCAATCGTCTTTTAGTGTGATGCAAGGGATGTGAATCATACCTTGAAGTTACTCACTTGTACTTACTTACATGTGATGAGATAGATCTAACCAAGGTAAAAAAATTGGCAACCTTTGGTAAGGGATCCTACACATTTTTATCGGGAGATGATCCCTATCTATCCATTTACTAGTAGATAGTACCAACTATGATCCCACACTAAGAGTCACTCCCACCTAATTAAGTTTAGGATTGTTGGTTTGTTCTTTGTGTCTATTATTGTTAGATTAAAACCTCCTCGTTTGAAGCCAAATGGGGATTTTATCCTTTTGAGTCTTGTGTTTTTTTAATCTTCTATCTTTTCTCAATATAAGTTTTTAAAAACCAAAAAAGTCTTTGATTGTTTGTCTTTACCTTGCACTAGGGTTTAGATTTCAACCGTTATTCATTATCTCCAAAAAAATTCTTTGCATCCAAACCCAAATCCCACACACCTTAGAAACCAACCATAATTTTCTCAATTAACCATGATTTCATCTTACACCTCATCACAACAATACCCATCACCTCTAAACATGCCCCAATTCATCTTCCAACAACAATAGTACACAATGCCTCCCACGTATCAATAAGAACCACATATCCAACAACAAGCATACCAACCTACTTACCAACAACCATATTTCTAAAAAAAAACAAAATTTAGTCACTCATCCACCTACCCTCAATACCAAAATCCCATAAGCTTTAATCACCCATATGTCAACAATTACTTTTCCAACAACAACCACCTTACCAACAACCCATTATTTGACTAATCGCCAGCGTCTCGCTTCGCATTTGAGATATGGACTAACTGCCTCCCATGGATTCATTTATCTCTAGAGTTTGTATCGAGTGTTAACAGGTCGATCTTTTGGTGCAACGATAAACATATTCCAACAAATGGTATTGAAGATCCATTGTCGTGGGTTTGAATCCCCTCAGGTGACGTTGAGGGGGGATTATTGGACTAATCACTAGCATCTCCCTTCAAATTGTGACATGGACTAACTGCCTCCCATGGATCCATTTATCTTTGGCATTTGTATCGAGAATTGATAGGTTGATATTTTGGCACAATGACAAACGTATTCCAACACCCATAAGCTCTAGTCATACATCCATATATCCTCAATATCAAGAATTGAGTAGTACAATATATATTGAATTAATCCCCAAAAAACATTTATTAGCCATCATCATCCTAACCTTGACAAGAGAAACTGGTCTTCCATCCCAAGCTTTCCTTAACACCAATCCATATCCCAAATCATCATCTTCATCACCAATCCAAGAAAGTCTTGTCCCCTCCACATCTTATTACAATCCTTCATCATCTAAATTATTATCATGCACTCCATCTTAATTCAAAAACCCATTCAATAAAGACACCTTTAGGGATTTTCTTCAAGGACTAATAGAAAAGGATCTTAAAGTCCAATGCACAAAAAAGGTAATGCCATCACTAGTCTTATTCCATCCAAATACTTTGTTGACTATGAAAATTCCAAACCCCTCGCATACCTCAAATCAATTAAGTCCAAAATCCATAAGCATAGAAGGTCTCCATCTAGCCCATGTGTACAACTCAAAGATTCCCTCCATGTACTAATTGTTAGCAATGAAAAATATCAATCCTACCTCATATCATCTAAACAAATCCACATGTGTTAAGAATTTGGTCAAAATCATGTGGAAATGTGCCCTATCCTAGATCGAGATCATGTCCATGGTCTAGAGACCTTAGATCAAACACCATCATGCACTCCATATGAAATATTTGATGTTTGCTAATAGTATAATCTTTGATCAAGATCACATATATGATCATAAAATCTATGATAATCTAATATTTGATCAAGAACCTATCTATGAGTCCATCTAATATACACCCATTGATGATCATGATATCCAAGATGAGCCAATATTTGATCAAGTTTCTATAATTAATCAAGAAAATCAAGATGATCCCCTTATCAACCTTTATACCATGTGTGGTCAAAAACTTGAAGTTGATCATATCCATATTCCAATAACCTCATGGATCACATCAAAGAAGAATATAAAGAATCTACCATGTATCACATTGGCATTCCAAATGAGGAAGAGATAACAAGCGTGACCAAGGATCAGTCTCTAGTATCCTATCAATTAGAATCATCTACTTTTGTCAAAGAAAGCTTTCTTACAAATGATAAAATAGCCATTATTAATGGTTTTTTAGCTACACAAATATTGGTTAGCATCTTTCTTCTAAAACAAAAAATACCCCATCGTAAACAAAATATGTCAGATTATGTAGTATCAAGGAAGAGGATTGGGCCTCCATGAGCAAGGAATTCTAGAACTAGTATAGTTTCATGAAAATCCTAGACATTAAGGCCTTGGCTATTCATTGATCGATAAATAAAATTATGTTATTGATACCTCTACAATATTATGGGAAACTTCTTCTAGTGCAAGAAACAAAATAGGGGCTATGTGTAGTCCTTGTCATAATGTTGTTGCAATAATCCTCCCATCCACATCATAAACCATTATTCCTAATTCCTTAAACCCATCATTTGGAGCCAACAAAAACAAAATTCTTACAAAGCCAAACTTCAAAATCAAATGTCAAAGGCTATTGAATCCAAAAACTAAAGTGGGCACATGAAATCAAAATGGGTCACAAAGAAAACTAGATCAAGCAAAGAAAAAATCCAATCCCAATTGTCAATAAAAATGTGGATCCACAAGAAAAAAAGTCTCCTACATATAAAAAATGTCTACCTCCTTCAAATTGGTCATCACATAACATATAAAAGTGTTGGTTCCAAGAACAATCAAAATCCAAATTGTAAACTCTATCATCCACCATCCCAAGTTTGGCAAATAAAAAATCATATATCTAAAATGTCAGACAATTCATCCACATTTTCTATTACCCATCACAATCCAATATCTCATCTAAAGTCTAAACATCTTAACTCACAAATCCATCGCATACTAGAAACAACACTTTATCATAAGGACTTTCATGGAATTCTATCATGATGTGTGTATTCAAATAAGGCCAACTCTAGTATTAAAAAAAAGAGGATCAAGATAACATTCGTAGTGTCGTAAATTATCACCCTTGACAATTTCACACTACATGGACACCCTATTTTACTTACAACATTAATTATAATAATAATATATTCATTTTGAGGCCAGATTATAAAAATACATTAAATCTCCCGACATCTCGAAAAATTTGGGCAAAAAGCACCCAGTCAAGGGCGAGGGTGCCCTTGTCCTTAAAGGGGACCTAATTCAAATTAATTTTTTTGGTGTCAGTTCTTGGAGGATTAAAAAGATCTTAGGCCAGCCTATAATGAGAAATATCAATCGGGAGACATATATACAAGTTTTATTCTCATTTAAACATTAGAAAGGAAAAAGACAATTATGAAGAAGTTATTACGATGCACTTATTGTGAAGATGTATTGAGTTATCCTCTACATGCTATTTATATAAATATATTATGTTTTGTGGACTAACCTCTTGCAACTCTATCAAGCAATTCAAGCATCCATAAAACAACCTTTGGTGACAACTTATGGTGTGAACATCACTTTGACAAGGGTTTCATACCAAGGTAACATTATCATTTATCATTTGTCATTTTCATTCAATTATTGTTTTGGCATTTGCCTGACTTAGGGCACACCCTCTTGATCATCATAATTTGTTGTATGTGGAGGTGGAAACACCAAAATGGGGTTTGACTTAGGCAAGCCCCTACACAACACAACCTTTCCCCCTCTTTTCATGTGTGTAGCCTAGATCTCAAAGTTTTGTCAAGAGTAGGTCACAGGAAATACAAAGCAGACTATAACCTACCATATGAAGTTTGTAGACCTTGAAAAAGTAGAAAATATGGTCTAGGGTGCCCATGCCCCTATCCACCCAATTCAGGCTCAACTTTTAGTCACAAGTTCTTCTTTGTATTCCTTTTCCAAATTTACAAATTTTTCAAAAGATCAAAAGGTGTTATCTTTCAACATTTTCAAGATAAATTCAGTTAGTTACGTCATTTTAAATTTTGTAATTTTTCATTTGAACATATTGCATTTTCTTAAAAACATAAAATTTGATGCATGTGTGTGCTTCACAAAAAAATAGGTTTTCATGCATTCCCAAAAAAATATTTTCTTTCAGACCTAAACCTATGCAACCTCATATCCTCAAACACTGTAGTTGATTTCCAAATTTTTAAATTGTTAAAATTGTGTACCTCTGGTCTAGGGTTCCCATGCCCCTATCCAGTCAATTTGGCATCAAAATTTCTGTGTAAAACCTTATCTATGATCTCTATTCAAATCTAGTTCATGTTTCTGAAAATTAGACTTGAAGCTTCTAGATTTTGTTGTGCATTTCCAATTTGGCCCTAATTCATCCAATTCATTTCATTTCCATAAAATTTCTTGTTTTTCTCATCAAGAGTGATCAAAATCTTATCCAACCTGTTTGGTTCTCCCTTGAGGACAACAACCAAACTACATTTTGTGCCTAGACTTCGTATCTTCTCAAGATGTTTCCCTTTACCCCTCTTAAGGGATGTCTTGAACTAAAGTTTATCATCTACCCTCCTCATGTGCCTCGGCATAAAACTATGCCTTCCTTCATTATTGGACCTCCTTCAAACCAGTCTAAACCTCTTGGTCATATCCTAAACTTTGCAAAATTACTCACACACCCAAATGTATTGTAGCAACCAAGTTATCACGTAGTTACTCACATATATAACACTTGAAATAATAAAATCCAAAGCATATGCCAACATCCATTCCATTTCCTCAACCATATTTTCCCCCCGCACCTTGTCTTTCTCAACATAGTGACAAAGAGTATGATCTTGTTGAGCAACTTTGTAATACTCCAACCAAGACCTCTCTTCATGATTTAATTCAAACTTCGCCTACCTACCATGGTATGCTCTAAGAGGTTTTGCAAAAAAATGTTGTACCACCTTCTATTAAATCAAATGATGTAGCAACCTTGTTAGATAGCATGAAGACAACAAACTTAGATATAGCATTCCCTCAACATGAATTACCTCCTCCTGAAATTCAAAAGAAACATGATGTTCTAATGATATTTATCATCAAACCAAGGTTAGGCATATTCTCATTGACAATGGATCAAGTCTTGATGTGTGTAGAAATGACATTTTACATAGGCTTAGTGTGGATGAATATCTTATAACACCTGATGCTCTTTCTATTTGTGGCTTCGATAATGTTGGTAGGAAACCATTAGGAACAATAAACATTACCTATTAAGATAGGGCCAGTAGTTTTACCTACCCTCATCCATGCCATGTTGTATCATCTCTCAAATAACCTTATTCTTGATAGATTGTGGATTCATGCCATGAAAAGAGTCACATCTACTCTTCACCATACAATAAAATATGAATATAATAACAAGATGTATATGGTTACAACAAATGAAGAAAGTTATTTACATGCCCAAGTCGAGCATAACATTTCCAACTCTCTCAATACTTTGATTCCATCTTCAAATTTTGAACCATTACATTTCAATGATACTATGAATGCACTCTTTGGTGATGATTGGGGCTCATTAGATTGTACACCTACTTTCATTGGGGAGTATAGAATCTCGCCATCAAATCCCAAGGAGTCAACACAATCTAATATCAACACTACAACTCCTTCGAACAATGACAATGATCCATCTTCAAGTACATATTTTGGTGATGATTGGGGTTCATTAGATTTTACACCCTCCTCTGTGGGAGAGTACAAAATCTCACAATCTAAACCTAAAGAGTCTTGTGTTTCATTTTCTCAATCTTCTTCTACATCAAAAAATCCAAAAACATCATCCCATGATGGTGATGGGGGATCTTTAGCTTTCGTCCCTCATGTGTTGGTGATATCTAATCCTAAAATTTCAACATCCAAAAAGTATTTGTATTCTTACAAAAGAATCAATTCTTCTCACAATAAATTAAACAAGAGTTCTCCTCCTTCATCTGAGTTGGAAAGGCATTATGGGCTTGGATTTAAAATTATTTCTAAAATTTGATATAATAAAAATATGAAACAAGGATTTAAGGATCATGTGAAGTCTACATCATACCTTGCTAAAAGGGGTTTAGATTTCCAACCTTCCCCTTCATCTACATCACATCCTCCATCATCTACTATATTTATAACTTCATGTGGTAAGTGAGCAAACTTTTCTTCACATGAGAAAGGATTGTGGTGCAGGAGCACCTACTTGAATACAAGCGTATTTTAATGTTTTGCTCTTAATCTTTTTGTTTTGTTTTATAATGGTCTAATACACCATTGATAAGGTGTAAGGGACCCTCTTAAAGCTTAGGTTTAATTTGGAACAAATTAGGAATCATTTGGTAGGCGTTTCCTTAGATTTTGAGAAAATCGCAAAACACAGTGTGTTTTCGAAAAACGTGTTTTTCTCCACTTTTGAGCTCGAGTTTGAAACCTAACTGTTTTTTTTCAGTTTGGGAAGAAGGAGCCCGACATTTTGAAGGGATTAGTGGTCTTTTGATGATGGCAGTTGTGGAAAATAAAGAGGAAACAACATTTTTTTTGTGAGCAGATTTGATTTTCCTGGTTTTTGCGTTGGTACAGCAGTCATATGAATTGAATAAAACATTTGCAGGCTTACCAAGCATGTAGTGAAGCCTTTTGAATTTATTTTGTGGCACTTTAATTAGTGATTCCATCGCTGATTTCTGTTCTTGTAAATTCTTTGTTTTTTTTCTCTTATTGTTGTTTTGTTTGAAACTGGTAATAATGGAGACTTAGGCTGCATTCTTCCTGTCCCAGCAATCATGGACTCGTTGGGAATGTGGCCAAGCTCCTCTTTTGTACATAGTTTAATAGTAGGAAGCAATTGGAGTTTTCAGAGCATGCTTGAAATCTTTTCCTAGGCGAGACCAAAAGGTGCCCGGTTGGGAAAAGACTTTCTTTGTACTGTCCATACGTAGCAGGGGTGTTAAATTTCTGACAGAGCAGAGTGTGTAGTGTTTGTAGAAGCCTTCACCAAGGTTGGAACAAGTGTAGAGCCTTTGGTTTGCCATCTGGAGGCTAGAAACAAGAAAACAGTCCAAGGAAAGGTTAAGGAAAACCCTAGTTCTTGCAAGAACAGGGTACATTATCAGTACGAACAAAGAAAAATAGTCCAAGAACCTAGAAATTTCTTGTGCTACAGATTGGAATAAAGTGTCAGAAGCAGACTTGGCTTGATAAGGTGAAAGGAGGAAGTGAGGAGAGTTTTCCTTTGTGTGAAGAGGTATAATTCCTGTAGCCACTCCAAACCCTAAGCTAGGGTATGAAGGAAGAGATGGAAGGAAGGAGTTTTGAGCTTGTGCAAGAACCTTTCCGTGACTGTTCTAAAGCCTTTAAAATCCATGTACACCCCTGCATGCAAATTGGGAAGAAGTTCGAGGCTTACTAGTCTTTATCAGAAATAAGGGCTAGATTCAGTGTACGAGGAAGAGCATTAAGAACTCTTTGGAGGCAGCAAACTGGCAAACAAGCACCAAGAATTGTTTAGTAGCAGCAAACTGGAATTGATAGCAGGGTTGGCAAGTAACCAGAGGTACCTATCCACTTTTAGGACCTATAGGTTGAGTGGTGAAGTGAAACACCAAGGGATTGTCCAACGGAGACCCAAAGCATTGAGATTGTGATTATCTCAATCCAACCCTTGTTCTATCAGATTGTCTCCTACTCCCTATCCTCTATCTAAGCAAGAGCATATTTTTTTGAGGCTTGTAAAAGCCCACTTGATTACTCTTCCTCCTCCAACATGTAACAAGTTTCAATAAAATCACTCTTTTTGTGCATATCATTGAGTGCATGGTCATTCTACCAATGAATGTCAAGCCTTGAGCAATAAAATATAACTTCTAGATTGTGGTTTTATGACACTTCCATGTCTTGTTGTACCTATGCATTCTAAATGATAAACTTTATTCTATGGTGTTGCTCATCACTATGTGGCATTTGTAGCTCCATGTGTTTGCTCATTTCCATTCATGGTGGTATAATCTTATGTGCGCCCATATTTTATCTATGGTAGAAAAACGATAGTCTCTCTCTTGGTTTCCCTTGCTTTTACACTTAGGGGGCAAGGATAACTAGTTTTGGAGGAATGCATTCTTCTTGAGGATCCCCTCTTCCCCTTCTTTTCTTTAAAATATCAACATACCAATTATGCCAAAATTTTAAGGGGACATATCACCCTATCGACATCTTGTGAGATTTGACTTATTGGCATACTCCCTTGGTGGTGGTGTTGTTTATACCACCCCTTGAGACATGGTTATCATTTTGTCCCCTGTGACGTTAAGCATTTGTACTCTCCTTAAACTGTGGTTGTCAATTCATCCCTCGTGACGTTAAAATGTACCATAAGATGTTAAACTTTTGTGTGCTCTCTGAAGCGTGATTTTCCAAATAGTCCACATACCTAGCATAATGGAGCTTGTCGACTTGTGAACTTGAGAATTTTTACATGGCCACCTAGAATAACACAACTTTATAACCAATGGAGCCATATGTTTCATGAGTAAACTAGCATAACTTAGCTTTTTATCCTTGTGAAACCCATCATATTGCATGGACACCTAACATAACACAAATTGCTAGCCAATGGATCTATGTAGCTCATGAGTGATTTAGCATAATGCAAATTGCTAGTCCTATCAAAGCACCATCATTTTTTAACATTCCATTTGATGGATGACGTTTAGTATTAAGACAACCTTACATAGTGAGGTCTCTTTACCTTGTTGACTTGAATCTTTAGTTTTGTATACTAACATTTTTTGTTCTATGTTCCTTGTATGTGTTATGTTTGCTTTATGGGTGTATCATGTTTTCCTTGTATATTACTTGTTTTCTTTGTGTATGTCATGTGTCTGCTTCATGTATTTTATATGTTTGCTCTATGTATTATGTGTGTTTGCTTCATGTAGTCCTTGTGTTTGCTTTGGGTGAAATCACAATATTGTGTCTCACTTTTTGGCCAATATGGACATTTATATCAACATTTTTAACTGAATCTTCACCTTTTGAGAACTATAGCAGCTAAACCAATAAGAATTTGAAGATGATGCAAACTAGTGATTTGCAGAAATTTATGTGTAGATTCTAAAAATATGTTTTTAAATTTTTTCTCAAATGAATCATGAATCTTTCAACATCTTCTTTAATAACTAGTTTTAAACGGTAAACAACATCTTTTAGAAAGTAACATTTATGTCGTCAAACATAATTTTTTTTCTAGAAAGGATAAAATTCTAATTTTTAAAATATAGATTCTTAACATCAATATCTAGGGCAAGAATATTTTTTCATAATTTTTTCTTACATATTTTTTTAATTAATTTTTGAAGTCATTGTAACTATAATTTGGACATAGGTGAATGTCGTCAAACATAACTTGTTGTGTATAATCGAAATCTAATTTTTTGATGCAGGAGCATCGCACTCCTACCCCTCCTTGGTCGATGTTGTTCCCTCATCGACAATATTGTAGCTTATCGGTAGGGGATTGTTACCCGTTTCAGTGATGGAACGATGGGTTGGTAGCAATTGGAGTTCATCGGCGAGAGTTTAATGTATCGGCGAGACATCAACCTTTGTCCCAGTAATGGCCTGATGGTGGTGGAAGTAACGGGTCATCGGCAAGAGTGTGCAGTATCAGGCTTTTGGTTGTCTACACATCGGGTGTACACAACATATTGTTCATATGGCATCGGACCCGATAGGTCCTATCACCTGATATGCCTTTGTGAGGTCGGTGATATCGACATCTAAGCCTACGTCTCTAAGGATATTGGAGCCAATAGAGGCATAAAGGGCACCAAAATCTCTGATTCACTGATGCTCTAATGCTTCGATGCTCCGATGGGGCAATAGAAGGTCGGGTGACTTGTGCTAACCGATGGTGATTGGCGAATGGATGATGACGATGTGGCGATCAACAATTGGTCATGTAATGAATGGATTCATATTGGAAAGATGTGTGATCAGTAGGACCGAACCTCATCAACAAGACTCTTGAGATGGTTCCAATGATACAACAATGAGATGGAAGATATTTCGATAGCTTTAGATGGACAGTTGAGATGGGCGGTTAATGACAGTGGAAAACAAATGTGATCATGACACCTAGCAAAACGAGATGGGATGGATTTCCACACCATTGTTGTGGAATCCATGTTGATTAGCTGATGATGGACATAACAGACAATGAGGTAACTGCATGGCAATACTACGACACAAGGAAGGAAGAACAACTTGGCCAACATGCAAGGAAGGAATGTTATATAGGAGATAGCCCAAGACTAGGGAGAATAAGAGAGGTGGTGGCGAGCAGCCAAGAGTTCACAAAGCCAAGTAGTAGTGGAGATGGTTGAATAGCTAGCTATCCAAAGAAAGGGCACTGGCAGAGAGAAAAGTAGCACTGGTAGAGAAGCCAGCAGGAACAGGGAATTTCCCTGTAGATGTAATTTTTGAATGGAATGTTGTTCCAAATGAATAAAAGAATGCTTTTGACCTGTGTGTGTCAATCTGTATGTTGTGTGGTCTGTGTTTTGGCTATGTGATTAGATAGCCTGACAAGGCCCTCCGATCCTGACTACACCAAGTGGTATCAAAGCAGGTTATAAAGTTATCAAAGCAAGAGATCATTGGTATGGAAGAGAATTTGTGAAAGAGGTTCATGAGAAGAAGCTTTTTGTTGTCTCAGAAAGAAACCCTAGAGAGAATTTGTTGCAGAAGAGTATTTTGTGACTGCAGAGGATTTGAGTTTTAGAAGAGTTTGTTGTAGGTGAGAGGAGACTTGTAACTGCAGAGAACTTGAACCCTAGAGAAATTTATTGCAAGAAGTGCTTGTGACTACAGAGGGTAGAGGAGGCACATAAGCTTGGAATAAAGTGTGAAATTGTTGCAAGGCGAACTTGTAACTATAGAAGAATCTGTGAGTTCTTGAAAATGTCTTTAGATAGGAGGAAAAGTTGGGTCATGAAGAGACCAGTGATAATCCCATTTTGGGAAGATTATTGGGAGAAAAGGAGTGAAAAGAAGCTCATTGAAGAATTGAGAAAAATAGAAGCAAGACTATATGCCCTTGAAGAGGGGTTCAGAAAGAAGGATGCGAATAAATTGTAGCAAGGAGCACTGAAAGAAGAAATGAGAAGAAAGGAAGAATAAGTGTCCAAAGAGGAGACACTCGATGAGACCATCTGGCCTCTTGGTTTATTTTCTAATGATATGAATGCAGGTATGCAGAGCAAGGAGAACAAGACCTTGAAGGTGGCAAGGAGGACAAGCCAACAAAACAAAGGCAAGGTGAAAACAACTTTTGATTATGCAAATGCCAAGGATAAAAGCAGATTAGTGGATCATGGTTATATAGTACCATTTTGGCAAAGGAAATTGTTTGTAGTAGGGGTACGTGACAAGGTACCTGAGCATGAAGATGATTTGAGACAAGAGACTGTTGGAAGAATGAAGAAGAATGTCTAACTATACATCTTTTGTGTTGTCGTTGATGTCACCATGTTATATGAGTTGCAACTGCAAGACTAAGTAATTGTTTGATTTGGTATTTTGGACCAGTATCTGAACCAGTATATAGTTTACATCCTTCAGTATTTTGGTCTGCAATCCTCTGTGGTTGATTGTTGTTGCTTGCGATTTTGGGAAATAGTTTATGGATGTTGGAAGCATGTATGTTTAGAATATCTCATGCACCTCGTATGTTGTATCGACATTATTCTGTTGATTGCATTTTGTTATTAAGCCTATCTTTGGCCGACCTCATGGATAATTGGTGTTATGGTGAATTAATTTTTTTAGGTGGATGTATGTGTGACCTATCTTAGGTCTATGTCAGCATGATGTAATGTGCTACACATTTTGATTTATTGTTTGCAAAGATTTTGTAAATGCTTGAAGCTGATAGTCAGTCTTTTTGGTTGCATCTAATTAGTCTGACCTAATTGATGCTTGTGAATAGGTCAGATATATATGTCAAAAAAATTTGAAGATTGTGGTGTGAGACGGATTGCAATGATGTGAATGTGAAGAAGTGCAAAAATGATGAAATGTGTTAAGTCAGTTTGTTGAGCATCACCGAAACTAAATCTACACTTGCTAGGTCAACCCTTACCAGTTCATTCTGGCTATGAAGCCATTTCTGTTTTGTAATCTTTTTGTAGGAAGTGAGCCTCCTTGTCTAGACAGTGAGTCCTCTTGTAAGCAGTGAGTTTTTGTTTCTGGGCAGTGGGTCCTATTCTAGGCAGTGATCCCTTTGGTAGTGAGCCTTATAGATTCGGTTTTGAAATGACTTTATATTGTGAGTTAATCCTCGCCGTGGTTTTTCCCTCATTGGGTTTTCCATGTAAATCTGGTGTTCATTGTGTTGATTTTGATTTTTGTTATTTGCATTTCATGTTCATACTTAATAACAAAATTAAGTGGATAAGAAATTGATAAGTGGTTGAGATTTGAATTTGAATTTGGTGACAATTGATTCACCCCCCCCCCCTCAGTTGTCTCAAGTGCCTTTCAACAATTGGTATTAGAGCTTTGGTTCCTTTGTGAAAAGCTTAACCGCTTGAGGAAGATCCTAAAGGTTGAACAAATGGATGATAAAGAAGAACTTCGGGCTGCACTTGAAGATCTTGATAAGGCTGAAAATGAAAACAAAAATTTGAAAGAAAATCTTGATGAGGCAAATGAATGTGTCCAAAAATTGAAAGAGCAATTGAAGAAATTAAAAGAAAGACATAGAGAAGTGAGTGAGCAGTAGAAACAAGAAATCATTGGATTGAAAGTGCTAGTAGAAGAAAAGAAGAGAATTGAAGAATGTTTGAATACAATGGTGCAAAGCAAGACTGATGAATGCACTAGAATTGAACAAGAGGTGGTGAACTTGAAAGTAGAACTGGAGAAAGCAAAACTCTGTGAAAAACAATTTCAAATCTAGTTCCGACAAGCTTGATGAGTTGATTGCAGGATAGAAACCACGTAAAGACAAAGGTGGCTTGGGAAATGAAACAGGTGAAAGCTCTGAGGATAATCAAAAGACTCGAGACAAAGGGAAGCGAAAAATAAACTCAAGAAACTTTGCTAGAAGACCACTTGTCAGACAACCAAATTCTCAAAGGCACCCATCTTTCAATGGTGTTTTCTTTTCATGTAACAAATTTGGCCACAGGGCAACTAAGTGCAGAAGTAAAATGAATCATTTTTTTGGTTCCTTCTTTGGACAATGTTTTTCATGCAATAAAATTAGGCATAAAGCTGTTGAATGCAGATCTCAGGTGAGAATGATTAGTCGGGTGATGATGAATAGGTTTAATGGAGGTAGAATGAATCAATCTTTTGATGGCATTGCTATGCATGCAACAAGTTTGGACACAAAGCAAATCAATGTAGATCAAGGGTTAATGGAGGTCAAAAAAATTAGAAAAGTGTTGTTTACTATAACTGCAACAAATCCGAACATATCTCAAGAGTTTGCAAAAGTAAGAAGGGAAAGCAGTGTGCTCCAATAGAGAAGAACAAGCCAGTGAAGAAAATTGACAAAGATGAGGTAAAGCAAGAAATGAATAAGATATGGAGGAAGAAAGAAGAAGAGCTAGAGATGACAAATGTGTCTGTGCCCTCATCCAATACAGACAATTCCTTTGAGAATTAGACCTAGCATGGTCTTAGGGGGGGCATTAACAAAAAAATGTTTGAACCCCTAGGTATACAACGTGTCAGATGTTGGCACGAAGATATGTTGTAGTGAATGAGTAGACAAAGGTTATGCAAAAGAAACCAAAAGAAAAGCTGCAAAAATGCTCATTTGTGGATCGATTTAAGGTTTCTCAGTGCAGAAAAATAGGGTTTTTATTAGCTTTTTGAAATCTGCCACACTTAATGCGAATTAGGGCAAACTAATGATGTATAAAGTAAAATTCATAAGTCCTTTTGATCACTTGTGCAATTGAAGAGTTTGAAAAATGACTTGGAGCAACCTTAAAGTGATCTTGAAGCGATTTGGAGCAATTCTAAGGTAATCTAAAGGAATCATTACGGATAATCAAGAATAAGAGACGGAAGCTTTCAAAATCATTTCTCAATTTACGAAGGGGAAGAAAGGAAAAGGAAGAAGTTTTGATTGAACAATAAAGTTTTCAAGAAAGATAAGCATGATGATGGACAAAGGATCATGTGGTGATATTCCGCTGAAGTTGAAGGGTGTTGAATTGGAAGAATTTGATCATCGAAAGATGAAGGAAATGGAACTAGGGTTGAAGATAAATGAATTGCGGAGCATAAAAACCCTAGGTATGGATTTATGGGGAGAATTTCCCTAGTTTGCAGACAAATAATATATCTTGTTCCTACTAAAATGATTCAAGGATGGCAACATTATCTTGGACAAACCCTATTTGATCACGAAGGAGGCAATAGAAGCTATTACTAGTTTATGCAGTGTTGGGGACCTCCCTAGGAAGAAAACCGTGAAATACGAAGATGTGGAGGAACTTACTAGTATTAAAAAAGACCCTCGAGCTCTACTGATAAATACTATTTCCGATTATGTTGTAAGGTATGTTGCGTACGACATCTCTTATAAAATCTATTTCAGAAATCGTGAAGGTTTGACTTCGGCTATTACTATATATCTTGCACACATGATGGTTAAGGAAAACAAGTAGTTTGATTTGTGTAGCCTATTACTGGAAAACCTAATTGAGAATGTCTGAATGCCATTGGTCGAGGGTTATCCTTTCTGATTTGGGTCTTTAATCATATGTTCGGTGTTTTACTTTCTGAGTTCACTATCGAGAAGAGAGAATGTTAAGTGGGAATCAGGAATTCCTATCGAAAAACAAGTTTACAGGTATTTGGAATCAATGGAGGATAATGCAAGTGCTTGTAAAACCTATTTTGCATCCTCGAAGGCGAATCTATGCTCTGGTATGTTAGTGCCTAGTCATTTTGAAGAAGGTTCCTCTTCTGGAAAGAAAGAATTGGAAGTTGTCATTGGTGAGTCCCCTCTAAAATCTAAAAGGAGAAAAACTATCCAAAAGATGTTATCACTATCCCAGAAGAAAAGAAGAATGAAGAAGAATTTCTATTTGGATTTAAATCCTTTGATTAAGAGGATATATAGACGATGTTAGATAGAGGTGAGATGAAGAAGGTTGGTGAAATGTGGAGTGCATGCTCTCCAATCAAGAGACTTAAAATTGATGATGTATTGATTGATTATCTACTCAAAAGGGGTATTTTAGTTTCAGATGTGTCTGACTCATTAGCAGATGATCTAGTAGAAGTTATTGAAGAAAGAACATTGTTGGAAGGACCTGAAGATCATAAGTTCGAAGCTATGATTGAGAGAAGATGTGCCAAAGCCAAACAAATGTTATCTAAACACATTAATGATACAGAGAATGCATCAAGGAAATATTTGACATCTATAGGTATTGTCTCTCGTGGCTTGCAACTGTTGACAATTTTAGAAGAAAAATTGAAGCCATTGAATCTGAGGTAAATAGTATTAGAAAGAGTTTCAACTTCTTCAAAGACAAAAATGGAAAATAGAGAATAAGAGTTGGTGAATTGCAAGTGGAGTTGCTAATTTCTTAGAGACAAAGAGAAGACTTGGTTAAAACCTTTTGGTTGGTTAAAGAAATTGTTGAGGTTTGGTTGGATCATCTCTCTAGAATACTTTATGATGTAGAAGATTGTGAACAACAATGTCTATCTTTGGACCAGATATCCTTATTTACATTGTTAGCTTTATTGGATAGTATGAGTGTCAAGATGAATTTGGTTGTGCTTACTTGGAAGAGGATTCTTCCAACCATAAGAGAAAGGTACAAGAAAAATTTTCATGTAAAAACCATTATTTTCACTTGAATGTTTGAAATGGGGAGTTAGAATTCCTTTGTATATACAATGTTACCATGTACATACGTTTACATATTATTTTTGGTCACCCTTTTCCATTGATGTCAAAAGGGGAGAGAGTTAGATTCATGTGAAGAACAGAAGAAGGGGAAAGAATACTGGTGATAGGGGGAGAGAATGTTGTGGCACATGTTGCCATCAATGACAAAGGGGGAGATTGTTGGAAGAATGAAGAAGAATGTCCAACTATACAACTTTTGTGTTGTCATTGATGTCACCATGTTATATGAGTTGCAACTGCAAGACTAAGTCATTGTTTGATCTGGTATTTTGGACTGATATACAAACCAGTATACAATTTACATCCTCCGATATTTTGGTCTGTAATCTTCTGCGGTTGATTGTTGCTACTTGTGGTTTTGGGAAATAGTTTATGGATGTTGGAAGCATGTATGTTCAGAATCTCTCGTGAATAGGTGATCGTATGGTGTATTGGTATTATTCTATTGATTGCATTTTTCTATTAAGCCTATCTCTGGTCGACCTCATGGATAACTGGTGTTATGGTGAATTAATTTTGTTATGCGGATGTATTTGTGACCTATCTTAGGTCTATGCCAACATGATGTAGTGTGCTACACATTTTGATTTATTGTTTGGAAAGATTTTGTAAATGCTTGAAGCAGATAGTCAGTCTTTTTGGTTGCATCTAATTAGGCCAACCTAATTGATGCTTGTGAATAGGTCAAATATATGTGTGGAACAATTTTGAAGATTGTGGTGTGAGACAGATTGCAATGATGTGAATGTGAAGAAGTGCGAAAATGATGAAATGTGTTAAGTCAGTTTATTGAGCATCACCAGAACTGAATCTACACTTGCTAGGTGCACCCTTACTAGTTCATTCTGGTTGTGAAGCCATTTCTGTTTTGTAATAGTTTTGTAGGTAGTGAGCCTCCTTGTCTAGATAGTGAGTCCTCTTGTAAGTAGTGAGCTTTTGTTTCTGGATAGTGGGTCCTATTCTGGGTAGTAAGCCCTTTGGTAGTGAGCCTTATATATTCAATTTTGAAATCACTTTATATTGTGATTTAATCCTCACCATGGTTTTTCCCTCATTGGGTTTTCCACGTAAATCTGGTGTTCATTGTGTTGATTTTGATTTTTGTTATCTGCATTTCATGTTCATACTTAATAACATAATTAAGTGGATAAGAAATTGATAAGTGGTTGAGATTTGAATTTGAATTTGGTGACAATTGATTCACCCCCCCTCTTAGTTGTCTTGTGCCTTTCAACAGAGACAAAGCTTGTGAAGAGAGCAGCAAAAAATAGTGACGTTGTAGGACACAAAGATGTGATGATGGATCTGAAGGATCCTAAATTTGATGAACATATTGGTGAAGATGAGGATGTCACTTTGTTGATAGAGGAGATAAGGAAGATCGATATCTTCTTGGGAGGAAAATTAGCTGACAAGGGAAAGGAGGAGATGCAGATGGGAGGAGATAGCCCCATGTTTGATGATGGAATTGAAGAAGATAAGGATGAAAGACTATGGAGAGAAGAGATGAGACTGATCCAAAGTTATTTGGATGTTGAAAGTGCAAAGTTGATGAAGCAAAAGAAATCTATTGCACCAGGAGAAGATGGTGATGGTGAAGAGTCTTTAGAGGCTCGTAATTTTTATAACCCTTTCTATAATGTTGTGTTTGCAGGGAACAAAGAGATTGCAACAGGGCATCAATTCAGTGGCATTGAAGAAGAAATCCTCATACAAGAGGATCAGAAAGGAAAAGCAAGGGAGAAGCTTGTAGTGGAGTCATGTCTTTGTGGAGGCATGAATGAACAAAGCTTGCTAGAGGGCCCTTTGGAGAACATATTGAGGAATGCAGAATGTGTTGCAGATATGGCAAGAGTAGAGATAAATTGTTCTTGGGAGGACATCTTGATAAAGGTGGAAGACTGTGAGGAAGAATGGTGGAGATTTGGGGCTAGAAAATAAATCCAAAGGAGAAAGTATGCACAAAAAGAATTAAGTAGACAAATCCAGAATCAAGAAACTAGAAGGTGAGGAAAAAGATGGACCTGAACGATGTCATTATGGATGCCATGTGTAGGAGCACATGTTTCTAATCACCTGGGGAATCTGATGCAGGAGCATCGCACTCCTACCCCTCCTTGGCCGATGTTGTTCCCTCATCGACAGAACTATAGCTTATCGACAGGGGATTGTTACCTGTTCCAGTGATGGAACAATGGGTTGGTAGCAATTGGAGTTCATTGACGAGAGTTCAATGTATCGGCGGGACATCGACCTTTGTCCCAGCGATGGCTCGATGGTGGCGGAAGTAACGGGTCATTGGCATGAGTGTGCAGTATTAGGCTTTTGGTTGTTGGCACATCAAGTGTACACAACATATTGTTCATATGGCACCGAACCCGATAGGTCCTATTGCTCGATATGCCTTTGTGAGGTCGGCGATATCAATATCTAAGCCTACATCTCTAAGGATATCAGAGCCGATAGAGGCATAAAGAGCACCATAATCTCTGATTCCCTGATGCTTTGATGCCCCGATGCTCCGATGGGGCGAGAAAAGGTCGGCTGACGTGTGGGGCCCGACTCAACGGTGATGTGTGCTGACCAATGGTGATTGGAAAATGGATGATGACGATGTGGTGATTAGTGATTGATCGTGTAATGAATGGATTCATATCGGAAAGATATGTGATCAGTAGGACTGGACCTCATCGGAAAGACTCTTGAGATGGTCCCAACGATATGGTGATGAGATGGAAGATATGTTAATAGCTTGAGATGGATGATTGAGATAGGTGGTTAACGACGGTGGAAGAAAAATGTGATCATGACACTTGGCATAATGAGATGCAATGGATTTCCACACCGTTGTTGTGGAATCCATGCTGATTGGTCGACAATGGACGTAACATACAACGAGGTAAATGCATGGTGATACTACGACACAAGGAAGGAAGAATGACAAGGCCGACATGTAGGGAAGGAATGCTATATAAGAGATAGCCCGAGATTGGGGAGGATAGGAGAGGTGATGGCGAGTAGCCAGGAGCTCGCAAAGCCGAGTAGCAGTGGAGATGGTTGAATAGCTAGCCATCCAAAGAAAGGGAACTGGTAGAGAGAAAAGTAGCACTAGCAAAGAAGCCAGCAAGAACAGGGAATTGCCCTATAGATGTAATTTCTAAATGTAATGTTGTTCCAAATGAATAAAAGAATGGTTTTGACCTGTGTGTGTCAATCTGTATGTTGTGTGGTCTGTGTTTTGGTTGCATGATTGGATAGCCTGACAAGGCCCTCTGATCCCAATTGCGCCATTTTTTTTATTTGGTGAAACAAGGACATCAATACCTAGGGCAAAGTTATTTTGAATTTATTTTTTTTACAATGGTTTACTATTTTTGCACCTGCGTAGAATGAACAACTTGATGTTATGTGAAAAACTTATGTTCAATAAAAATTGAAAATTAAATACATGATAAAATGAAAACATATCAAAATTATACTTGTTGCAAAGATTATTTTGAGGCCTACAACCTTGAAAAATATAATTTTAAATGACTTTATTTAATCCCACAAATGGTAAATAAAAATTGTTTTGTTCCAACATTTTGATAAGTGTGAAGGAGACTACATTCTGGGTATGATTTAATACTAAAGGGGTTTGATCTAAGGGGGTCTTATCTAACCCTCTTCAATTAAAACCCTTTATATGGGACCTCTCAAGGCTTAAGTCATTAGTTTTTTCTAAAATTAAGTGATTTTAGGAAAAAATCAAGATGTCCCAAAAGTGAGACACACTATTGTGGCAGCATCCCTTTATGTATGCTTTGTGTATTATTTTATGTGTACTCCATTGATTGTTCATTGAGTACTTTATGAATAATTGAATCTTGCCTTATGTTTGTCTTAACATTGTGGATTGATAGGATCCTAAGCTAGGGGCTTGCACACCCCTCGACTTGGTGTCATCTTGTCTATTCAACAGTTTGATAAAAGAATTTATTACTTTAGTGTGAGTATGAATGTAAGATCATACTCTCACTAAAGTGGGGGTTGAATGTAGCATCGTGAATTGTCACCCTTAAAATTTTCACACTACATGGATACCCTATTTTCCTACAACATTAATTATAATAATAATTTATTCATTTCGGATCCAAATTATAAAAATACATTAAATTTCCTAACATCTCAATAAATTTGGGCAAAAAGCACCCAATCAAAGGTGGGGGTGCCCTTCACCTTAAAGGGAACCTAATTCAAATTAAATATTTTGGTGTCAGACCTTAGAGGGTTAAAAAGATCCCAAGTTGGCTTATAATGAGAAATATCAATCAGGATGCATATATATAGTTTTATTCTCATTTAAATATTAAAAAGGATAAACAAGGAAATTATAAAGAATAAGCTATTATTATACACTTATTGTGAAGATATATTGAGTTACCCTCTACATGCTAGGTATAGCAATATATTGTGTTTTGTGTCCTAACCTTTTGCAGGTCTATCAAGCAATTCAAGCATCTATCAAACAACTTTTGGTGGAGTCTTATGGTGTGAACATCACTTTGACAAGGGTTTCATACTGAGGTAACATTATCATTTATCATTTGTTATTTTCAATCAAATATTATTTTGGCCTCTACCCAAACTAGGGCACACCCTCTTGATCATCATCATTTGTTGTGTGTGGAGGTGAAAACATCAAAATGGGATTTAACTTAGGAAAGCCCCTACACAATCCACCTTTTTCCATGTGTCTAGGCCAGATCCACAAGTTTCGTCGGGAGCAAGTCATAGGAAACACATAGCAGATTGTAACCTACCATATGAAATTTGTAGATCCCAAAAAAGTAGTAAATATGATCTAGGGTCTCCATGCCTTTGTATGATAAATTACATTTTCAAATATAGGGTTTATGTCAAATAGGATTGTTAAAACACACATCAAATTCCTCCTCTTTGCAACTCAAAAGAACCAAACCATAGGATATTAGCTCTCCCTTACGGCAACTAGCCAATCACCAAACCTTAGTTGGCTTGTGTTCGAATGTGGAGTCAAAGTGAAAAGAAGTTAATCCTATTTAATCTATTATTTGGATCTATTACCACTTTTCCTACTCTACATTTGGTGAACCCAACATATCCTACACTTGAAATTTTCCTACTCTACATTTTTTGTGAAAAAGAAGGCAATTATGAAGAAGAAGCTATTATGATGCACTTGTTGTGAAGATGTATTGAGTTATCCTCTACATGCTATTTAGAGCAATCTATTATGGTTTGTGGACTAACCTTTTGCAGGTCTATAAAGCAATTCAAGCATCTATTAAACATCCTTTGGTAGCAACTTACGGTGTGAGAATCACTTTTACAAGGGGTTCATACCAAGGTAACATTATCATTTGTCATTTGTCATTTTCAATTAATTATTGTTTTGGCCTCTACTCAACCTAGGGCACACCCTCTTGATCATCATCATTTGTTGTACGTGGAGGTGGAAACACCAAAATGGGGTTTGACTTAGGAAAGCTCCTATATAACACAACCTTTCCCCCTCTTTTTTACATGTGGAGGCTAGATCCAAAAATTTTGTTAGGAGCATGTCATAGGAAACACAGAGCAAAGTGTAACCTACCATATGAAGTTTACATATCCCAAAAAGCAATAAATCTAGTCTAGGGTGACCACGCCCTTGTTTACCCAATTCAGGCTCAACTTTCAGTCACAGGTTCTTCTTTGTATCCCTTTTCCATATCTGTAATTATTCTGATAGTTCCATTTTTTTCTGTGCAATAAATTACATTTTCAGATCTAGGGTTTATGTCAAATAGGCTTGTTAAAACACACATCAAATTCCTCCTCGTTGCAGCTCAAAAGAACCAAACCTTAGGATATTGGCTCTTCTTTATGGCATTTAGCCAATCATCAAACCTTGGTTTGTGTTCAAATGTGGAGTCAAAGTGAAAAGAAGTTAATCCTATTTAACCTATTATTTGGATCTAGGATCATTTTTCCTACTCTACAATATCTATAGGTTATATACAAGACCATTATTCTAACAAGGCAGCTCCTCTTTACAAGTCACTATTGCCATTTTATGACATTGCTATCTACATTAGCACCATCAAATATACCAAAACAATGGTGATCATTTGAACATCCATATCATCCAAAAAATAGCCAAAACAAAAAAAAAAGAAAAAAGTAAAGAGTAATAATTCATCCAGTAGTAAACCATTCTTATGGCACTTTGGATAAGTACCATGACTAAAACTTGGCAAACAAACATCATGTGCAAGATCAATTATCTTTGTGTGTCATCACACTTGGGGAAAAGTTGTCGTATCTACCAAATCTTTTTCATGATGTTTCCATCTATCCAAAAAATTCCATATGATTTCCATCCATCTTCCCTACCTACCTTAATCTTGATAAGAATTGGGGTATAAAATTAAAATTTTCTTTGGTAAACTCTTGACATATCCATCCTTTGACTACGCACCATCAAATGCCATGTCATAGCCTACATAACACTATCCAACCCATATCTTGAAGAAAATAGGTTATTCTTGTGCAAAATAGTCCTTGGATATCACATCCTAAATCCTCCATCATATAATCCTAATCCTCCTATTCCCTACCTAAGCAATCCATTATCCTTTTATCATTATCACAAGACTTGGTTCTCCCTTGTCATTGGTTTTGAGCTTCCAATCCACCTATCCAAGTATCTATCCATCCAATCCTAAAATTAGTCCATCCAAATGCAATTGTTCTAATCCATATAATCTTGCCATGCAATCTAGCGCATCATCCAAAACATCCCCTGGTTTTGTTCCTAATATCACTACAAACTTTCATAAATTTTAGTCACATTAATGCCATCAAGATATGTCTTTCCCAATCCTCATGTTTTTTTTCTAGATTACATCCTTCCCATGTCAACAACATTATCATCATCATTGTCATCAATTAATCAACTGGTTTTCACCTTGACTATAGGTAATATCATGTTTGTCTCTATATCTTTGTGTGTGCTTGCTTGCTTTCTTATGTGTATCTTTTAATAATGTACATTTATCATGGTCATTGTAGTATATACCACCCCATAAATAAATAAAATCGAACAAAAACATAAACATATAATTTTAAACCTTTGAACATAACACTATAAACATGAGATTTCAATGAAAACCTTAGAAATCGACATCAACCTTGACTGTAATAACCCCACTCTAGTTTGGGAAATTGATATTGACTATTTAATTATCTTAGTTGGTTGATGCTAACATCAGAGAAGTATTGACTATGTTTGACTGGCTTTGTCTTGATTATTCCAATATGGGCGAGCATTTCTTCTATTTCTATGGGGTGACAGATATACTAGCTAATCAACATTCATGATTCATTGCTTTATTTCTTGCCATCGCTAGTTCATATATATGCACTTCATGGTCGTGTGTTGATGATCAAACGTATTTCATAGTCATTGAGTTGATTGATGGTTGAAGACAATGTTATGGACCATCGTAGAATATGGAATAAAGTTGACATCTTTGTGCCAAGGATTATCACGCCATTTCCAAGACTTGGATCTAATGTGGGAAGTTGAAGTTACTTGGGCATCAATATATCTTTCTAGCCTACCATGTGATAAGTAGACTGATGGCCGATGATATTTATATCATATCAACTTCCCTTATAAAGTTAAAACCTTAAAATTATTAATATTAGTCGGCCTCATATGGAATCGAGAATCCAAGAAATGGTCGACTTCAAAGAGCAACGATTAGAAATGATTATTAAGCATATAAGAGTAGTGAACTCATTTAAGGCAGATCGATGATCTCTATCAAGGAATAATGTTAATAAATTAATTATTCCTAAATAATGATTAGAAGAGCATTAATTAGTTAATTAAAACAAAGAGACATGTCCTTTGTAAAAAGGTTGCAAAAAAAAATTGTGACTTTAGATCAAATCAGGGATATTACAGGAAGCTATGTCTCAAAACAAACATCATGGATCAGTTTTTGGAGATTCATATATCATTAAAAGAAGATATCAAGTACTCGTAGGGAACCTGGGATCATCTAGTACATGCTGCATAAATGATTTATAAATATCAAACACCCAACCAAGGACCAAAACGTCTAAATCAAAGGATTTAATTCAGAAACAATGATTGGTATAGACATCAATAAACCCCATATTCATATGCATGAAATTGAATGAGTAAATAAAAAACAATGACCATGTTGTGATATCTACTTTCCATTTTTAAATCAGTTATCATTTCAGATTGCATTTCAAAATTTATATCAGATAATAGCTTCATCCTTACTAGCATATTATCTATCATTTTCTATATATAAGTCAAATAATTGTTAACCATTGAAGGTTTCTCTTAATAGACTAAAGTATATCATTAAGAGATATTGATTCTTGGCCTATTTTGACATTGATGAAAGATAAATTTAAGTTAAACCTATAAGGGGATATTACAAGTGGTATCAGAATTGGTTAACCTGCCAACCTGTTGGGAAAAGTCAGACTTTAGATTATGATATCAAAAGCATGGCACTAAAGGATAGACAATGGTTAGTAAAAACATTACAAGAAGCTAGTAACAAGCTTGGAAATCAACACCAATCAAGAAATGATACCTTCAACACCTTGAATGAACTAGAGGGATATTTGAGTTTAGTGGAGCACTCGCCTTCAAATTCAATATAGCTAGCTCTTGTTCCTGTAGTAAACTCTCTACGTTAACCAAGGTTGTTAAAGCATCTTGATAATGAGAGATCAAGTTGGTGGTTACTTCATGCTTAAGTGAGATTTTGAGAATTTTGGTACTTCTAGTTCCCTATGATGATGACACCATGAAGGAGGTATTGCACCTGATGGTAGATGGTTTCCAAGACCTAGATGACATAAGTAGTAAGCATTAATCAAGAAGGATGGACATATTGAAGATATTTTTAGAAATTAGAGAAAGTAACATTCTTGTAGACTTAGGGTTGCAATATCTAATGTATGATATGTTTTATCATTTATTCACCACGATTAAGAATGTCCATGATAAAGGTGTGTTTATGACCATAAAAGATATTATGATTCTAACTATCCAGGAGAGTGATGTATTCTCCCAACCCACCATATCTATACTATGGATTGTTTGGAAATAAGAATGGGTTATCTCTTCATCTGCATATATATTATTCCTTGATGTGTTCACACAATGTGAGGAAAAATTAAAACATCATTTGGAAAAAGAACAAGAGAGGATTAATTCAGAAGATGAATGGGAGGAAGTTCCTTTAGTTATACATACAGAAGATGAATGCAAGAAAATAAAAGATGTGGAAATTATTTGTAAGGAGGAAGATAAATCTTCATACACTTCTTCTATCATAAATGAAATAAGTACTTAGTTTAATGAGGGACATGAGGCAACCACTAATAAGGATTCAATACATGAGGTGCCAACTAATAATAATGGCTTTGCATCTGCTATAGATGATAACTTCTTTCATTTCAATGAGGTAGGAGGTTTTTGGTTTAACTACCAAAAGGAGTGTACAAAGAATACATGTGAAATTCCTTTTGAACCCGAGGTTGCTCTTACTCCATCTCAAGGATCATGCATTAAGGATGATATAGAAGGGATTGAAACTATTGATCATAAAGCAAATTATGTGTAGTCACTTAGGGATAAGGATTTTGATCATAATTCTCCCTCACCTTTTGAGGAGGACATGATCTCCTCTAATCAATCAATTGTTATTGATGAGAAGAGTACTCCTACTGAAAGTGAATCAAAAGAGATTTTATATGACAATTCAAGTGTTACACCCCGCATGTTATTACCTATTTACTATTACCTTGTTTGGTAAATTGCTTCAATAAATGTGAATGTGTTTTATTTATGACTTCTGATGGAAAATGTTGAATGAATGTTTGATTCAATTAAATGCTTTATGATTCAGTATATGAAATATATAACATGAATATTACATGTATGAGAAGTTTATGAATGCATTGATTCAACTAAATACCGCTATGGTCAACTAAGTTGAATGTAGGAACTATCACTCAGGAGAATAACTTGGTTTGGTAACCTCTAATTCAGTCTTACTAAGCATTCACACACTCGCGCCCTAGTTGGTCTTAGTTGAGTCAAGACAGTTGGGTAGATGGTAAGTGATCTTCAGTTTAGTTGTGTGTGTTTATATTCATTTGCAATCTTGTTTATGAATGTTTGGAATGAGGTAAGTGATGAGTCTTGATGATAAGTGGAAATCCTTCCTTGCATGTTTATTATTATGTCGATGAGTTATATGCATAAAATGTATATATATGTATATATGTACGTGTATATGGTAAACTCATACATATGAGTGAATACGTACATGAGTATACGTGTATATGGTAAACTCATACATATGAGTGAATACGTACATGAGTATACGTAAGTAGACGTACCTACACATGCTCATGGACAGATTGTCCATATGCATGGGAATACCAATTGGATTAAGGTGACATATATGTACATTCCATGTATATATGATGATCAACGAAATTGTGTGTATGAGTGTTTTTATAAAGATATTGAAAAATCATTGCATATATGTATATATGTATTATATATGTGTGTGTGTGTGTGTAAATTAATATAGTAACATGTATATTAATGTTCTTAGGTGCAGTGGCACTCTCATTGGGAAACCAAACTAATCACCACGCTAAGGCCGAAGCTGCTTACATCAACATTAAATCTGTAATGGATAGGGGTATTTATAAGTTATGGGTTGAGGGGGACTCCCTTAACATTGTTAATTGCTTGCTTGGTAATCAAAATATGAGCTGGATAATCAACAACTTATTGTTGATTCCATCATGATGTTTACATATTTTGATGAGACTCGTGTCACTCATACCTATAGGGAAGGTAATTCCCTTACTGATTTTTTGCTAACAAGGTTGTTAGTCTTAATAATTTCAAGGTGTGGGAGGAGTACTCTTCCCTTCTCGAGAAGGCTAAATTTTTATTGAGAGATGATAGCTAAATTTGGGCTTGTGATTTGGGGTGATTGAGTAATTATCGCCCTCTTGATTACCACATGTTTTATGTGTTATGTTATTCCCATTCTTGTGTTAAATTGTATTCTTCCAAGTGTAGTTCGGCTCTATCTGTTAATGCTAGGAAGTGAAATGGGCGGTGATAGGAGCAGGATTGAGCCCCTATCTTGTGATAAGTGCAAAAACAAGTGCAAAATTTGGAGGATTCTAAGACATGGGCATATCACGCCCTATTTGGAAAGGCTTCAAGGCCATGACCCTAAAGCCTTTGTGAAGTTTGTTCACTGCTGGCACAAAAAATGTTTGAAGGTGAATGGTGTGGAGTTCATCATCAATGAAGGATTTATTGCTTTCATTACTGGGTTGTCGACTGATGGACACAAATTATATAAAGAGAGGAAGAGTAACGAAGATGCTATGAACCGGTTCTTTAAGGATAATGGAAAAGATAAACTGGTGAAGCTTCCCTTGTGGGGTTATGAATGACTATCCCTTAAGCGAATCTAGGTCGTTGTGGCAGAAGTTTTAATGCGGTGTGTTACTCTCAATGGTTGGTTTACTACTATTCTAGGGCATCATTTTACTTTGCTAAACCATTTCAAACATGGGTTGCATGTGTCTTTTCCATTTTTTCTTCTTTCTTCCTTGGAAGTTTCGGTTTATGCCCACTTAAAAAATTGTAGGTCCCTTGTTCTTCATGAAGGGCTCATTTTTCTCATCATGGAGCATGTGAGAGCTCATATCCCAGCTAAGTCAGTTAAGGGTAAAGAAAAGGCCATTAGTGAAGACTCTTTTTCTTTTGGTTTAGAGACGAGTGTTGATGGTGATGAAGAATGGAAGGTGGAAGAGGATATTACTATGGGGATTTCCTCATCCCCCGTGGCTTCCCCTTCTAAGAAAAGGAAAAAGGGGAATTTGAAGAATGGACCCACCAAGAAGCTTATTATGTAGAAGTCAGAATCTCGTGGGTCCCTGTCTAGTGGGGAAGATACTGAATTGAGTTCGGGTGGGTCTCATCGCCGCCCATCCAAGAAGAATGTTGAATTGCATGGCCAGGGTTTTGTTGCATCTAGTAAGGAAGAGGAGGAGCATTCCATTCAGTTAAGGGACAATGTGGATGGGGGGTTTCCTCGGAGGGCTTCCAAAAGGCTTGCTAAGATGCAAAAGGTCAGGATCTAAAGGTGGTGCGAAGGGTAAGAATGTGGTTTTGGAACAAGGTAAAGGTCATTGCTAATAATATTGTTTATATTGAGGATTCCACTATTCAGAAAACCTCCCCAAATGTGGATGGTGATGAGGATTTGTGCAATGAGAAGGCCTCAGTGAGACAATTGTGTGGGAGGATGCGGGTGTGAATGAAGCCTTTAAATTTTAATCTTTTGTTTGAGGATTTTTCTTATCTTAGTGACAATAATGCTACCATGTATGAGTTGTTGGAAATGGTTTGGTCTAGTGCTACTTGCATCTCTAAACTTGCTAAATGGGTTTTGCAGGAATTCAACAAGGTCAACATTAAAATTAGGGGCTTGAAGGCTAACATGTCTAACCAACTGAAGGGATCTTCCTCAGACCTGCTCATTGAGTGGTTGGTGGATTTGGAATGCTCGTTTTATGATTTCAAAGCCTAGTGTGAAATTCGCCTTGGTGTAATGGAGGAAAATATCAAGGAAACAAATGAGGACATCAAGAAGCTTCTACAGGTTAGCCATAGTTATGTAAAGAATAGTGCATAATCTCTCAAGGTTCTCTTTGACGAGATTAGTCAGCTCTGTGAGGATCAAATGTACTTTGCAAACATGCTTGAGAAGGATCAAACCTCCAAGGGGAAGGGGAAGAAGTCTGTCAAAGAGGAAGCTAAAGGCCCAAGCACTAGAATAAGGGGGAGCCTTAGGAAGACGTTTGAAGAAGAAAAATAAGAGGGAATGGCCATGGTTAACCTGCACTATAATGAGGAGATTGAGGTGGCTAATACCCTGAAGAATTTGAAGTGATTTCTATGTCTTTGTGTTGTTTTTTCTATTTTTGCTTTCCCATTGTTGGGTCGTTATTTTTTGGTTGTTTTTAATTGTTGGCTGCTACTTATGCTTTAATGTGTTTTATCTTTCATAGCAACATTTTGATGTAATGTGATGTAAAGGGTTTCAGGTCCCTTCAAAACCTATTTTTCCCATATAATCAAAACATATATATTAATATGTATATTTATATATATAATCATATATATATATATACATATACACAATATTATTCTTTATATTTATATATATTATATATATACTTGTTTATTAATTAAATGTATTTGATAAACTTTATGATATGGATATATATTAATATATATATATGGTAGCTATTATGATAATCTCCAAAGCACATAACATAGCACTAATATTAAGTAAAGCGTTGGATAATACAAAGCACATATAACACATATGACGTAGCTTATGAAGGAATACCAACCAATGCATAAAGAATGTAAGACCAAGTCAAAACTAATGAAGGAAGCACGTATGAGTTATATGCTATTGTGTAAGCATTAGAAGGGAAGTATAAACTATTTTAAATTCCTTTAGAATAAGTCAAAACCGCGATATAAACTAGGGCACCAATATATGAATGTGGCGCCATATAAATAAGAGTTTGGAATGCTTAAGAGGTTTTCAAATTTGCATAGGCCTGCAAATCGAATAGAGACTCGATCAAGTGCAAACTTGGTAGCATTTTGTAAAGGAATTCAAATTAGGAAACTTGTTTAAAGCTTGTTGTCCCATATATCAAGTCGACTCAACCATTTAAATGGTGAGGACTTTGATGTGTTGCAAACCTGTGAGTTAGCCTGGAGAGTCATTGCATGGGAATGAAAGGTGGCAGAAATACTTGTTTGTAGCCTTTGGTTGCTCACAAATTAGTATAAATAGAGGTGTTCATTCTACCAAATGCATCACTTGTCAATCTGATTTCTTAGAGTTATTCTTCTACAAAATTTAGTGCAAATTAAGTTGAGAGTTTGTGAGATTGAGAATTGTATTGTTGAATTCATTAGTTTTGTTGAGAGATTTAGAGTGAAGCTAGTAGAGGAATTTGGGTAGTTTGTAGTGGAAGTTGCAAGCAAACTTGAGAAGATTATTTAGTTGGAAGATTTAAATAGGCATGTTGATTTCTACCTCTTTGTTATTGTGTTGGAAAGATTGTTTATTTTATTTTCATGTTGAAATATTTTATTTTACTTATGTGAGATGCTTGGATATGCTTGCATATCACTTGGTTATTTCTTGTTTTGTGATACCTTACTTTTGATATATATTCATATAGATATATATATATACAATGATTGTATTATTATATGAATATAAATACTATTCATACTATACGTAGAATGTTGGTACTATACAAAGTATAGTAATACTCTAGGTGTGTAGCATAAGATAGAGTTGTTTTCAGATATGTTTGCAATGTCAGTTTAATATAAATAGATAATGGGAAGGTTATTTTTGGGATTTGGATAATCCACGGGAAAGGGAATAACCTAGAATAAAATAGAATACTAATGGTCAAAATACAAATCGAGCGATTGTAGTGGTGAATATAAATGACCCACACTCGAAGTACTAGGTGTCTAGTCTTTGGCCAAAGTAGTGTAGATAGCCATTGTCTACACTGTCAATTCACTATGATCCAAGTACATACTAGGCTGAGAATATCATAGAAATAGAGGTTGACTTTATGGTAAGCTCTAGTTATGTAGGACACATCACTATGCTTAGGAAACACTATTTGAAGGATGAGGTTACCAAACCAATCTCTTTGTCGAAGGGAGGGCTATCTTACCAAGTTTGGTAGATGTGCGGGGGACTGAAATTAGTCCATGGTTGGCAAAAAAGTACTTGAGTGATGCTTCTCCTCATGCAGTTGGTGGCCAATATTTAGGAGAAGGACATTCTGGACCATTTGTATTTCTAGTTCATGTAAGATTGTTGAAGCTATGTATGTATTCATGTGTCCATTTTTATGGAAATTGTAAAAGTGAAATGTTATCTTGAATATATTTATGTAAAGAGAAATCATGATTATATTATTGGAAAGATTCTTTGTATATGCAATAGAAAATTTTGGAAAGGTTATGTTTCAAATGGTGCATTTATAATTGAAAAGAAAAGAAAATTTTAGTGCTCTTATTGATGGATGCATAAACTATTCACTTGTGGGTAAAACTTATAAAAATTACTGAGTAGAACAATGGGCATGTTACATCAAGTCACCTAGAGGTAAATAAACAAATAATTTCAGCATTGAAAGTTGGGAAAAGACAGTTATGGGTCACAGAAGAAATAATGGAAAGAAAAGAGTCGACAAAAGCACAAAATAGACAAGAAGATGAGGAAGATCTTTTATGAAGCAATGGAAAGCAAAAAACTAAGGGAGTTAATGGATAGTGCTAAAGATGTGGAGAGGAATCGATGACTATGTGAATAGTGGAATGAGAAAGCTAAGCATGCCAAGATGGTAGCCACTCGAGCAAGAGAGAACTTGCAGAAAATTAAGCAAAGGCATAAACACATAGATGAACACAAGATGAATTTTCAGACTAAGTATTGTAATTCAAATATTGTAACAAGATCTCCATGCACCCACCCACCTAGTCATAATTCTCATCACCTAACATCGAAGACTTTGGAGGTTCATATCCCAAAGGAAGAGAGTGTGAAGAAATTGACCACTAGAGGTCATGAGGACTTAGATCTATATAAGCAAAGAGAAGTTAAATTGATATATGTTCAACAAGCATTAGGAGATGCAAAAATTCAAAATGAAGTAACTAAACATTTCAAGGAGCAAGAAGACAAAAGAAGAAATGAGATTAAGGAATTGGATAACATAGATGAGACCTATGACTCGAACCATTGTCCAACATGATTAGATAATAAAAGTTTATAAATAATTGCATCTAATTTAGGAACTAAGGATAACTTTTGAATTGTTACACTAGTACACAAACAACAATATATGATTAAATAAACTACTAAAAATTGCATATAAATGACTAATTTTTGTCACGTGACTATTAGTGGTTTATTTGTAGTCATTTATAACACCACTAAATTTATGACTAAACAATTTTAGTCATTTATTTAGTCATTGATTTTAGTCATTAATTTGGTCATTGATTTGGTCATTGATTTAGTCGTTGATTTAGTCATTTATATGCAATTTTTAGTCATTAATTTAGTCATGGTAGCGATTTATTTAGTCATATATTTAGTCATTGATTGTTGTTAATTGGTCATTTATTTAGTCATGGTAGTCATTAATTTAGTCATATATTTAGTAATTAATTTAGTCATTACTTTAGTCATATATTTAGTCATTAATTTAGTCATTTTTATTTCTTGGTTTCCATTAATTGGTAGTAAATATAGTCATGAAATGAATAATTTATTAAATACCATAAATTTTATAATGCAAAACTAACATAATATTAAACTCAAACTAAAACATAAAAGCAAATAAAAATATTATATATACGAACAAGCTACAACATGCTAGAATTAAAAGATTAATTCAACATCATGATAAATAAAGGTAATCTGCAATAAAAAAAATTAATGCAAATATATATATATATATATATATATATATATATATATATATATCAAGTTACAACATGTCAAAGTTGTCTAAAAGTATATATGTAAATATAATGAGAAATGTCAAAGTTGTCTAAGAGTTTCCAACTTTTTAAAATACACCATGATAATTAAGATCCTTGAACAACACATTCAAAATACTGCATAAAGCAGTGAGCCAAGATGTCTAACATTAACTAGTACATGATAAACATGTTCAACTATGCCATTTTTTGCAAATATTTTAGTGGCCACCATGTGAAGGTTCCCTCTTTCTCTTTCAGATGAACAACTCCATCTATTTTGTCTTCATAAACAAGGGGTATGCTACTTGTGACCTTTAAAATGTTTACATTTGCATCTCCTGTTCCTTTCAAGTTGACTCCATGTACAATAGATAGAGAGTGAATCCGCCCAATGCCCGCAACATCACCATCAAACGGATCCAACACCCTAACTTCATCCCCTCCTTTGAGTTTATCATTAATACATTTCTGCAAAAAGAAAAAGAAAAACATATTATATTAGATAGGTAATGATTACCCTTGTTTGCATAATAAAACAACCATTACTTACTTAAATAGTACTTGCATGTGTGTGTTAAAATAATTGCAAAAAGAAATTTTCAAAAATAATTGCAATGATCTAATTTATTAAAAAACCAACACTCATAGCAATGCTTACAATGATACTATTAGCTTCATGCTAATCAGATACAAAGGCCACAAGTATAAACATTGCATTACCATGCACGCATACTAGACACATAAGGTTATGACAACACTATTACACATAAAAAAGGTAGCTAATGCACAAAAACAAAGAATGCAATATGAGAGCACTAGTACTACTGCTGCAAGGTGAAGGTGAAATACATTAGGATGTACAAAAATAGTGGCATTAAAGCTCTGAAACATAACACCATGCAGTCAACATAACCCTGTCAATGATGGCATATAAAAGAAGAACAAAGAACAAAATGTATCAAGGCAACATGTGACAACCATTAAGAGCAGTCATTGAGGAAGCAATGCAGTCTTTCTTTGTGGCTTTCATAGCAATAGTAAAGGAGTAACAAATAAGGTTGGATGTAGAGGTCACATAAATAATAGAGAAAGAGCCTTTCACTATTAGAAAATAGTGTAAGAGTATGCAAAAAGAAGTCAGGAATGATGTCCAATGAACAAGTAGCAGTAGCAGTGAGTTTAGTGCAAGGGCAATGAGTTTTATGGCTGTAACAACAAGTTTAATGGATCGAGCAGCAAATATCATTACTAAACAACAAGAAGAAATTAAGAGAAAGTGGCAAGAATATCAAAAGAAACTTTTTTTTAATAACAACAGCCATAATGAAGAGTTAACAACAGATCCGTGAAGGAAAGAAAAACAGGTATCATCTAATGAAAAAAGCAGTACACTAAGTTCAAGATGTTGACAAGGTCAATTACAATGGCCTAAAACACAATCAAGCATCATAAAGTATTGAAGTGCCAACAATCCCCACTGAAAAGTGACAAATTAGGTACAATGATTGTTCTACGGGTTACATTCAATGTTTTAGTTGTCTATTCACTATTATATAAGCTTGTTCATTGTTTGGGATCATAACAGTCATTAATACATGAAGGGTTTCAGAATCAAGGAAAAGTAATGTTTCATAGCACTCACCTCAAGTTCAACACCAGTAGTACTATCAATATCATGCATATACTCCTCGAATTTAGCATAACCACTATCAACATTCTCCTGAAGTTGTGTAGCTTTGCGGAGAGCTCTATTGACAGGGTATTTTCCTTTTTGTTCTTCTTTCATATAATTTCCCTACATGTGTTTTAATCATCATGCAAAGTTAATATAAGTCAAGTAAAGAATGCAAAAGCTATAAATTTTTGTCCACAACAACTAATATATTACCTCAACTTCAACACAACTATGATTGACATCAAGGCATTCTTGTTTTCGTGTTGCTTTGATAAAATTGCTCTGCATGTATTTTAACCATCAATCAAAAAAATAGTCAATAGAGTCTTTCCAAGCATAAAAGTCACAATAGGTGGAATGGGTGAAAATCCATTTTTGTAGACTCACAAACCCTCAACTCTATCTTTACAGACCTATTTTAGCAATTTGACTACAAAATGCACAAAATTCTTCAAGAATCCACCAAATCAAAAACAAATTGAAGTTAACTCACCCAGCCACCTAATTCAATGCAAAAGAGAACAAGGAAACCCTATACGGGCAAGTACAGAAGCTTGGAACTACAAATAATCAGAAATTTATGAGAAAAGAATAAAATTTCAAGAGTTTTATTATTGCTTTATGATCCATAGCAGCAAAAATCTTTTGGGGAAAAAATCAGAAAACCAAAATTATAAGATTTTTTGAAAAAATCGGGAAAAAGTTTGGAAAAAATCAGGAAAAAATTGGATTTAAAGAAAAGGTAAAAATTGTAGAACAAGAGATAAAAACTATTTTTTTGAAATTGAAAGGCATTTCCACAGCATAGAGATATAGAGAGAAAATAAAATAAAGAGTTTAACTAATGAATTGTAAAAAATAGATTTCTATAGTTTATATTCATATCGTTGATTACATTGCATTGCACATCTTTCAAACTCAAAGCATTACTTCACATTGCATAACTAATAACTAGATGTTGGTAGATGAGAAAATTTCAATTACAATATAGTTTTTACAAAGTCAACCTAAGACGTTATGCAATTACTTCACATTGTATAACTAATAACTAGGAGCAGTTGCCAATTGCATTTGCTTGTCGTGGCATTCTATGAGACCACATTTCTTTGAGGCATTTTTTCAAACAGTTCACTGCCTTGTCTATGCTACCACATTTTTCATACATGTCTACCAAAGTATTTTGCCAAACAGTTCCTGCCTTGTTGCTATGGCTAAAAACCTAAAACAAGTGCTTTCAAACAAGCTATGGATGCTTGGAAAAAATCTATCAAAAGCATAATAGTAAGCAATAGCATAGACAAAGTGGCAAAATCTTTGAAAAAATGCCTGTGATGGAATGCCATGACAATCAAATTGATTGTCATGGCATTCCATCACCATGAGACCTCATTTCTTTGAGGAATTTTTTCAAAGAGTTCATTGCCTTGTCTATGCTAACACATTTTTCATACATGTCTATCAAAGCATTTTATAAAACAGTTCATTGCCTTGCTGCTATGGCTAAAATCCTAAAATAGGTGCTTTCAAACAAGCTATGGATGCTTGGCTAAAAGCCTGTAGATTTTTTTGCAGATTTCTACTTTTGTGGCCCACATTTCCAAATTGTCACACCCATAAATGAGTTTGAGACTCCATAATCTTTCCCCGTTCCTAAATAAAAATTAGCACTATCAGCCTAACAATGCCTCATCAGCAGAACCCCCATCATAGACTCACCGATGGCCCGATGAAAGCAATTAATAACCTAGTAACGATGTAACAATACCCTATCGGGCTGACTCCTAAGGCGTCCTCCCCAATAGACCGATAGAGTCAACAAAAGAAAGCACATCATTATAACACATGAACATCGATGGAACGAATTTTTGCATTCCCCCAATGGCCTGATATAATGAATGTTTGCATTCCCCCAATGAAAGCAGTTAATAACCTAGCATCGGTGTAACAATACCCTATCGAGTTGACTCCTAAGGCATCCTCCCCGATAGACCGATAGAGTCAACAAAAGAAAGCACATCGTTGTAACACATGAACATTGGTGGAACGAATGTTTGCATTCCCCCGATGGCCTGATATAACAAATGTTTGCATTCCCTTGATGAAAGCAACTAATAACCTAGTATCGGTGTAACAATACCCTATTGGGCTGACTCCTAAGCCGTCCTCCCCGATAGACCGATAGAGTCAACAAAAGCAAGCACATCATTGTAACACATGAACATCGGTGGAATGAATGTTTGCATTCCCCCGATGACCCGATATAACCATGGATTATCAGGAATTAATATATATCGGGGAAATCAGTCTTGTTTACCTTGTTCGTGGACCAAAGGTGTATTAAAGGATTGGCACCCCCTTATGGTTTAAAAACCTGCAATTCTGAGACCTAACAGATCATTCATTGATCTCATAGTTATTTTGTCATAAAACTTAGTCACAACATTTAGGACAATCACAATGGATTTCAATGAAACAAAAGGAAAAATTTCATAGATTCACTGTTCTATATATGATCGTAATACTTTTCCTGGAGATCACGAGAGTAATTTTATAAAGGCATGTTGTGGAAAACATTTATGAAATTTGCAGACATCTTTAGAATACAATATAAAGATGATATAGTTGAGAATCAAAATATTGAGGGATAGCCTCTTACTTGATCTAAACCCGTGGAATTATGGTCATTCCATGCAAAAATTATAGGCTTAACAGTGGTAGCCAACTGCGAAACTTTCTCAGTGAGACAGTTTAATCAACTCATTACATGTTGGTAGTCTTCATTTGAGTTGACATGATTTGGAGAGGCTCTTACTAGGCGTTCAACAAATGGCTATGAAATCTTTGTTGACGAACTAGATTTCCTCTTGATACTAGTATTAGATTTAGTACAATCTAGTGTTGCCATATAATTGATAACATCTTCTACACTTTCTTCTCTATTATTGTTTTCCACCTAAAATACAATGTCAATTTCAACATATAGTCAATTCAATGAAAAATTGAAATAAATAAAATTGAACCAAAAATCCATACACTTACTCCACATTTGTTCATTTTGGCCTGCAACCCACCTCGGCCAAATGTATATTCAGTCTTCACATTATCTCTTACTTTCTTGCCTCTGTTACTCTTTGTCAAATATTCTTCGGAACAAATACTTTCTTTCAATGCCTCCCACTATTTGGGAGATAGAGTGGATTCTAACATCTCTTTTCCCTCCATGATTGTTTTTCTGCAATTGTATCTAAAATTGTTCATCAGAAGTCTCATCTTGTGCTTGTAATATTTTCTAGAGATTTTTCCACCAATAGTGTCAAAGGCATTTTCCATTTTTTGTATAACATATTCCACATTTTGTGGATCTTGCTCTGCAAAATTTGATTTGCAGATATCTAAATGGGCCCTACATCTTACGCCCAACTCAAAGGCCCACCTTGCAGCACTTTTCCCAATTGGTTCACCATCTCTTCATACCTCAACCAAGAATGGCTTCTTCCCTTCTAATATTCTTTCTTTTGCGTTCCTCTCTATAGATCTGTATAAATCTTGACTCAATATTTGTCTTTTAACATAAGCAGACACATCTTTTGTTTCACCACTACAAATATTTATGGTTGATTCACTAATTCCTTCAAAAGTTGTAGATGCGACAAGTGCACTCTCAGCAGGCACATCAGATGCAAACAAAATCTCTTCATGACTTTGATTAACCGAAACTTCATGCTCCTTGGCCACATCACATGTGGCATGAGTAGGTAGATCAGTAGTGGTCTCTGCAAATTTCACTTCATCACAACTATTTTTTTCACCATCTTCATTTGTTGAATCACAAAAGCATTGGCTTCTATGACCTAGCAGCACTGTATCTTTACTTTCTTTTTGTTTTTTCTCTACATTTTCTCTGCTCTCTTTTTCTTGCCTATAAAACAAAAAAATATCATATCATGTCTTATATACATAAATCTCTTGCCTATAAAATTTCATTAAACAATATTAAACAAATAATTTACTACTTAGTGGATTTACAACTTGCCTGTTTGACGTCAAACCAAGACGTGATAAATATTCATTATTCTTGGCCACACATTCTTCACGAAAGTGCTCATAATTTGTCACTAGAATTTCAACATTGTGATCACTATCATCTAATTTGCGCCTTAAATTCTTTTTCTTCATTTCCTGATGTCCACAAAAACAATAATGTATAAATTAGCAACTTGATACAGATATATTGCATCCTCATTTTTATATGAAAACATATTCATATTGCATTCATATAGCAACTTTGTTCAACATTAAAGCTTTGAAATAGGTATTAGTCTGAAGGTCCATGTCCTTAAAACATAAAACAATCTTAAAACAACATAAAAGTCTTACATAAAAGGTCATAAAATGGGGCTCATCAATAATCATTTACATTTCCAGCAAGATCAAAATCCTGATCACTCGTGTCTGCATCTACTTGATTTTCTTCCTCATCCTCATTTGTGACATGCAATACATTATATTTCCCAATTTCTTCATTGGTAATCAAAATCTCTTCTTCAAACAGTCCCTCATTGTCTTCATCCACTTCTTCGAATGTTTCTTGTAAATTAACATATTGCCCATCAGGCATTACATCAACAACTTCCATTAATTTTTGTCTCGAACGAGACTTTGTTTGAATGACATATGACCAACCTGGGCTTCTTACATCATCAATTAGAAATGATTGGTTAATTTGAAGAGGGGAAACATACGACTCATTTGTATATGATAAAAATTGTCGTGTATTTGCATGTACAAATCCATACTCATCAAATTGTACTGTAGATGGTCAAATCCACTTACATTTTAATAATATAGGACTATTTTCACCAAAATCCACTTGAATAATTTCTTGGATGAATCCAAAATAAAATTTCTTCTCAATTTCATGAAGAAATTCAACAGTAACAACACAATCACAATTTGTCTTTCCTTTGTCTTTTTCTTCCACTCTTAAATGACTACCATAGGCCCACATTCCACTAAAATGCATAGCCCATAAATGTGGAGGTCATGAAAGCTCACTTTCCTCTTTTGGTATATCTTGACCTTCTTCTTTTGCATCACTGATTGAATTAGAAATCCATTCTTCAAAATTTGGAAAAGAATCAACTCCAATCAAATCATGATGCCTGCACCTTTGAGGTCGATGTTGCATCCAAGTTTGATTCTCTTCTTCATATTTTCTACATAGAATAATGAAGTACAAATAGTAAGATTAATAATATAAATGTGTAAATGAAATTGAGTAAATAAATTATTGTGTAATTTTTTTTTACCCATGCCACTTATCGAACGAAGATGTGTTTTGAAGAATAAAGGCATGTATTGCACTTCTTTCTTGATATGATAGCTTGAAGCAACATCCATTGCCTTCTAATACTTCACCTGCAACTCTCTCATCTTCGTCATCATCCCCTACACGTTGATTGACATTTTTAAAATCCTTCATATATTCTGTGCAAAATCCCATGGCCTCTTGCATTGAATATCCCTCAAACATGCTGCCTTATGGTTTTTCCCTAGTACGAACAATTTTTTTCAAAACCTTCATATATCGTTCTATAGGATACATCCATCTCGTTCTTACTGGGCCACAATGCTCTAGTTCATATTTTAGATGTATTAAAAGATGCATAGAAATGTTAAAGATTGCTGGTGGAAATTCTCATTCCAATAGACAAAGGACTTCAACAACCTCCTCCCTCAAACTATCAAAGTTTGAAGGATCTAATACATGTAAACTCATTCTCTTTACTATTAGGCCCAACCTTATAATTGCCAAACTTGATATATTTACCACAATAAGTAAAATATTCTCGATTATGACATGATAGTCATGGGTCTTGAGGCCTCTTAAGCTATTAATGTTAGTTTGGCTTCTGATGTTGCTACTTACATATCCAGTGGGAAAGCAAATCTGAGACATCAACTGTAAGAATTGTGCACGTTGTTCCTTTGTCCAGACATAAGGAGCACTAGGTTTTCTATATTTTTCATTATCATATTTCTCAACCCAAAGATTTTGACGAATCTTTATTTCTCGAAAGTCTTCACATGATGAAATAGTATCAAGAGCACCAAAAAGAGTTTCTATAATAGCATAAGCTATATTTTTCTCAGTATGCATAAATTCAACAGTATGCCTAATGGCTATATCCTTGAAGTATGGCAACTTATACAATATGCACAACCATTTTACACCACTTTCATTACATGGATCATATCTACTGTGAGCAATCCCATCATTTTCAATAAATGACATTCTTTTTTGTCCATTCTCCATAATGTAATCACCTGTTATTAGCAATGGCGCTTCACGATTCTCTTCTTGACCATTGAAATTTGTTTTTTGTTGACGATATGGATGATCCATTTTAAGGTAAGCATGATGTCCACAATAAATACACTTACGTAAACTTTTTGAGTGCCTCACAAAATCCTTAAAGTTACAAGCAGGACATGCATGGTATCCATGAACAAAGAGACTAGACAATGTGCCATATGTAGGAAGATCATGAATTGTAAACAATAAGGAAGCTCTTAAAGTGAATTCGATTGAATGACCATCCCTTAAGGATTGAATTGCTTCAATTCCTTTCCACAGTTCCATTAGCTCATCATATAATGGCTCTAGATAAGCATCTATTGTATCTGAAATTACACTTTTCTTTCTTGGTATAATCAATGATAACATTAAGAAAAATGGTTTAGTTTCTAACCATGGAGGCAAGTTATAATTTATTAGAAACACTGGCCACGTTGACCATTTAGTACTTTGATCTAAGAATGGGCTCACCCCATCTAGAGCCAAACCCAACCTTATATTACGAGGATCTTGAGAAAAATTGGGCCATCTGTTATCAAATTCTATCCATGTCTTAGAATCAAGCACATGTTGTTGTTTTCCATCAGTGCTCTTATTTTGGGCATGCCACTGCATAAGTTCAGGAATATCTCTGCACCTATACATTTGAAGTAATCGTGGGATTATCAGAAAGTGGCGAAGAACCTTTCTAGGAACCACAGCTGATTTCAACCCTTGTCTATACCTCAGTTCATGACATTTCAGACATTCACTCTCATTTGCAATATTTTTGTGAAATAATACATAACCATTCAAACATGTGTGGATGTTTTCATACCCCAAGCCGAGCTTACTGATTTTTTTTTTACATTGACTTAGTTTTGTTGGCAATGTGGAGTTAGTTGGTAATAATGAACTTAATAATGCCAATAACCGATCTACACTCTCATTTGTCCAACCATGCACAACTTGCAAGTTAAGAATTTGAAGGATTGTTGTCAAATGACTTAACTTGCAATTAGCATACGCAGGCTTTAAAGCATTGTCCATTGACTTGGCCCAATCATCGTTTAGACCCTCATTCAACATTCTATCAACTTCAAACCCTTCGTCAAACATTTTTGCCTCTTCATCTATGTTTGGTGCCACTTCATCTATGTTTGTTGCCTCTTCATCTCTCACAGTCTGAAATTCTATCATATCTTCATAATAGTTGTAAGCCCAAGGGCTTATACCACTATGCCCATATCTTATCATATGTCAATAAATCATATTTCTTTTTTTCACCTTTCCACCAAGAAAATTTTTGCATGGACATGGATATTTTTCAATGTCCCTCTCATCATCTACTCTCTCATCATATGCATGATATTGATCCATAGTCAACCTTTGATGCTCATCCATCTATAATATTGTGCATTCCCATATTAATTTAGTTTCTGATTTAAAGAAAAAAACATAAATCTAAAAATAGAGATGCCAAAACATTTTTGAAAGTAGTCACTTCTGGTATAGACCATAACAGAAAGAAGAGGATATAATGAGTCATTGTTCTAAGATCTATCTTACATTCATTTGAAGTTTACCTACTAAGAATGGAATATGCCTATGTTTCCTATCAGCTTACTTTCGGTAATGAGGGTTTCAAATTACCTTTGAATTCGCTGCAGAGGGCCTCACTGACTTCAAATTCATTGTAGCAAACTCCGAATTCCTTGCCCACCTTTTCAAAATTCTCCAGGTCCTATCCAAAGAAGCTTTATCGCCCATGCAAGTGCTTCAATACCTTTCCATGAGAATAACAAACTTCAACAACAATCCAATTTCATTCCCATGCCAACAATTATACATTTTACAAGTTGTCTGACTTATAAATATAGACAAGTTATGTAAACCACTAGATAAATAACATTTAAAGGTTTTTCGTCTCTGACTTATAAATTTTTTTTGAGTTCAACTAATACAACTATTTTTTTCGGTTTGTTTTCATGGTTGTTACTCATGTAACTTGTACTTTCATATCCCTTTGAGTTGCTTTCTATATTTCTTTCTTCTGCATTGGCTGTGTTATGAAAGTAAAACTTGAAAGTGCCCCTGCTAATAAGATTTGAGTATTTAGTTGTTTACTTGTTTTTGTGATATTTGACTTTTGAGTCTTAATATATAAGTCTAGATGTTTATCTAGGTTGATGTGGATCTTGTAAATTCCAGATACTTAAAGCCAAAACATGATTGAGCCTTGAAAGTGGATTGATCCACATATAACATTATGGCGAGTGCTAGAATGTAATGTTCATTGTGGGTCATGAATGAGTGGAGGTGATACAAAATATTTAAATATACCAGTAATAGTCATATGGGGTTAATTAGTTAATGCAAATGCGACATAAGGATTTATTATATATAAGTGAGTTGAAGGCCAAGAGTATTTTGTTTGATTGTCAAAGAGGAAAAACTTAACATAGCCATACACTCATAATTGATTTTGGATCACAAGTGTTTGTGTTCAAAATCATCTCTTAGAAGTACATGATATATATCTAATTCTACAAGTATTTCAGCACACTGCAAGTATTTCTTGACAAGCTTATCTCTAGGTTCACCTAACTTAGAATTACATGCCAGATGCTACTATGTTTTTTCCTTGGTGAGTTAGTTGTGTTCCTTTTTGTTCATATGGAACATCTTTATAATTAATGTGGGTTTGTCTCTTTTGATGTGCATCCATTTCAGGCCTGCAGTCAAATGGATTCCAAAGAGGTTGTGTTTGGTGGAGGCTCATCAGGTTATATTTTGGAGTAATTCTTTAATTGGAAAATATATCCTTATTTTCTATAATTTTATTCTATTTGGTAGAGTGGCTCTGGGGATAAGTATTTTAAATGTTTACACAACTCTACGAAGAAGTCATGCTTTCTTTATAAAAGTGTCTCCAAAATTTACTTCCAAATTACCATGAGAAATCCCCTGAAAGCTATGGTTATAGGAGGGTGTGGGAGGTGTGCTCAGTGAATGCGATGTATATGTTGTCGAGAAAAGAACTGATTTGGTTCTTGTAGAAGTACTTTGGACAATTCGACTGACTAGATATGCATGCATTAGCAGTTTCAAGTGTAGCAGAGCCTATTCAATCATGGGCAATGTTAGGAGATTCATTTGTCTCTCTAACAAATAGTTTTTTCAACCATTGCAATTTTGTAACTAACTTGAAACGGTATCTTCATTATTGAAGAACTAGCATTTGTCTTGTCATAATTCTTTGGCAGGACTGTAGTAACATGGGGATATTGTAAAGAATATTATAAATTAAAGGATTAACATTGATTTGGTCAAGCTAGGTAATGAACACCATATATATGTGGTATTTGTCTTCTTGGAGACAACAAGCTTTATTTAGTTATCCATCACTGGTTCTTATTCTCTCTTATTTTTTTGTATGAACTATGCATGTTATTTTTCATTGTGCTAGTTGTTAAAACTAAAAAATTTCACATTTTTCACTAGCCTTCACCCACCAATCCTCCACATTCCACATAAATTCATCACATTTTAATTTTATGATCAACACAAATTATTGAAATTTGTGTGACAAGATCCATTTTGTAGCCCACATTGCCAAATTGTCACACCCATAAATAACTTTGAGACTCCATAATTTTTCCTAAGTAAAAATTAGCACTATCGGCCTAACAATGCATCATTGGTAGAACCCCCATCATAACCTCGCCGATGGCCCGATGAAAATAGTTCATAACCTAGTATCGGTGTAACAACACCCTATCGGGCTAACTCTTAAGGCGTTCCCCCCGATAGACCGATAGAGTCAACAAAAGTAAGCACATCATTGTAACACATGAACATCAGTGGAACGAATGTCTATATTCCCCCGATGGCCTGATATGGTCATAAATTATCAATAATTATTAGATATCGGGGGAATTAATGTGTATCGGGGTAATATATTTGGGCGTCCCGCTGATAGACCAAAGGAAAATTGTTCATCGGTGGAGAGGGTGACTATCGGTGGAATAAGGGTTGCAGTTCGTCGATAAAATGATGATGATTGATTGCTAACTAATGTGACATCTCAAGGCATCGTCCATATATTTAAAAATAAATGCTTCCCCCCGATGACAAGCCTGAAACAGGTGGTGTATTTATGAGCCAAAGTTGAAGTGAATTATATCACAAGTTGATCGCATAATTGTTGTACATTCCGAAAGATTTCACTAAGGACAAAAGCAGAAAGGAAAAGCTAGGAATTCTCACGTAGCAGAAACCAATGGAGGTGAGACCCAAGTAAGTACACCAATCCCAGTTGAGAAGTTGTATTTTTCAAAGGATTAAGAATTCGAACAATGGAGGAAAATGCAAAAAAACCCAAAGCTAAGAAACCAAAAACTGAGAAGAGACTCTTGAATCAAGACTTGATAGATCAATGCCCTGGGTTGAGGCCAAGACTCAGGAGGGTTTCTCATATGAATCCTTCAATGGATAGATTATTAGATAAACATAAAGTCTTGGGAGATATTTGGACACCACGACGCGGGTATGAGCTTTTCATGTATCATTACAGGAAACAAAAACAATTTAGGTTTCAGCCAGTCTGCAACTTGTGAAGGTTGAACTTGGGAAGACTCATGGTACCCAATGTGTTCATAAATGTAGAATTAATTAAAGCTCTGGCTAGCATATATGACCCCAAGAGGAGAACTATCCAAGCACATAGTGGGGCTGACATGCTTGTTATTTCTAAGGATTTAATTTCTAATGTGTTTCAATTGGAGTGTCCTATGAACTTTCCATTCATGATTAGAGATCTCTTGACAGAGTATCACCATATGGATACCAGCTATAAACGATGGAAACTACCCTTTCATAGGCCTAAGAATGAAGCAGGCCAACTCAGGATGTTTTTGAGTAATGAAAACCCTCCTTTTCATGAGGACTTGTATGAAGAATATTTCAGATACACTTATTATTCAACTGGTCAGGTCTTGGGGGTAGAGGTCCCACCCCTCATGTCTATTGCCCCAATGGTCTTAGCTACAGACATACAAAGAAATGATTCCAGGTCATTCAATTATGCTAGATACTTGGCTAATGACCTAAACCGAGAGCTTGAAAAGATTAAAAACAACAATGAATATATTCATTTCAAACATTATTCTTTATTCATGCATTTGATCATGCACAAGGGACATGTTAGAAGGGTCTGGAGTCAAGAATTAAGAATAAAAGATACAGATGAAAATGAGAACCTCAAACCTATACAGATGTGGACTTCATTGTGGGATAGTCGATTTGGTAGATCTCATTATCTTTATTTTGAGGAGTTTTTTGTGAAACCATTAATGGAGTGGCTGGGATATCCGTGTGATTATAACTTATCCCCAGAAGTGCAAAATTTTCTAAGAACAAAGGAAAATGACCCAAGGAAAAAGGTGGATCATAACTGGGGAGACTGGTATGCTTTTCCTGACTGCACAGTGATTAGGGTTATGGATTTGAAGGAACTCCACACTTGTTGCCACAAGTAGTTCCTAATAGAATTTCCTACTTAGAAATTGTGAGGCAATTAGAAAAATCTGATTCCAAAAACCTGAAAGGACACAAAAAAAAATTGATCATGTCCAGTACCTTATGTTTTGGAGACTTTACAGTGGTTGCAAATGAGGGATATGAGGAAATTGATGCTAAATTAGCACAGTATAACCTCCCTCTAGGTAACAAAAGGAAATATTTTTATGCAAAAGGCTTTATTCACAAAGCAAGGTTATCATAGGTGTTATCAGGATATGAGCATGTATTCTCAGTTGAAGATGTAATAAAAAACCATGATGAAGCCTCTACCACTAAAAGAATGACTGCATATAATAGGGTTATGCTTGCAGAGGAATGGAAAAGAAGAAATGTCCCATCTTATTTGAAGGCATTTGGTGAAATACAGGATCATCTAGCAAGGATTGAGCAACTCATTGCTCATATGGATGAAGTGGTAAATAATGTTCCTTCATTTGTCTTTGATGCCCCTCATGCAACCTATTCAGGAGTGCAGGTTGAAGATATAGAGCCCTTAGATTATATCCCTTCATAGCCAACTCCTGATGTGAGTTTGTCAGTAGATACTAATATGAGTGAAGAAGAGGAGAGTGATGAGGAAAGTGATGAGGAGGAAGAACAAGTACAACAAATAAGTGCTCTTGTAATTGTACGGTATGAGCCTCCTCAGGAACACAATGTTGTAAGATTTGAAGCATCAGATGAATTATCAAATGATGTTAGGGTCAAGGCTGGACAGGAGTTCATTTCTGATGGAGATTTTGTTAAGTCTCCTAAGTTTAAATCATTTTTTTACGATTATAAAGGCAAGAAAATGAGACAAAAGATGCAGGATGTCACTCCTGAATGAGAAGTTGTTGTTTTGAAAGAATTGAAAAAAGAAATAGACAAAGAGATGGAGTCCATCACTCCTGAGAGAGGGAGAGAGTTACTCCAAGAAGCTGGAGTATTGCTTTTTCCCGGATGGGATATAAGCTCTGCAATTGTGTTTGATAGTTTTAGAAAGAGAGGAGATAAAGCAATGAATTTAACAGACAAAGCAAGTGACAAGATGTATTTAGGATCTGGATACAATCCAGATGAGGCCACCTTGCTTATTTGGTCACTATACCCCCATGACAAAAGACCAGTTGCGATTGATAATCCAAACCAAATGTTTGGACATCTCTTGGTTCAAAGAGTAGGGGATACCAACCCCATGGACACAACAAAGTTGAATGTCAATGTGGCAAAGTTCACCAAGGCACGGATTGATAAGCTAGTTAAAGAAAATGACAAGTTGAAGAAGGAATTAGCACATCAAAGAGAAATATCATCTTCCTCTTCCACACCAGAATTGTATTCCCCATGGCTTGAGAAAGATAAGAGAGTATTGGATGCAATGACTGATACAACTTATTGGAAGCAGTGCCACCTGAAATCTCAGGAAAAATGTAAAGAATTGGAGAAGGAAGTCAAAACCATCAAGTATAAGACTGCATCCAAAATGATCAAGGGAAGATTCAATAAGATGATGAAATGTGCAGATGAATATTGGAGGCAATTTAAATAGGCACTCTCAGCATTAGAGGAGAACAAACGATTACAGGGGAGAATAATCGAAAAGAGACAAGAGCTTCAAGACAAACAAATCTTGAAAGGATAGACAATGCAGACACATAACAAATTGGTAGAAGCACACAATGGATATCATAAGAGGCTTGTCAAGGATTTCGAGTGCTTCAATTTGACTCTAACACCCTATGATGATATGGGAAATCCTCCAGAATATGATGATTGGAAGGAATATTTTTATGTGATTCTGACTACTGCATTACAAGAGATCAATGACGAGGATATGATTTTACAAAATACTCACAACCAGATCGAGAAGATGATGTATAGGGAGTATGATATGAGAGAGGTAATCTCCAATGCGGATACTTGTGTTGAACAAGAATACATCCATCACCTCTCTGCATTCAATTCATTCCTCAACCAAACTATGGATACACTAGACACAACAAGGCAACCATCAAGATGAAAGGAGTCAGCCAATGACATGAGCACCATATCATGGAGTAGAAGCTTTGAATAGATCTTAGGTGGTCACGAGCTTCTGCTTGGAGATTAACGGATCGGTGCATTTAGTTGCTACAATATTTTTTTTCTTAATTATGTTTAGTTATCAAACAACATGACTTTTTGTAACGGGTTTGTAGCTTGTTGCCTCTCACATATATAAGAGAGACCAAGACCCGAATAGATCATCCATCTCATATCAGAAACTACTATTATAATGCATATTATTCAAAGATAAATATAATGGAGAAGGTTATGCATAATTGTTAATTTCCTTTCAAGTGTTCAACTGTTGTGCGGATTTATATGCTTATATGTTATTTGGTTGTCTTCGAAGTGGCTATTTATGTTATTCAAATTGAGTGTGTGGAAATACATTTAATTTGTCAATACACATTTGTTATAGTTGTGTGACGTTGTTGACTGGTTTCGGTGTGTGGAAGAATTAAAATTCCTTTTAAGAAATCAAATTTGATAGGTTCTTGTTTGGATTAAATTCCTTTTGAATAGATTGTCTTAATTGGTTTCCTTTCACATTTGAATTAAATCCTTTCACGACTTCACAGTAGCATAAGGGGATATCACTAGGATTACTAAGAAGAGTCCAAATAACTGACATACTTTCACGTTTTCATAAGGTGCAAACATCCAAAGTGCCCAACTATTCAAGTTAAGCTGAAGAGTGAATCTACCTATCTTACAGAACCCTATCTCCAAAATCATCATTCATCCCTCCACTCCGTCCACCCAATAGAAGTAGGCACTGGTAATAATTAGATATTACATACAAAATACAACTCACAAACTCGAACTCTCAATTACTCTCACTAGTATTTAGACATTAAAACTCTGCATCTGCTTCATCCCATGTGCCATAGTAAGTAGATTTCTCAATCTAGGAACCATATCTATCTGTAAATCTGCCTTATTGTTCAGGTATACTCGCCTAGGTTTGGCAGAGCCTGAAGAGTAGAAGGTAATCAGTCCTGCCTACCTTGTTCATGGGCCAAAGGTGTATTAAGGGATTGGCACCCCCTTATGGTTTAAAACCTGCACTTTGAGACCTAACACTAGTGATGATGGCCCACGATTTTTCATCAAAATATATGCATGACTTCCATGGTTTAACTACATCTCACTATCCTTGCCATGATGAGAAGGTAGAGGTAGATTTCAACAAGAGCCTCCATTGTTTGAATTGGCATCAAACAATACCTTCAACCTCGACTTATGTCATTACATATAATGACATTTCCCCAATTGTCTGTATTGTTTAATCACACAATAAGGGGCCTTTAGAGCCCAATGGTACCTGCCCAATCTACATATACCTTCGGTGTTAATGAAAATCACAGGCAGAAGTGAAAGTGTTAGGAAGGTAGGTCTATTTCATCTAGATTTTTTTCATTGTCAAAATATGTCTACCTTAATTGATGCAAATTTGTTTTTTGGATTTATGCATGATCACTATTGCTATCTATGCTCTACTGGTTTGATATGCCTATGATTTGTTTCCTACGGTACTTGACTAATGAATCTCTATGAATAACCCAAGTATAGTGCTTTAATTGCTTTCAAACATAAAGTGGGTGGTAAGTGTTGCTTTATGTGATAACCATACATGACTTAGTTAAGAAATGGGAATCTCACTTATAAGATTTTCTCAATGAATTGGGATCCTGTATGCAAATACATGATGTCTATCTTTTCGTTTTTCCCTTTTCAGGTCCACTCTTGAAAGCTCCTAAGTGGTTGAAGAGATCACCAATTGGTGTCAATTTTGGATTTGGAGGAAAGCTTGCTTCATTTTGGCCCGGTACAACATCATAGAGTGTTGTTGGCTCTTCTGAGGTAGAGTACAATTTATTCTTTGGTACATGTCATTAAGATGATATATGGTCTTATTTTTTTGCTATTTTCATAGGTATATATACACAATCTCGTTACCGAGGATAGTCCGATGCTTCGTTCAACATAGTTTGAAGCTACAATAGCAGATGGTGAAAAATCATCATTGCGAGCTTTATGCGATAAGAAGTCTCAGGATTCTTGGTTACTTATTTGTGGATACTTTTTGAATGGGATTAATAACAATTTACATTCATTTGTATTGTTTCACTTGCAAATTTTTGGTTTCTGCATTGATTTAGTTTGGAAGAAGAGAGGGAGACATGGAATTTCCTAAGAGTCATGTTTGAAGGTTAAGGAAATGCTAGGACAAAGCTACTTGAGCACCTTGGATTTCAAGTGTAGTCAACAGAGAATCAAGACTTATAGGAAGCTCAATCTGCCAACATTCATGATATTAGCAGTGAAATAATCAACAATGTCACTCTTGATGATACAACACAATTAGATCCATCAGTTCAATCAAAAGGTGGACAAGATGTTACATCCCCTAGAGACAATGGCGAGGAGTTTTTTGATAATTTGCACAGACCGAAAGAATATTCCTCACTTCCTCTCACTAAAAATGATTTTGTTGTTGGCAAGGATACCCTAGGCAATGGAGAAGAGGTGCAACATGAAGTTACTAAAGATTCGACTGAATACTAAGAATGCGATGAAGGAATTCAAAGTTCTTTAGTTGTTGGTGATTATAAGGGAGCAGTCATGTAATTCCTGTCAGCAAACAAGATGGCAGATGCACTTCTCATTGCTCATGTCGGGGGGAGTTCTTTACGGGAGAAAACTCGTGATGAATATTTAAGAAAAATAAATTGTTCCTATCTTAATGTTATTCTTCTATACTAATTTCCTGGAATTTGCAACGTCTAAAGTCTTTTAATGTTTTATGTTTTACCATCCTTCTTGTATTCAACTATCTAGATTTTAGAAGGATAATTGGCTTTGTTTATCTAAAATATATTTCTTTCTATGGAATATTTTTTGACTTAACACTACTAGTGCAGGTGATTTCTACTATGGTCAATAATGATCTTATTGGACTTGTGAACAACAGGCCTTTGAAATCCTGGAAAGAAACTTTTGCTTTACTTTGTACACTAAGTTTTTTTCCCACAAAAATTAGTTAAACATAAAATTATGTAAATTGGATAATGCAATTTTGATTTGGAGCAAATTGTACTTGATAATAAGTTTTGTTTATAACTCATTTCTAATTTTTTTGAGTTGTAGTTTGAATCTTTTGATATAATGAGAAAGCATACAAATTTATGCATTGTATCATACAGTTGTGTACAGTATTTTCAAACATTTATCATGCTTGTATCATAGATACAAGACTTGGACATAAAACAATCTTGGCAGGCTGATTTTTGACTTAAGACTTGGAGGACTCGACATAGACTTGGTAGGCTGACTTATTGACTTGGACGTTGAAGGTAGGTTTTCAAATCAAATAAACCCTACCCCACAGAGTATGTGTGTTTTCCATTATATTTTCATTGAATGCTCTTGGAAAAGAAAGGAAATTAGCTATGATGGTTTTTTGTTCACTGTTGCCAATTGATTCTAAGTTTTCTTTAAGAGGATTGGGGTTGTAAGATCAAAGGGGTCTCTTGTAGTCAACAGAGAAATATGAAGGAGATAATAACAGTTGTTATGAATGCCATGTGACCCAATATCATGCACAAAGAAGATGTAAAAGACCATGGAATAGAGTGAAAAGGGGAAAAAGTCAATGAGATTCATTCAATGTCAAAGAGCATTATCATTATACAGTGAAAGCACAAGATTGTAACAACAATGAAGCAATGGAAAGCAAGAACAGTATATGCAACATCAAGATCACTGTCATAAAGGATGAAGATCAGCATGAGGTTTTAGGATTCAAGATTTCCACTTACCTTTAGATTGTAACCTTGTTTAATGTTCTGCCCTTTCTTGAATGATATTGGTGTTACAACTCAGAAAATGTTGCTCAACAAGCTCTGGCATTACAAAAATGGAAACCACCACTCTTTGCATTCAATGGTTATTTCCTTCGTTAGACTTGTAATTGGAAAACCTTCAAACACGTGCAGGAGTTGAAATACCAAATTGTTGATTAAACTTCAAAACTTCCCTCCAACGTGAAATCACAATGTTTTACGGAAAAAATTGAACTACTTGAGATTCCCTCCAAATGCATACACGACCTGATCGACCAAGGCACCAAAAATACCCTTTTTAAAAAAAAAATTGTCTACCAAAAATACCTATTGCTAAAATGCACCAAAAAAACTATTATGTGGAAGGCAAACAAAAATTAATCTTCATTTTTAGGGGAAAAAAATTCATCTATCTTCATTGTCATTTTAATATAGGTTGTGAAAATTAAGATAAGCATGATGTGCTCCTAAAATTACTAGAGTTCAAACTTGTATAAAAAATAACATTTATAAAAATGATCCACACACAATTGATTTCATAGATTATAAAATAATTATATTTTTAAATCATATTTTATTAGTGAAATTGACCACAATTGCTCTTTGATACATTTGACATGCTAACACAATAGGAAAATCAAACTCGCTTCAAATCATAGTTAAAAACATTAACGATTCATTAACATAATGAGTAATAAAAGTTAAAGAATGTAAATGTTTATAAATTTTTTTATAAAATATGTGAAGGCCTTAAGACTGCACTAAAAGGCAGTGCCTTCCATGCAATAGGTATTTTTGGTGCACCAAGCAACCTAGGCGGCCAAATGGCCTGCTTAGGTAGGGGTCCCATGAGGAGGGCTTAATTAGCTCTATGGATTATGATCAAATTCGAATGAAAAAAGAATAGAGGAGTAATAGTCATTAATTTAACCATATATTTAGTCATTTTTATTTGTCTGATATTAGTCATTTATTTAGTCATTTAGTTGTGATTTTACCCAATGACCAAATTAGTCACTTATAAATGACCAAATTAGTCATTTATTTTCAAGATACTACTAGTGTTAGTCACGTGACTAAGATTTTTAGTCATGTGACTAAAATTTTTAGTCACGTAGTCATTTATTTTCTAAATTCTACTAGTGTTAATAATCCCTTGTTTGAAGTTGAAGTGAATAAGACCTATAACAACCTGCTCTTTGAGTTGAATAAAGAAGTTCTTCATGAATGTTGTGACGGGATTGTAGACAATTGTAGAACTTGGTACCCCAGTGCATCTCCTATCAATGAAGTGTTGAGACAAGCTTGGAGTAGTGGGACAAGCCCTAGTGATGCTATCACTAACCACTCTTTGATCAAATTGCAAAAGATTACAATTCATGGCAGGACAATGAATCAGATCCCATCTTTTGATCAACAATCATGTATTGAATGTTTAAGTTTGGTTGAAATAAGGGGTGACACTTCAAATATATCTATATCCATACCCTTTATACAAAATAGTCATTGTTTCCATTGTATTTCCATAGTGAAAACATCATTTTATGACCAAGCAGTTATTGAACCATTACTAGCTTTTTGGAAGCTAATTGTGAGAGATCCTACAAGTACCATTCAGATTTTCAGCTCTACCAAGGTGATCCCACAATACTGGTTTACAATTTTTGGCCAAACTGGACATTGAACTAATTTTTTTTAACTAAATGTTCACTGTCGGGTACCTATAGCTACTAAACCATGAGGAATTTGAAGATGATGCAAACTAGTGATTTGTGACATTTTGTCAGTAGATTCTAAATATATATATTTTAAATTTTTTTGAATCAGATTGCATTTCTTTTTCCATCTCCTTTGAAAATTAATTTTTATCAGTAAACACCATTTTTAAGGAGTGATGCTCACCGTAAACAACATAACTTTTTTTCTATGAAGGATAAAATTCTATTTTTTTCAAATTTAGCTTTGTAACTACGATATCTAAAAAGTTCATTTTGTTTCATAGTATTTTATTGAATTTTTTTTCTTAATCAAGTTTTGAAGTCAAACCAATTACAATTCAGACAAAGGTGGACCATAAACAACATAACTTTTTTTTATATGTATCAAAATTCAATTTTTTTTTACTAGATCAAGGACATCAATACCTAGCCCAAACATATTTTTTTGATAATTTACTATTTTTCCACATGTGCAAAACAAAGAGCTTGATAGAAATACATAATAAAACCAAAATATATTAAAATTATATTCAATGGATAGCTCGTTCCGAGAACTACCATAATCCAGTTGGGTCTGTGAATTTTCCTCCATTTTCATCCTCAACTTGAGCTTCGAAAGGAAATTTTTTGCATAAATTTGGTGTAAGAAGGGGAGAAGGGAAAAAAAGGGGGGTTCGCTCGAACCCCCCTTCGAGTGAACCCCCTTGACCTTTTGAGCGAAGGGGGGTTCGAGCGAACCCCCCTTTTTTCCATTCTGGAAAACATGCAAAAAGTGGATCCCATCATTAAAGAGGGTTCACTCGAAGGAGGGTTCAAGCAAACCCCTTTTGGGTTAGAGCGAACCCCCCCTTCGTGTGAATCCCCCAAAACTCAAAATTTTCTTCATCGGGGCATTTTTTGCAATTTTCCTTCCTCAACTAATTGTAAACCAGTTTTGTGGGATAACCCACCATAGTGAATAGTAATTCCTACCAAAATTCTAGGATATTACTACACAATTCTTCCTATAACACTATGATGCTTGCAATAGATTGGAAATCTTGGAATTTTCCCCTTGACACCTTGAGGGAATGTGTCGAGATTTTGATTCTATGGATGAATCGATTCCCTTTTCCAATCAAGAATAAGTTTGTTAGTGACATCATCAACAAGGATTTGCACAACAAATACTCCTTAGAATTTCATGAGAATGAAAATCAAACATGAGGATCAAATTGTTGAAATCAGAGTAGCACAACATTAGTAATGATGACAACTTTCTAAGGCTAACTTGGAATCCTAAAATCATTTGGGATTCAATTGTTATTGAAAGTGAGATAATCTATGATGAATATAGTAAATTTACTCTTATAAAATGGCATTCCTCTAAGGAGTTTGTATAGCATTAGATTATTCTTCTTCTTGGTAGTTTTCAAGAGATCATCTTTACCAGTGATCAACAAGATTATGATTTGACTGGATGGTCCTACCAACCTTGGGACCCAATAATTTCTAAAATGGATATATTGAATAACATGGAATTTCTTCATGGTATAATAGAGTCCGAAAAACTTTGTGAGTTCAATGGCATCAACATGAAGAAATGGATATGTGTTTGGACGTTCTACAGGCTTCTTTGGGACCCAAGTATTGACATAACAATTTAAGAATTACTTGTGGGCAAGCAATTTACAAGAAGGGGAGATTGTAATAACCCCACTTCAGTTTGAGCAATTGATATTGATTATTTAATTATCCTAGTTGATTGATGCTAACATCGAAGAAGTATTTACTATGTTTGACCGACTCTATCTTGATTATTCCAATCTTGGCGAGCATTTCTTATATTTTGGTGGGGTGACACATACAATAGCTAATTAACATTTGTGAGTCATTACTTTATTTCTTACCGTTGCTAGTTCATACATATGCACTTCATGGTTGGGTTTTGATGATCAAACACATTTCATAGCCATAAAGTTGATTGATGATCGAAGATAATGTTACAGACCATAGTAGAATATGGAATAAAGCTAGCATCTTGGCGCCAAGGATATCGCGCCATTTCCAAGAATTGGATTTGGGTGAGAAGTTGAAGCTACCTGGGCATCAATATATCTTTCTAGCTTGTCATGTGATAAGTAAATTGATGGACGATGTTAGTTATATCATATCAACTTCCCTTATAAAGTTAAAACCTTAGAATTATTAATATTATCCGGCTTCATATGGAATTGAGAATCCAAGAAATGGTTGACTTTAAAGAGCAACAATTAGAAATCATTATTAAGCATATAAGAGTAGTGAAATCATCTAAGGTAGATCAGTGATCTCTATCAGGGAATAATGTTAATAAATTGATTATTTCTAAATAACAATTAGAAGAGCATTAATTAGTTAATTAAAACAAAGAGACCTATCCTTTGTAAAAAGGTTGCAAAAAAAATCTGACTTTAGACCAAATCAGGGGTATTAAAGGAAGATATGTCTCAAAGCAAACATCATCAATCAATTTTTGGAGATTTGTATATCATTAAAATCAAATATCAAGTGTTCCTAGGGAGCCTAGGATCATCTAGTACAGGTTGTAAATAAATGATTGATAAATATCAGACACTCGACTAAGGACCAAAACACATAAATTGAAGGAATTAATTTAGAAATAGTGATTAGTATAGACATCAATAAAACCCATATTCATATGCATGTAATTGAATGAGCAAATCGGAAGCAGTGACCATGTTGTGATGTCTATTTTTCATTTTTAAATCAATTATCATTTTAGATTGCATTTTAGAATTTATATCAAATAGTAGCTTCATCTTACTAGCATATTATCTATTATTTTCTATATATAAGTCAAATAACTGTTAACCATTGAAGGTTGCTCTTAATAGACTAAAGTATATCATTAAGAGTTATTAATCCTTAGTCTATTTTACATCAACTAAAGACAAATTTAAGTTAAACCTATAAGGGGATATTACAGATACATATAGTCAAAATAATTCATTTTCCATGGTGAACATTTCCTTATCACCCGTCACTCGTCTTATATGGTATTTTTCCTTCCCAAAACCCAACATGATCAAAATCCATCCTTTAGTACTTTTCACACCTTTGCATGAGATAATATTGTTGTGTGTCTTTTTCTTTGGTTTATCTTTTATATTTGTTGATCTATTATTTGATTTATATTTTGACCCATACTATTCCTACTCAAGGTCACTATGATTACTTCATATCATGGTGTTCTTTGAATGGTATAAACTGGGCCAAGGTCTATTATTTTATTGTGTCATGTTTGATGGTCATCTCATCATGAATCCACTAAGAGCGCTAGACTCCTTGTGAGTATTGAGGCATTTTATTATCTTTGGTTTGCTTGAGAGCCAATCCATACATTAGATACATTGTCACCTTGGTCGTGTGTACCCTAGTGCATAACATCCATTGTTATATTAAATAAAAGTTACTAAACTCAAATTTGACATAATACATCATCATCATTTCATCCATAGTCATGTTTCTTGCATCCATCTTTTAATCTTTTTCTTTTATCGTTTTTCATCTAACATTATCTTCACATCATTCAAGAGATAACCCATGTAGTTCTCACATGGATAACATCTCGAGGGGGCGTCAATCATCTCATCTTATCTAAATTTCCATTTATATTTTATTACTTATGAAATTTTAAATTTTAAATTCAAAGGCCCATATATATATAAAAAAACCCTTTGATTTGTGCCTCCGTTAATCCCAAGCATATTCAAATCGCGGTTCTGGCAGATTTTGTAACTAATCATGGCCCTACGGAGTTCCCTAACTAAGCCGTTGGGTTCTAAAATTCTAGAATCACTCGACCATAACCTTCGGGGAGATATGTTATGTAGTCGATATGTCAAAAGTTCACAAAACTCTAAAACCCCCGACTGATGGTTATTAAGTTCTATTTCTCAGTGACTGGATGATTTCGTTGGATGCATAACTTTTAAGGTGTCAATTCATTAAATAAGTTGCACGGTGCCTTTAAGGAATGTCTTCTTAAATGCTTTGGAATGTCAATTTGAAATATAACATGATCTTTAAAATCCTCTGAAAGGACAACTCTTCAATAAGGAAGTTGGTGAAACGAATTTCGTAGCAGGTTGGCACATTTCTCTTGGCCAATAAATGGTCACTTCTTGCCACCAAAATTAAAAAAAGGCCTGCATGCAAGGAAAGGTAACAACATTTTTTAGTTCTAGAATTTTCTCAAGATGGTACTCCCTAGTGAGGTTATAGAATGGGAAGATGAACTTGTTCCTGTCATGCAACCTGATTTGAATTGGCCAAAGGAAGAACAATTCGACATCATTTTTGAACTACGTTCGCTAGCCTAGAAACAGAAAACTAGCTATGCTGAGTATAATTAGGTGATCTTCGTTTTAGATGAAGAAGAAGAACGTGCTGAATTTTGCAATTTGGTCATGGAAATGCAGTTGGAATTGTTCAGGGTTCCGACCCCTCCAGTGGTTTAGCAGCATGGATTTTCACAACACAATGATAACGTCTTTTCCATTTTTTTTTTATCTAGAAGTCTTTTTACCTTTTGGTCATTTTCAAGACCGTTACTTTTGTAATGTAACAGTTTTGGTGTGCCTATATATATAAACCTCGAAATTAATGAAAAGGGGGGGATATAAAAGAGAAGGTGGGGAAATAGGAAAAGGGAGGTAGCAATTTTGGGGTTTTAACATAGATTTATTGTACAGGAGGGGAGACTTTGAGCTCACTTATAAACATTAAAGAAATAAGGAGATATTTTGAATCTTTGCATTTATCAATATTTCCTTTGATTGTAATCGAATTGTGCTTCATTGTAATCTCTTTAATGTTTATTTGTCTTATCAAGCTAAGTATGTGATTTATTTATGGGAATTTGAGTCCAGGATAATTCGTCTATTGAAAGAAATTTGTTGATCATTCTTTTCTTATTTCTCGTTGTGGGTTTAATACAAATGGACCTTATATCGTTTATTATATTATTCTCATTTTGAATCGGCTTATCGCATTTACTTTCATGGTTATGGGTAAATGTTTGTGAACCTTTTTCTGCTTTCTGGTTAAAAGCATACCCAGTTTTCTCATTCATTGCATATCATTCAAAGATAGTTGCACCTTGTAAAATAAGTAGAGAGCACTTGTAGATACCATTGCAAGTGACTCAACTGTTGGTGATGTTTGTTCGTCTATTCGAGCAATTTGAGTCATTTTTTGCATTAGGAAAAAAAATTCAACCAACATATTTTTGGGGACTCCACTGGGGAGATTGAATGCTCGGTGTCCTTTTTTAGAAAATTTTAAGGTACCTCCTTGAGGACGGAGGTTGGCAACTCTGAAAAAAGTAATGAACTCAAAAATATTTTATTTTGGGACCTGTGCTGATTTCATTTCTGAATTTGCATTATGGCATTAACTTCCTCTTAGCCATGGGGAAGTCATTTCGGTCCTCTCTCTTTACCTGTATATTCACCATTGCCTAAAGGATCAAGGAATTATTTTCCAAAATTTGATGGAGGAGGTTCTTAGGATGCTGAAAAACATATTTTGGCTTTCACAATTGCTTGTGGTATTTTGGGGGTAAGTCAAGAAGATGTTTTTGTTAGGCTATTTATTGAATCTCTTATTGGGCCTGCCGCTGATTGGTTTTGTTATTTAGAAGATGATTGCATAACTGATTGGAATTCATTAAAGGATAAGTTTTTAGGAAGATATAAGGGCCCTATGGATGAAACTGCCTTGTTAGGTCAATTTTTTAATATTCACAAGCAAAAAGATGAAAAAATCAGAGATTTTGTAGACAGGTTCAATAGGTTGCTTAGAAAGATGCCTACCTCCATTCGACCAAATAAACAATTATAGCTTTGCACTTTCATTTCCTCTTTACACCTGGATGTTCAGTTTTGTTTGAAAAGGTGTAAGATAAATTATATTGAAATTGCGCAGGAAGAGGCTGTCAAAATTGAAGATGATATGATTCAAAGTGGTTTATGGAAGACGAATCTGGTTGGGTCAAGCGATGAAAGTATAAGAAATCCCATCTTACCAAAAACAATTCCTCAGCCTATGGAGCTCCAATACACACAATCTCCTATTGTTGAATATTGCAATCTCTATGTTTTTGACCCTGAACATTTTAATAAGAAAAGAGCAATCAAAGAAGAAATTAATCCTTATGGAAATGGAAGAATTGAAGCTTATTATTTCCAGTACGAACATGATCAATCTATAGATCAATCAAATGACAAAGAAAATGAACAATTCATCCAAATTGATAACCTTGAAATTGGTAGTACAAGTGAAATTGTTTCAGCCTCCTTATTTGCAATAGAGATGCATTCATTCACTTTTACAACAGATGAAGAATTATTTGGAAGTACTCAGTATGAAAATAAAATTATCAACATCTTATCTTCTGATCATATGCATGCTGAGTATGAAACTTTCAGGTTTTCAGAGCAAACTGATACTAAAATGAACCTACAAGAAGAAGTCAAAAATGGTATTTTTCTTGAATCTTTCCATTTTAAAGATTTTGATACCAAAGATTTTGCTATATATGGTATTGAAAATGATCAAGCAAGTAAATGTGTTGGATTTCATATTGTTCATCACCCTAATCATTATCTCTATGAGTACGAGAATGATTTTTTGTGTAAAGAAGAAGTTGTTGCGACTGTACGCAAGAAATGGGCATAGGTGGTGAGGCGAATCATAAAATTATTAAAGCAAATTTGTGGAAGAAAGAAGGAAATGTTTTAGTTGGGAATAGTTTCATTGGAAAGGATGAAAATTCCCAGTTTAGTACATTTCCAATTTCGCAGGAAATTGATGACCAATTTTTTGATTTACATGTTTCTACGTTTGTTGACAAAAAGATAGAGCGTATTCCCAAACATAGTAGAATGTGTGTTGCAGGTCAAAATTCAGGATTTCAAAATGATGTAATCACTTATATTTATGGTACCAAGAGGAGGATTTCGTTGATGGTTTGTGTGTGGGTTGTCCGATTCGAGGTATGCTTTCTTCAGGTTGGTCAAAACAAGTGTGCCATCAGGTTATACTTGAGATCATCAAGGCAAACATCGAAGATCTTATGTTGGGTGATATTGGTATGAGTTTCCAAATAGAACAAGTGCACAATGAAGATTGGATTCTTGAAGACCAGATTACTGATAGAAGATTTTTCCATGAAGTCACTCTTTTCAGTTTAATCAAGTTAGTCACTAGTCAACAATTAGCTGTATGCATGCTCCTCATCTATCCAACATTATTTCGTACAGGTTGTTATTTCTCCCAACCCATGAATGGCTTTGCTTAAATAATGGGTTATTTGGAGGTAGGGTCCTTGGACCATGTACATAGTAGAAGTTTTGGTTATGCTAGTTTTTCATTTCTCTTCTACTCTATCTTGTTTTGGCTTGCTCATTTTGGGCTTGTGCCCAGTTCCCCTCCACCCATCTACAAGCAGTTCCCCATCCTTCTACTTTTCTTTCGACTCTGCACCCAATGGAATTGGACTAGTCTGTCCCAAAGCTTCTGGAGTTCTCTGCATTTTCTACAAAAATATAGTCCCCAGTCGGAGCCCATGTTACTTATGAAATTTCAAATTTTAAATTCAGAGGCCCGTATATATATAAAAAAATCCTTTGATTTGTGCCTCTGTTAATCCCAAGCATATTCAAATCGCGGTTTTGATAGATTTTGTAACTAATCACGGCCCTACCGAGTTCCCTAACTAAGCCGCTGGGTTCTAAAATTCTAGAATCACCCAACCATAACCTTCGGGGTGATATGTTATGTAGTTGGTATGTCGGAAGTTCTCAAAACTCTAAAACCCTTGACTGACGGTTATTAAGTTCTATTTCTCAGTGACCAGATGATTTCATTGGATGCACAACTTTTAAGGTGTCAATTCATTAAATAAGTTGCACGATGCCTTTAAGGAATGTCTTCTCAAATGCTTTGGAACGTTAATTTGAAATATAATGTGATCTTTAAAATCCTCTGAAAGGACAACTCTTAAATAAGGAAGTTGGTTAAACATATTTCATAGCAGGTTGGCACATTTCTCTTGGCCAATAAATGGTTACTTCTTGCCACCAAAATTTAAAAAAAGGCCTGCATGCAAGGAAAGGTAACAACATTTTTCAGTTCCAAAATTTTCTCAAGATGGTACTCCTTGGTGAGGTTATAGAATGGGAAGATGAACTTGTTCCTGTCATGCAACCTGATTTGAATTGGCCAGAGGAAGAACAGTTTGAAATCATTTTTGAACTACGTTCGCTAGCTTGGAAAGAGAAAACCAGCTATGCTAAGTATAATCAAGTGATCTTCATTTTAGATGAAGAAGAACGTGTTGAATTTCACAATTTGGTCATGGAAATGCAGTTGGAATTGTTTAGGGTTCTGACCCCTCCAACGGTTTAGTAGCATGGATTTTCATGACACGTAATGATAACGTCTTTTCTGATTTTTTTTAATCTAGAAGTCTTTTTACCTCTGGTCATTTTCAAGACCATTACTTTTGTAGTGTAACAGTTTTGGTGTTCCTATATATATAAACCTCCAAATTAATGAAAAGGGGGGGATATAAAAGAGAAGGTGAGGAAATAGGAAAAGGGATGTAACAATCTTGGGGTTTTAACACAATTTTATTGTACAAGAGGGGAGACTTTGAGCTCACTTATAAACATTAAAGAAATAAGGAGATATTTTGAATCTTTGCGTTTATCAATATTTCCTTTGATTGTAACCGAATTGTGCTTCATTGTAATCTCGTTAATGTTTATCTATCTTATCAAGTTGAGTATGTGATTATTTTTGGGAATTTGAGTCCAGGATAATTCATCTATTGAAAGAAATTTGTTGATCATTCTTTTATTATTTCTTGTTGCGGGTTTAATACAAATGGACCTTGTATCGTTTGTTATATTATTCTCATTTTGAATCGGCTTATCGCATTTACTTTCATGGTTATGGGTAAATGTTTGTGAAGCTTTTTCTGCTTTCTGGTTAAAAGCCTAACCAATTTTCTCATTCATTGCATATCATTCGATGGTAGCTACGCCTTGTAAAATAAGCAGAGAGCACTTGCAGATACCATTGCAAGTGACTCAACTGTTGGTGATGTTTGTTCTTCTATTCGGGAAATTTGAGTCATTTTCCGCATTAGGACAAATGTGTCAACCAACATATTTCTTATCCTACTGGGACATGTCATTATCTTCATCTTCATCTTCTCTTATTTTTCTTTTCAACTACTTTTATTTTCTTTGAAACAATATCAATTCGAACATTGCTTCAAAGAGGGAAAAAATATAGACACTAAAATTATTCCACCTAACCCTAATCACCATCAGATCATGTATTATCATTAATCACATTACTTAATTATTCATATTTTTCTTTGGTAGAAAAGGAAAAAACTTTATTCGATAAAGATTAATAACATACAACCACAAGGATATTTAGATGGCTATAACCAAAATAACATACAAAAAGAGGATAACCCACCAAGGGATCCTACAAATCCACCAGAAAAATAAAATGATTAGGTTGAATGTCCTCCTACCACCAAGCCCCAACAAGCAAGGATTACCTTCCTTGATCATCAAGAATAATCTTAAGCAATTGATGGGACTTGACGAGATCAAATTTGCTCCACTCACCTGCAATATAGCTATGATTACCTTTAGAGGCCCATCTAACCAAAAAATATGCCACCTTATTCCATTATCTTGGAGCATGCACAAAATAAATAAGATCAAAGTTTGTTTCCAAAGATAAAATTTGTTTCACCACACTAGCCGGTCTCTAAGAAATCCCTTGAAATTCCTATTATTGAGAATGGTAACCAAAATCATAGAATCAATTTCACACATGACTTTTCTCCACCCATAGCATAAAATATTTCCATGGCCTTAAGGATAGCCTAGGATTTCATATAATTATTGGACTATGAGCCCATATAACATGAAAAAATAAAATAGACAAATCCTTACCTATCATGGTCGATTCCTCTAATACCTACATTACTCAGATTGCCCCTAGAAGAGTCATAAGTGTTAATTATGAGAACACCACTAGGGGGAGCACTCCATTTTCTAGCTCTATTTACCCTTTTAAGACCTTGAAGTCTATTTTTAGAACAAATTTGAGAGGAAGATAAGAAAATATCTAAAATAATAACAATTTGAAGATCCATCTAGGTGAGGGAATCATCGATACTAGAAATTTGGCCTCAATCATCTATTTTATCATCCTTTTGACTTTGAGCCAAACCTACAAAATGTTGCTCAAGCCAAATCTTCCATAAAATAAAATAAGGATCAATATCCTAAGTAGCTAAAAGAAAATAGGTTGGAGTAGGAGGGCGACCCAAGATATTCCAAAAGTCAATAATTGAGGCAACATGAATAGGAGGTAATTTCCAAATACTCCACCAAAGGTTCCAGACCTCCATAAAGAAAGGAAAATGGAAGAAAAGATTATTAATGTACTCCTCATTCTTACCACAAATAATATATATAAGGCCCCTGTAATCCTCTATTTTAAATATTATCCTAATTAAGACATTTATTTCACACCAAAATCCAAAGAAAAAATATATATTTTGTCCATGAAAATCAGTTCCAAATTCTCTTCCACCAAGGAAAATCAACTCCTCCTCTGCTCTGTGAAACAAGAGTTTGATACCTAAGAAAAACTTTGTATTTACCATTTGAATCATGTCCCCAAGCAAGAAATTTGGAATCCTCCAAAGAGCTACAAGGTCTCTCAGCTAAAATAGAAGCCAAAGTTTTACAGTCTTCTTGAGAGCCTCCAACCAGTCATTTCCAAGAATCCCTCCACTTATATATAAAGGTCCTATCTATAATAGCTTGATATTTGAAGTCAACTACCTTTGACCATTCAATAGCTAAAAATGATTCACACAAGTTTCAAAGCTAGTGAAAGGATGAGAGAATAGGGGGATGGTTATTCTAAGAGTAATCCCAAAATAAAGCCTTGTTTCCCTTATTAATTATCTCTAAAATCATGTCCTTAATAAGCAGAGCACCTTTTTGATAGTATTCCAAACCATGGATCCTATGCCAAATAATTCTATTATTGGAATATCATCCTTGGTGGAGGTATTTTAAGTTGTGAGTTTTTACCCATCATACCAAGATTTTTGCACCACCTCCAATATAATTTGGCATCTAGGGCTTGAAAATTATGATATGATGTACACAATTTGAGGCTACCAACCTCTTTAGGAATACAAACAACATCCCAATTCACAAGACTCCATTTTTTGTACTATAAGTTTTACACCCATAAAAAATTCTAGAAAGAGCATCAAGTTCTTTGAGAAAACACTTAGGATAAGTTAAGATTAAGATTCTATAAATAGGCAAGGTTTGTAGCACAAGTTTAAGAAGAGTTAGTCGGCCAATAAACGATAACCACCAAAAAGTTCAATGGTTAACCCTTGATTGAAATCTATCAATAATATTCTTTCATTGATCTCTTTTAATACTTCTAGCAAATAAAGGGATCCCAAGATACTCCACAAGCAGAGATCTAATATGGAAATAAAGAGTCTCAACAATTATATGCTAAATAAGGACTAGAGTGTTGAAGAAAATATTGGAATTGTCCTCATTAATTAGTTAACCAGAAGTAGATAAGTAAATATCTTGAGCTTTCTTAAATTAACGACCTCTTCAATCTTTGTCTGACCCATTAACGCAATATCATCAACAAATTGAAGATGATATTGGAAAAAGGAATTTCCCACCCACGACCAACCCTGAATAAGACCACTTAACGAAAATCTCTTCAGAAGCTTGCCTAAACCTTTATCCATTAAAATAAAAAATTCACAAGATAAAGAATCTTCTTGTCTTAGATCTTTAGAAGCAAAAAAAGAGGTGAGCGGAGACCATTAATCAACACAAAAAAGGTTGGTGAAGTCACACAACTCATAACCCACTCAATCTAATCCAAGGAAAAACCAAAATCTTGTAGCATGTTCTGAAGGAAATACTAACTAACCCTATCATAAGCCTAACATATATCCACTTTTGTGACAATATCCTTTATATTAAAAGTAGACATTTAGTGAATGGCCTCAACTGTCATCAATATCCCATCTAAAATTTGGCGACCATTCATAAATCCACCTTGTTCATAGAAAATCAAAGAGGTCAAAACATTCTTCAAATACTCTACAATAATTTTTGTAATAATTTTGTAGGTGACATTGTAAAGAGCAATGGAATGAATGTGATCCAGAGAATTAATGCCTTCTTTTTTGGAACTAGGGATAGAAAAGTAGCATTGATGGATTTGAGAATGTGCTTGTTATCTTGGGATTTTCAAACCACTTCCAAGAGGTCATACCTTACAATCTCATACAATTCCTTAAAAATTTCTATAGGAAAGTCATCAGGCCTAGGAGACTTACCCTTCTTCATATGAAATACAACCATTTGTAACACCTCCATTAAAATAAGATCTAAAAGGGACTTATTCATATCATTTGAAACCAAAGGAGGAATGCAATCTAGAATAACTCTCTCATTATCCACCTATTGAAGCCCCTGCTCATTAAATAAAGAGGAAAAGTGTTTGACCACTTTACCAGAAATATCTTTAAAAGAGGAAGGAGTATCCCCTTGAGTAGAGGTCAGAGTGGAAATAACATTACCATTCATGCGCTCCTTAACCGAGTTGTGAAAAAAGGAAGTATTTCCATCACCCTTCTATAACCAATCAATCTAAGATTTTTTATTTCTAAAATATTTCCTCCTAAAGTTCCCATTCAATTAGATCCTTAGAAAGAGTGGATTCAACCCTTAGAAGATCCTTTGTCATTTCCTCATCCTTAATATAAAAAGTTACTTTCTCTAGTTTATCTTGAAAATACTTTTTAATTTGGAAAATATTCCCAAATACAAACCTATTCCATTTCTTCAGCTTATACTTCTTGAATTGAAAAAATTTGGAGTACATAGCAATGCTAAAACTTGGCTTCCCATCCCTCCACCATCCTTCCATAAGATGAAACAAATCCTTATCCTGAAGCCACATAAGTTAAAATTTGAAGGGATGTTTTTTTGGGGATGATAACATTGTGGAACAATCAGAGATAAGGATATCGCCCAGCCAAAAATAAAAGATAAGGAACCTATCTAATATTTTCAAGATAGAATCTAAGCCACACCTTCTATTTTTCCAAGTGAAAGTTTCATTTCTAGGTTTCATGTCCACCAAATGAAGAGAAGATATATTATCCTCAACAGAGAAAAGGTTGGACCTAGGCACCCACTACCCCCACTTTTTTCATATAAGCAAGTGATGGCATTAAGGTTTCCTACTAGAATCCAAGAAAAAGAAGATGCAAAAGAGTGAACAAATCTAATATGAGACCAAAGTAATACCTTACCTAGAAAATTATTGAGACCATAAACATTGGAAAGTAGGATAGAAGCCCCAAAATAGAAGCATGAGGGCACCATACAAATTGAGTTTTTGCACCCAACCCACCAAGACAAAGTTATGCTCTGAGTCCATCCCAAAATAAGCCAACCCTCCAAAATAACCTTGAGCTCCAATACAAAGACACTATCCACCTCTCCAAATATTTGAAGTAGTGCTACCCATGTCCTCAGTTGATAACTTGGTTTCCTAAATTAAAACAACATCTAGTATATGTTCCCAAATAAAATCTTGAGCAACCTTTTGTCATGGGATGGTACTCAGACCAATGGTATTCCAAGAAATCACCTTCATTTTGGGAGATTAGAAAATGGGAATCTAGAGTCATGATGACTCCAAATTCAATAAGAGATTCCCCAATCAACTTCACTTTTCTTTGATCCTTTTTTCTTACCACTTTGATCACCTTATCAATGCCTACCTTCTTGATATTCTTTTGATGAAGGCCCAACATCGTATGAGACTTATTTTTACCATGTTCATTATTCTCAAAATCCTCTAATAAGATTGTCATACCTTCTCCTTTATTTGCCAATGGTTGAAATTTCATTATAGGAGTAGGTTCTAGTCCTTTTATTTGTAACTTTGAAGCTTATTGGGGAATAATATTTCCCCCCAAAAGAGAATCACCGGGAACCTCTCCTTTTTTTAAATAAACTTGTAAATCTAGAGGATCCTCTAAGGAGGAAGAAATACATTGGTCATGGATATGCATATTCTGACTAGCATTGATCTTGTCCTCCAACAATTCATGCTCCTCAAAATAATCTAGCACATCAAATCTATTACCATAGATACCTTTAGAAACTACTTTGTTCTGACTATTAACCTGCTTCATCTTAGACCAAGATTTCACAGGTAAAAAACCATCAGATTTTGGCATCTCTAACTAGACTGGGTTCTTTCCTTTTGCTTTAGGCTCATAGGGCCTTGCAATTGAGAGGCACAATTTGAAGGCAGTGTGCTTACTTTCGTGAAATTCCTTTATAAATGCCCATATTCATGACAATCATGACATCAAAACATAGGTGCTTCATAGTCAATCTATTGGATCTAATTCATATTACCTAGTTTAATCTTTAGAGATCCAAGGAGCAGATTATTCAAAATAACTTCCACACAAATTCGAGCAAAAAAAGTACCCAAGGGTTTCCCAATAATTTCCACAATCTACTAAAATATATTTGACCTCTAGAACTCCATTGGAATTCAAGGAAGACAAACCCATACAGGAATCTTAGAAGGCATCTCCTCCATTAGGTCAAACCTTAAATGTTAGGGATTAATGAATAAAACCAATTGATTATGAAAGTAAGGGCCTCCTTAAAAAAATAGTTTTGTCTACCATATGGAAAAAGCCACAAAGAAGTACCCATTAATAGCTAAAATGATTTTGAAATCACCATCTAGGTTCCAATTGTTCCTAACCCAATTCTCTGAAAAAGGCATAGAGATTCAGACACCCATAAATTTGCAAATGAGGGCATGCTCTGATAAATATATAACATCTTGAGCAATGGTTTTTAGATTGATAATAAAAAATGAATGATCTTTTTTTTTCTCCAAACAACCATTAGAGAGTGGATGAGCTCTCGAGGATTGATTAACAGAGGTCTCTTGAGTTGTTTTTGTGGCTTAATGTTGAGGATTTAATTAACACCTTTAAAACAAAATATGGGGGTCCTTTAGACCCCCACCAACCACCATATTGACAACCGCTCTTAAAAACTAACTAAAGGACCCCCAAACCAACTATAAAAGACCCCACACACTAGAAAAAATAAAGAGAATGAATGTTGAGTTGAACAAAAAAAATTACTTCAACCAACCTGGAAAATGTCACACTACAGTGAGAAGTTAGGAAAGAACTACAAGAAGTAACACATGACAGAAGAATCCCTTGCAAAAACATACACTGACATGCATAGGGGTTAGCCACATCAAAAGGATATGCGAAGCTCCATGCCATTGTAGCTCCCAAATGTCATCGCTCCCAATCCTAATCCCATATTTTCTCTAATCTTTCTACAATTAAGAAAAAGTATTTTCTACGATTTTTCCATTTAAAACAACTATTTTAAGTGGGCAATCTAGCAAGGAATTATCATTAATGAAGAAATTCACTCAATTATTCATTTATTATCATCACACATCATTTATCATTTATTGTCCATTTATTATCTCTTTAACACATTATTATAAATATTCATTTAATAAACTCCCATTATCTATTTAATTAAATAATATTTTAAATATTATTTAATTAAATGTGAACTAATCAACAACTTTCAAATAAATTCAATTTCCCTCATCATTTAACTCCTCTTTTATTTTTAGTCAATGCCATCATTGTTGATCAATTAACTTTATTTTTTTTAGAAACTCAAACTTCAGTCCTTAGTTAACTCCGTCTAATTTTAGGAATATCGCCTTTATTCTTTAGCCAACCCAATCTACAAATGAAAACTTGTTCCTCACAACTATCCATCAATTAAATTAAAAAATGTGATATTATCCTCTCATCAATTCAAAACAAAAAAAATCCCTTTTCCAATTGAGTTGACTCCATAGTTGGTTTGATTAACTAAAGACTTCATTGCTATCCTCATCTCCTAATTGATTTTTCCTCATTTTTGTATCTCACACTTTATGAAAGTATTTTTTATCAAAATAAAATCAATCATCGAATCAGTTTTATGCTACTAAGTCGCATCGACATCCAAGTAAGGAAAAACCAACATCACTTATTTTGAGGTTTGCAATGGGATCAATTTAAATTAGAATTAGATTTGATTTCTTTGTTTATGCTTTCAAATCATTTATTTTCTTGTTTTTCAATTTTATTTCTTACACTTTGAAAGAGTTGTGTAAGTATATAATTGTATTTCATTGCAAGAGTTGTCATCTTCATCAAATGTGTGAAGTGTAATTATTTTTTATTATAATTTTTCTCCTACACAAAAGGAATGGAAATATTAGGTCTATGCTCAGTGAACATTCACAATTTCAATTGAGATCTATGATTTGTCATCAATTGTATATAACTCCACACATATTCTATTGTATAGATCACTAAAGATAAGTAACCATAACTTACATATGCATCTAATTTCTCCATAGGGAGTATCATGAATTGACTTGTATTTTAGTAGTCATATAAAAGGTAGTGTTATGGACATTGAATTGTGCTAGTAGATCCTTTTATCCACCTTCCTTCGATAAAAGAGGGATTAAACAACATAAGAGAGTATTGATTAAAGTGTTTAGATCATGGAGTTGTTTTAAGATATTATTTTGATTCTTTACCAAAGTGTTAATTCATTGTTTTCAATTATGCATTTGTTGTGTAAATTTAGCATTAAATTCCAAAGTTGCTTCAATTAAATTGTTGGGAAAGAATTGACATATTTAAAAGATGTCAAATAATAGATTTTAGAGTACAATTTCAAGAGAATTTTTTTTGTAGTAATAGCTAATTATGAATTGATATTTACAAGTGTCTTTGATAAAATTTTATCTAAAAGTTTAAGTGTCGATAAAGATAAGATATGGGCATAGATGGAGCAATAAGTAGAAATAAGATATATTTAGGTGATCCCAAAATAGTGTGTTCCACTATGGGATGGGTTACAAAATTGATTTTTATAAAGAAAAAGTCATTGAACAAATTTTAATAAAGCATTACCTTCAAATTAAGGTCCTTCATTCAAAGGTAAAATGCTTGTCACATGTTAATAACCTTCAAATGAATGGGTACATTTGAACAAATATCTTTTTTTAAATTTTAGATGTTGCACATGGAAAATTCCTATACAAAGGGACCTTCATTTGAAGGTCATTATGATGCCCTCCTTTTGCTCACCTGATTTTTAAAATAAATTTATGTTTTAAAGAAAGGGTTGGACCATTAAATAGAGTCGTTATATCATGAGATTTTATAATATTGTAGTCCTCAAATTAAGAATTTCAAAAACTATAATTTGTAATATATTTTATTTTAATTAGTATATGTATTGTTTACATTCTAGTGATCATAATATTTTTACCAAACATAAAGGTATTTTTTTGACACAAAAATTTTAAAAAGTAGAAAAAATATTTGAAATGTGTCTGCACTCCGCATTGATGTACTTATTTTAATAAAAATAAAATAATTAATATAGATATATAAAAAATGTTATATATTATTGGCCCCACTTGGTAGCACACTGAAGCTCAATTTTGATGGGGCCTCTAGAAGTAATCCTAGGGCCTTGGGTGCAAGGTGCATCATCCAAAACAAGGTAAGAATCCTCATCTAAGATCTCTCAAAAAAATTGAGCTATGGTAATAATAACGAAGCCAAATTGAAGGTTTTATACAAAGGTGTGAAACTTTGTGAATGGAAGAACATCCAAGTGATTGAAATAGAAGGCGACTCAATGGAGTGTATCAATGCAACCAAGAAGAAGAGAATAATGAGCTAGAAACTTTTAAAATGGATAAATATAGAAGGGATAGAGTTCACTATCATGCATATTGAATCTAATAGGGAGATAGATTTTTTGGTAAATTATGCCATTAAGTAGATAAAATTAATAATGTTATCCAACCTTAATATAGATTGGGTGTAGCTCAACCTTGTTTTAGAGATAGACCATAAAAGAGAAAGTGGATTGTAAGATTTAATTTCTAAGTTCAAGTTGTTAGTACCATAAAATATAGTGCGTCATCGGATTTTTTCATGGACTAGGTTGAAAGTGAGTATAAGATAGAAAATGGCAACATTGGAGTTGTGAATAAAGATCAATGATGAATGTATGCTTTGTAGAGGACTCATATACTCAAGCTCAAAGAATTTTTAAGATTTTGTAGGATGGCATATAAATGGTGACTCTCTAGGTCATTGGATCATAAGTCTTCAATGGAGAGCATGTTCATGATGGTGTTTTGCATGAATAATTCCTCATTAACATCATGTTGATCATGATAGGATGAGTTTGGGAAGCTCCTCGTTCATATCATCAATAAGCTAAAGTTGAAGGATATAATCAAGTGAGACATTTTAGTGTTCAACAAGAAACCAAATGTAACTCTATTGAGTGATTTTTTAATGCATATGCAAAAAAATGAACAAGATAACAACTGAGGTCGTAAAATTGTTTGAGGTGGGATAGATTAAAAATAATATGGAAACATTTCATTTTTATTATGCTCATCTTTTCTCTCTTGAACAACTTCAAAGGGAATTTGAGATTTGCGAGGGGCTTTATTTTTTTATGAGCCTCAAAGTTCCAAGCAATCAATGTAATCTTTGCATACTCTGAATAAGATTTGATGCTTGCTTTCTATGTATTAGTGTTTTTTAATGCAAAGGGAACTACCCCAAGACAACACTAATCTATCAAAAATGTTGTGTTATAGAATAAGATTACTCCAATTTATAATTAAAATATGAATTAAAAATTAATAATAAATAAATATGCAATAAAAAATTAAAATTAAAATACGCACATTAAATATAAGTGTTAAAGATATATACTTAAGAAAATATTAATTTATTTTATTTTTATAAAAAATGCATTGCAAAATAATATCACTCATTAAAAAACCTATTAAGTGTTAAAAATAACTTACTAATAAATGTTTTAAAAGTGAAAAAAAATAAAATTTAAATATATTTAGAATCTACACACAATCTCAAAAATCACTAGTTCACACCATCTTCAAATTTTTAATGGTTTGTTTGCTACAAGTGATAGAAAGTAAAATTTTGGTTAAAAATGTTAATTTTAGTGTTCCACTTAGACCAAAAATTGACATCACCTATTTGCATTTTGAATGTTGATTCTTGCTCCAATGATGTTAAACCCTAAAGAGGACAAGGAATATAGTAACAAGGGTAGAGAATATCGTGGATGCAAATATTTTGAAACATGTAAAAAATTCAAATGGTACATTTTGATTGTGTTTAGTCAACCCTTGGTAGGCTCAAAAGGATCAATGGCCTCTAATACGTCATTGTGGTTGTATCCCTAATGCTACCTGTGGGAAAGGATCTTCATAGTAAATAAAAATCATGTTTAGAAATGAAATGTAATGTAAAGATAATTTTTATGGGTATGCAAGAGAATAGTGCTCAAGTTGGGACATCAAATAATGCATAAATCATCGCATATATAGAGACACCCCCTATCATATTCCTACATGAGGTAATATTTGTGGAAGATAAACTTGATAAATAGGCTCTAATCTATAATTTTAATTCTTTGTGGCCCAATTTAGCACTTTTTCATGATTGGATCTCCAAAACAAGGAGCATACACATTCATTAAATTGTAGAGATTTTCCCATGTTTTCTATTATAGATTTGAATAAGATGGAGCTTTTATTCTTACCAAAGGTCCTTGGCATTGGGACACACATGTATGGATGTTAAAATTTTGGTTCCTAAATTCAATCCAATGACAAAATATTTATTAATTATGTTGGTTTGGGTGCACTTCCCTAACCTTCATTTGCAATATTGGGTAGATGCTTACTTTCAAGGTATAGGAATAAGAATATTTGTGGCATTAGATCATAAAACTAATGGGCTAGCACACTTCGCTTGCATAAGAATCTAGGTTGAGCTTGACCTAGCGAAAGGGATACTAAAATAAATATGGTTGTAGATAAGTGAGTGGATATCGAAGCAAACATTAGATTATTAAATCATACCTTTTAGGTGTAGAAAATGTTACTAGGTTAGAAAGTGTTGGGTGAATATTTTGTAATCCCTTTACAGATTACGAAATAGTGATTTCAACCACAGTTATTGTGAGATAAATCTCTCCTCTCATAAAGGGGAGGCTCCCTTCTTACTACTTACTGGAACAAAAAGTAAACTATGCTAGACTTCACAATATATACACTATGTTGTTAAAATCACTTGCACTTGTACTCATATTTAGCATCTTTTAGCTTAATTTACTTGCATATTAGCTTAGCTTCCATTAATGGCTTCCATGATAACATAGATGCATCCATTTAGTATTGTGTAATTAGGGTTTCCATATTTTTAGCTTAAAATCCATTTAGATTAGCTTTGCACTCACCCATATCAATCGTCTTAGCATAGATCATGTTAAAATAGCTTGCATCATGTTCATTTAGCTTTAAATCATGTTTCATCACACATCTTTCATTAGTTTTGTCGATTCTCTTCAATAGAATCGATCAAAACAAGCTCATTTATCCAAGAGATTGGGAAAGGGTCACCATTCCACATCAATGCGACACCACTCCCCCAATAGGATAAGTTTCAATGGATTAGAATAGGTGTTTCTAAGGCTTTCATAGTTTAATATGTTTTTGGTAAGATAAGCAGCATTTACAGGGTGTTGTACCCTTCACACAAGAGCCCACAGGGCTAAAGAGAAGCATAGTTCAAAACAAAACATGAACTAGGAAAGAAACAAAAACAACTAACCAATAGTTGTAGAACAACAAACAAGAACTAGACAACCCTAGAACCTGAGGGGACTAGTTTTTCTCCTAAAACCCTAGGCCACGAAGAAGCGATGGATTTGGGTAGTCCCTTATTCTTCCTTAGCACCACAGACCAGGAAGACTCATAATTGAAATCCGCCGAGTGGGGCGAGAGGAGTGGGTCCATCACAGCCACCTCAGGCAAGGAACCACCACACAGTGAGGGATCCAACTATGTAGAAGAGGAAATAGGGGCAACTAAAGGATCAACAATGTCAAATAGTGTGGGACAGGCAGGATCCGCCAGCGCAGCGACAACAAATCTAGGCAACATAGGTTCCACGGAAGGGAAAATCGGAAGAGGGGCCTGAGAGGCCTCAGACACCAAAGGAGCAAGAGGGTCGCCCTCCTCAGAGGAAGAATCCTCTAAAGAGGGAGAACCAACCGTGAGGTGGTTCGAGAGAGCATTCTTCCACCAAGTAGCAGTGCCCTTGCAACGAGCAAGAGGGAAAATAGAGGCCAAATGACCAATGGAGAAACACCTCCTACACCGAAAGGGGAGGCCCTCATAGTCCAGCAGTTGCATCCAAGGTTTGTCCATCACCATCAAAAACACATCACCATGGAGAGGTTTGGAGATGTCCAAATCAACTAAAATACAAGCCACCGTAGTATGCCCTAGATCCCGAGATGTAGAGTCCACCTTCAGAAAGCATCCAATGGAGTTTCCAATAGCTTCAAAACAAGAATGTTCCCAAAACTGGAGAGGAAGATTTGGCAGACAGATTCAAACAGGCCTGATATTCAACGACTCAATTAGAGGATTAAAAGAGCGAGACCAAGGTCTGATGGACAGTGAATGAATACCCCACATCCACCCCCTATCCAACACACAGTCCCTCTCTGCAGGGGAGCCAAAAGTAGCATCGAAAAACCCCCTAGCACTGGGATAGATCTCAATTTTCCCAGAAACAACAGGCTTCCATGAATCAGAGACCCACTTGTGGAAGGGAGGGCCACAAGCCATTAAACCTGCAAACAACACCCTGCCTCAAATAGAAATCTTCATTCTCAGCAACTTCAGGCCCATAAACAACAGGGGAAGCACAGGGCAGAGGTCGAACCCTAGCCGGAGCAAGAATAGAATGAGAACCATCCTTAGCAGCCGCCTCAGAGAAGGACTTCTGATGGCCTCCCGAAGCAGCCCTAAAGCTATGGACTCCAATAGGAACACCAGAAGTAGGAGAAGATGACAACACGAGGATAATAGGCACAGAGGGGATGATTGCACCCACACCAGGTAGTGTAGCATTCACACTATCATAGTTCACCAACAAAGAACCAACGTTAGGAGGAACCCCAACAAACTTAGTCGCGCACGAGCTCTGCAAAACATCATCAATCAAGATCGAAGGAGGACAAGGAGAACCCACGCCTAATCGCCCAGCCTTAGAAAGAGAGTGAAGGACCCCGTCCAAAGAGTCTCCACTCAGGGGAAGCCCACGAATTGCATAGGGAAAAGCCCGATGCACACCCAATAGAGAAAGAAGAAGGACCCGCAGGCGACTTGACAATACCTAGCAACCTGTGACACCAGAGCCACACCCGAGGCCTGCATGTCATCACCATTTGAAATGAAATTTGTTCGTTGGCTCCCGCCCAGCATTATTGTTTATGTCGCCATTTCAGCATTCACAAGGTAAATCCACCTTGTTAAATGTAGTTTAATATGTTAAGTTTTAATGGATTCTTAGTTTAGTTTTTATTGATTGATCTTATTGGGATTGATGTTTAGTGGCATAATTACGCTTCATATCCTCATGGATCAAGTGTAGTTAGCCCATACTAATCCATCGGTCACACCAACCTATGTAGATTTCCTTTCTATTATGACAAATATTCTTTAAAGTACACTTCAGTGTACACTCAAGTTTCCAATTGACATGAAATTGAGTAAATAGTTTTCTCTTTAACTTTGAACCAAATCTGTAACTGATCACACACATGCAGTAACACATTTAGCATGTCAATTCAACCAATTGGCAATAAAACACTTTTTCAAGACAAAACGTCGAGTTCTACTATTAGTTCAAAGAGTTATTTAACAAAGACTCAAGAAGGGGAGAAGGAAGATTTCATATTTCATTGGAGAGAAGTAAAGGCAAGCTATAAGGTTTTGAAATGCTAGAGATGAGTGGTGACCCAATCAGAAGAGAACAAATGGATCATGCAATGATCATAAATGATAGGGACTACTTGTCAATTTTTCTACAAGTAGGGTGGTTAAATTATTTTGAACGACTAACAAGATATGATGATAAATTGGCTAGGAAGTTTTCCCAAACTCTAACTGACAATGTGAAAATGGTAAAAGATATGTAGGCGGACACCTCTAAAGTCACTATAGAAGAGGTCATTGGATTACCTATTATAGGAGAAGTCTTCCTAGAACACCCTGACATGGTTGCAACTCAAAATGAGTTTACTATGTTTGACAAGTAATTAGAGTCTTCTTTACAAGGCATAAAGCGCCTCTCCTTGCCCTCGAGATGGGCATGCATCGCAGTCTACATTATAAAATATTTGACTTGTGAAGGATTACATTCTTTGTTATATATGGTTCACTTCAAATTGCTTAGTCATTTGAGGCATACTTGACATGTAAACATCCCCAAACTTCTCTCACCTATTATCGTGCATGACCACAAAATTCCAAAAAGGTAAATCTACCACATTATATCATCAATGTTAATTCAATTGTTGGTTAAAATGAGTTTGAGCATTTAGTTTCCAAATATGATTTGGGAAGATTTTTTATAGTAAAAAGGGTAAGAGAGGTAAATATTGGGCCTCATGGCTAACCACTTACATTTAAACAAACAACAAGAATGAGTGTAAGATATGAGGAAAACAAGGGTGGACCCACAACCTCATTATCCCTATAACATCCTTAGTTCATTCAACTTATTCTATGCATGAAGTATCTCCTGAACAGTTATTTTCTTCTAAATCTCCTACCCCTCTTGTCAAGGATATTCTTGTTAAAATACCTAGTTCAAAAATTCCTTTAGAACACTCACCTTCTTTTGAGCCTTTGACCATAACTACTACTGCAACAAGAAAATAAAAGAAATTTAGTCCTCTGTCGTGGGCAAAAAGAAAAGAAACCAGTCTTAGCCTAGCTGAAAGAAATGTTAGTGTAATTAATATTTAATTACACTTGCATAACTTTACTTAGCTAATATTTAATTCCTAGGTTATTATTTTCATCCTTATCTTGTTGAGCTATCTTGTTGCTCAAGATAAGATTAGGGTTATGCATCTTTTCTTTTATAAAGCAAATCATTATCATGTAATTAAAAATTTCTGAATAATATTATGTTGCACATCTTTTTGCAATAGCTCTGCTTTTTCTGTTTTTCTCTTCTATGGAAGGCTTTTCTGGTTTGCATTTCAAATCTTGGTTTCTAACATGGTATCAGAGCCTTGATTTGCAACCCCTTCTCAGATTTTTGAGAAAATCATTACAGAGGTCGTTCGGGATTCCTCGAGGGTATCATGCCTTGAGCTCATTTATGAGGCATTTTGGATTAGATCGGGCCTCACCATTGTATTCAAAGCGCTAGAAAAAGTCAGGATTGACTTTTATTTTGCAGATTTTGGCCATCATTTGCCAAATCTATGAGGGTTTCAAGCTCAGAGATTTTTTGCAAGATCTGGGGGTGGCCAAATTTTTGGAGCAGTTTGGGCACAAACGGAGGTCACCATTGCATTCGTAGCGGCCAAAAACCCTAAGAACACCCTTCGTTTCGTCGATTTCTGAGCAGTTGGTCTGGGAGGCAAAAAAAATTGCCTGGGGGGTCGTACGGCCTCCCCAACACGCGTTATGAGGCATGTTTTTTAAAAAAACCATTTTCGAAAACTGCGTTGACGCTCACAGTAGAAACAAACGCGTCACCGGGCGGCCGCCAACCCACCACCGCTGCTCACCTCCTTAACCGATGCTCGGCCCAAGTTCAGCCCCCACGGGCTTACAATGCAGACCCCGCGGCCATATGGAGATCCGGGAGCCGCCGGTCCGAGCCCCCAGCCCTGGTCCTATCAGCGACCAGGGGCCCGCACCCAGCCTCCAACTGCACACAGGGAATATTCCCTTTTCAAATAGCATATTCCTCTAACAGCCGTCAATTTTTTTTTGCATGGGGGAGATTTTTTGCTCCGACGGCCATATGGCCGTCAAATTTTTTCCCGTGAAGTGTTGACATTAGCATGACATCATGGGCCGTACGGCCCTCTTTGCCCCCTCCTAACCCCAGTTTGCCTTCAAGGAGTAGTTTTTTTCTTTTGGTCATAACTTGGGCATACAGTATCAAAATCTAGCAAACGAGATATTGTCGGAAAGCTGGTTCCGAGCACTTTCCAGTGGTGTAGGTTATTTTTCAGTATTTTTATATTTATCTACATTTATTTCTATTTGAATTCAGATGTTCATTTATGGATTCCGAGCTCATAAGTTTTGCCACAATCTCCGATTTTCATCTTCTTTGTGGCGTTGGAAAGGTATTGAGGAGCTCTATTTTGATTTCCATGCACTTTTTCTATATTTGTCCCAAGTTTATCATTATTCCAAATTTTTCCCGATGGGTGTTTTGGAGATTACTTAGATGTTTTGGCAGTTGGAAGGTGAAACTTGAATATTTGTACTTCATTTCAGTACCACATCATCTTATTTTCTATTTATGCATGTTTGCATTCTCTCCTTTTACAATCATTGGGTTATTGTAATAAATGAACTGAGATAAAGTTCCATCAGGGGGGTTTCTTGCATAATAATTTGATTAGAGTGTGCATGCACTTTGATCTCCATATTCATCTTGATTTGTTGCAGCTCGCATGGGTTATTTGGTTTCTTAGTTTCTTTTGGCCACTTTTTTGCTATTGCTTGACACATATCGGATTCGTCGGTTCACACTTCAATTGAGAGATTATGTTTCTTGATCTACATTGGTTCAGATCCTTCTCAGTTTGAGGGCCATATTTTTATGGTTAATGTTGCAGAGTCTTCATGGTACTCCTTCCCATGGAAGAGTTTTAGTCTCAGTTTGGCATCGGCATCGAGATACACGATTTCCATATTATGTCATCATCTCATTTACTGTTGCTTCACAGATTCCAGGGTTGTTCCAATTTGTGAGTTTTCTAGTGTTCTGTGGCATCGGGTCTGCTGTCACATTATCATGATTCCATTTTTGGTTTCAGTTGTAGACAGAAGTATCTTTCCTTGCTTGTCAGATTGAGGTTCTAGTGTTACTCCACAGTGTTCTTCCAGTGCTTCTTGCAGCAGTCATCTCATTGTAGGGGGGTTTTGTCCCACTGGGTTTTCCTTCTCTACCTCATTATTGCATTTGTACTTGGGTACCTGATCAAGCCTTGTTGTCGGGACCCCTTCATGCTTTCTTGCATTCATCTTAGTTTTAGGTGCATGCTTTGTTAGTCTCCCTAAGTTGCACTTATGGGGGGGTGTTAGTGTAATTAATATTTAATTACAGTTGCATAACTTTACTTAGGTAATATTTAATTCCTAGGTTATTATTCTCATCCTTATCTTGTTGAGCTATCTTGTTGCTCAAGATAAGATTAGGGTTATGCATCTTTTCTTTTATAAAGCAAATCATTATCATGCAATTAAAAATTCCTGAATAATATTATGTTGCACATCTTTTTGCAATAGCTCTATTTTTTCTATTTTTCTCTTCTGTGGAAGGCTTTTCTAGTTTGCATTTTAGATCTTGGTTTCTAACAAGAAAAATGCTCCTAAGAAACCCTCTAGGGAATTACACCACCTTAAAAGGAGAAAGGAAACTACCAAAATTACTCCTACAAAACTACAACCACTCATCATAGAGTCAGTGTTTGCAAAGCGAGAATGCCTAGTTCAAATTGTATGGTCTTCGTATCCTAAAACCAGTAGTGAGGGGCATTCATTTGATGCACCAATTTTGAGTTGGGAAGACCAACCAGAAGAAGAAAAATGGTCATGCCCATAATCAGAGATTGATAAATAGTTGGATGAGAAGCAATCGCCATACCCACAAGAGTCTGCCCTAGAGCAATTAGCCCAAATGACTGCCATTGTAGAAGGGGAAGATATTAGAATAATTCAGCTAATAGCATTTAGTACAAATAAATGCTCTCAATTTTTTGTGGCCAAAAATTACCTTGCAATTATGAAATTAAGTTTAGTAATTTAAGTTGCAACAAGAGAAGTGGAAGAAAGAGAAAGAAGAAATGTAGACAAAATTTGATTTAGATGTCTAACAGAAAAATGAGGAAATAAAAAGACTAAAAGGTAGAATTGATAAAATGGCTCCCATTATGACTCAAATTATCAAATGCAGGCCACATGTAAGGGTTTATGCCTTGCTCTTAAGAGAGAAGTTTTTGAGTTTTAAATTTATGCAGTTATATTGTGATCTACCGTTCTCCATGGCTACCCCTGGAGAGTACTTCAATGTTTTCCAAAAACTCCATTGCAAAAATACAAAATACCCTCTTTGAATTTTATTTGCATTAATTTTATTTTTCTCTATGACACCAAATGGAATCCACTAATTTATGTGGGGGATTTGTAGCTACGTTTATTAGCCTCATTTATCCATAATGAAACCAATAAAGGGCGAAAAATGCATGAGTATAAGGAATTGGAGAAATCGGCTTCACTAAACCTTAGGCCATAATAAAAAAAACTAGATAACATGTTAGATGTTTGGTTTACCATTACTGGTAGACCAAATATTCAAGATCAAATTTTGCACAAAAGAATTAAAATTATATTATGCTTGCATAGATGGGTAAAGTTGCAAGATGGGAGGCTATGGGATTCATTGCAGGAAGGTGGTACAAACTACCAAATGAATTGAAAAGAAGGGAACCTCATTCCTTTACATTTACCATGCAACAATTCAAAGGGTACATAAATACACAAGGATGGCATGAGACTACAAAATAGTTTGAATACCTCTACTATTTCAATCACCATTACTATGGTGGCCTATCCCACATTGGCAAGGAACAATGCCCTATAATGACAAAGCAAATGAAGCCGGGTGGAGCAAAATAGAGAGGATAAAGGGATTTTACTAGAATCATCATAATTAGTATGCTAGTATCACAACCCTAGGGTACTTTAGGGAGTTGGCTTTGATGCATAATAAGTTACTACCTCATGTTTGAGGGAAACTAGGAAATTAGGTCAAGGGGAGTGATGGGTTTCCAAATTATCCTTTTAATTCACTTTTTACTTTGTTATTTCCCAAAGAACTATTGAACTTTCATATAATCCATGACATTTCCTAATATTATGTTAATATTATACACTAGACATAGTTGTTAATGTTTTGATTAAATATTTACATGAATATATGGTTGTTGATTAGGATGTGATGGAATAATGTGATTAAACTTGATGAATAGGTGTTTTTTGTAAAAATACTAACTTATTTTGCAGCATGAAAGGAGAAGATGAGATGGTCATCAATAAAAAGCATGAGAGTACTTATAGTTGAGGCGTTCACAACAACAATGAAAGAAATTATTCCTGCAACCAAGAGAGGGTATGGGTTTGTGCCAACATGCATCATGTAAACTAGTGTTGAGCTGACCATGACTAAAGAGAATCAAGTAGTTGCATTAGACTTCTACTGCTAATAAATAACCATTAAATCAAGGACTTTTATTCTATAGTTAATACTAATATTTTTTGTTACATGATTCTATCACTTGTCCACACATGTCTCTATGATAGATTTTCTCTTTAATATTAACAAAGATATGATACAGTGATGACTCCAAGATATAGTGACAACTCGAAGATTAGTTAGGACTAGTTAAGCTTATATGTATTACAAAGAACAATGGATTGACAAACAAGTGAAAATATATTCTCTATTTTTTTTTTTTTAAGTTAGCGATCAAACTCCAACAAGTTTTATTTATTCATGTGAAGTAATATGCATGGAGCTTTGACTATTGGTTGATTCTCTAGTGTAACAAGTACACATACCATAGTCAAGTCCACTTGAGGTACGATGCTACTTTGTATTTTAATTTTTTAATATTGTTGCATCTGATTGTTAGTTAGCATAGTTAAATATTCATATTCATGTAGTAACTATTGATTAGTGTTTAATATAAGACTTTTAGTTGAACCTGCCATTTACTTATTGTTGTGATTTGTAAGATTACTATTAGCAGTAATCATTGATCCTTCAGTTAAGTGTTAATTTAATAATACTTAACTTTTGATTTTATGATTTCAATAATGAATGAGAGTACTTTGGAGACCCTAGAAATCTCTTAGTGAATAAACAATACATGTTGATGGTTGTTTAATGTAGGATAACTTTATCCTTTTAAGTAGAAGTGCATGACCATGCTGCTCTAGATCATTAGTTGTATAGGATCTACCATGCACTTATAACCTTAAAAATCACAAAAACTCAATGGTGACATTAAATTTTAGGGATGTGGATCCCACTGGGCATGCCAAAATGTGATCTTATCAAATTATCAAATCAAAAAACGAGAATATAAATTAACCCAATTTAATAATAAATGACTACATCAATGAGAGCATGTGCACAAACAATAGAGTAAATCAAATAGAGCTAGTATTACCTCCACAAACGTGCTTGACCTTACTCCATTGTACTTGATAATGTTATAAATAATAGTATGTAGATTGCTCTTAACTTAACACAACCTTGATTCATAAAACCTTGATTTGCAAAATGGATGCAAAGATGACTTGATTTCTCAAAATTTGTGGGGGTATTGAATTGCTAAATGATGGGTGATATGTAGCTTTCATAGATACCTAATCAATGATGTAAGATAATTTGGAAGGCCAATGGATGAGATTGGGTGAGAGATCATGATGAATGTGCAAGTGACATGTGTCAAGATGAGAGACTAAGATGTCGAATTAAGTGGTTATATGGATGAGATGAGTGATTACATGGATGAGTGAAGTGAGAGTGAGTGAGAGTTAACTAATGTTACTTTTTAGTCAGCTCACTAAATTAAGAGATAAAAGAATATAAATAGAATATAAATAATATAAATAGAATTAAACTTTGAAATCCTTATGTGCTGCAAAAGCCAAAAACATCCTAATAGCTTCCATTCTTGCCACTAGAGCAAATGTCTCCTCAAAATCAATTCCTTCCACTTGTGAGTAACCTTTACACACAAGCCTTTCCTTATTCCTAATAACTTTTCTATTCTCACTCAGTTTATTCTGGAACACCCACTTAGTTCCAATCGCATTCTTGTTTGTTGGTCTTGGGACAAGCTTCCATGTTTGATTCTTCTCAATTTTCATTAGTTATTCTTCCATATCCTCGATCCAATACTCATCTTTGCATGTTTCACCCATTGTTTTAGTTTCAACTTTAGATAGTAAACATAAGTTCAATTTTTTTTCTATCATGGAAGCCTTTCTTCTTGTCAATACACCTCTTCTTTTTTCACCAATGATATGATCTTCAGAATGATTCTTTTGCACATACTTAGGGCTTTTAGGTATCTCTTCTGGAGCTTCTACCTCTTCAACCTCTACTTTAATTTCTTTACCTTTATCCTTCTCTTCTTTTCTGCAAGAAGACTCACTTGATTCATATCCCTCTATCATTACTGAACTTTTATGTAAGTTTGCATCCACTTTGACACTTGCACTTTCAACAATCCTTTTTAGCCTCTTGTTCTAGCACAGGTAAGCTTTTCTTTTTGTATAATATCCGAGGAATATTTCTTCATCAGATCTTGCATCAAATTTTCCTAATCTTTCTTCATCTCTTGTAATATAGCATTTGCTTCTAAAAACTCTAAAATATTTAACAATAGGGGTTCTTCCATATCATAACTCATACAGATTCCTCTTGCTTGTACTTTATTAAGTATATAGAGTGCAGGATGAATTGCTTCTCTCCAGTAGACTTTCAGTAGGTTTGCTTATTTCATCATTGTTCTTGTAGCTTCCTGCACAATCCTATTATTTCTTTCAACAACTCCATTCTGTTGAGGATTCCCGAGGGTCCTATTATTTAATTCATATGCATGAGATGAAGATATAGTTAGGAAATGAATAAAATATTGATTTTATCTATTTCTAGAAGAATTTAAAGATAGAAAAAGTAAATTAAATTATTTATTTAATTTGAGAAAATATTAGCTAAAATGGATGGAAGAATATTAGAAAAAATTAAATAATTAAAAAATATTTAATTAATTAAATAACTAAAATTATTTAATTATGGTGGATGAGGAGAATATGTGAATTAATTAAATAACTAAAAATTATTTCATTAATGTGAATGGAGAAATTTGGGAAGTTAATTAAATAATTAGAATTATTTAATTGAAGTGGATGGAAGAAAATTAGAAATAATTAAATCATTAAAACATATTTAATTAAAATGGTTGGAGAAAATTGGTAAATTAATTAAATAATTAGTGTGGAAATGATAAATTAATTAAATAATTAAAAAATATTTAGTTAATGTTGATGATGGAAAATGACAAAAAAAATTAAAATTAATTAATAATGATAAATAGATTGATAAGAAGTGATGGTGATTTAACAAAATGTGTTAGTCATTTTTAGGTTGATTCCTTCTTAGAAGTCAAATGTGCACTTAAGGAGGCACCAATGTTGACAAGTCCAGACTATTCTAAGCCTTTCTAATTATTTTCTTTTGTATTTTTCTACAATATTATTGTTTTTCTATTATAGAAAAATTATAAATCCACGAACAACCAATAGCTTTCTTCAACAAATCATTACAAGATGTTGAGTTGAATTATTTCGTGGTGGAGAAGCATGCCTATGCTCTTGTTAAGGTCATGAAAATTTTCAAACCTTACCTCATAGGGGCGAAGATCGTTACCTTTTTGCCATATATAGTTGTTAGTGACATATTTGTGCAATAGGTGTCAAGAAAAAGGTGTAGATGGATCAACAAGATCTAGGAGTATGACATGGAAGTACAAACAACTAAGTTGGTCAGAGGTCAAGGCCTATCAAAATTAACAGTTGAGACAAATTTAAATGTTGTTGAAGTCCATATGATTAATTCTAATTCCTATTTCATTTCATGTCAGTTGAGGGATTGTCCTTGGTATAAGGACATTATATTTTATTTAAAAAACTAAAATTATCTACTTAAATTGAATGATAAGAAAAAGAGGAAATTAAAACTAGAAACTCAAACATACGTGTTGCTCAAAGGATAGATAATATGGAGAAACCTTGATGGTGTACTCCTAAGATGCTTAAATAAAATGTCATTAAGGAATTACCACAATGGATTATGTGGTGGATGTTATATTTCAAAGGTCGTTGCTCATAAGATTAAGAAGATGGGTTATTGGTGGCCCATATTATTCAGGGATGTGGTCAAGTTTGTGAAAGGATGTGATGCTTGCCAAATATTTTTTGGCAAGTTAAAATTTGTAGGTGCACTTCCCCTTACAACCATTTCGATAAAGGCTCCATTCCAATAGTGGGTATTGATTTCATAGGGGAAATAGATGAAAGGTCTAGCAATGAATATAAACAAATGTAAGGGAATGCAACTTCAAAGGTGGTAATTGAGTTTCTAATCAATAATATAATCACCAGGTTTGGCATGCCATCAAGGATTGTTGTTAATGCAATGTGTTTCAAATCCAAATACTTTGTTCACATGTGTTCATAGTATGAAATATTTTTAACACATTCATCACCTTATCATCCATAGGGGAATAAAAAAGTCAAATCAAGAAAAAATGTATCATGAACATCATAAAATAAATTGGATGCAAATAAGAAAACATGCAACGATAAGTTGAAATTTTTTATCTAGGAAAATAAGATAACTTATAAGAATGCTATTGGAAAGAGTCCATTTGAATTGGTGTATGGTATTGAAGCCAAATTTTCAATCAACCTTGAGCTACCAGTATACATGTGTTGCTACAACAAATTGAAGGGGAAGAAGAGAGTGTCATTTCTCAAAGAATACGTGAGTTGACTGAATCGTAAAAAACCAAGAGGGTTTCCCATGAGATAAATTTAATGAGACATAAAAAAGTGAAATACCTCTTTGATAAGAGGGCTATCAAAAGGGAAATTCAAATTGGAGATATTTTCCACATGTGGAATTCTATATTAGAAGATAAGGGCAAGCATGAATTTTTTTATGCCCTATGGGTTGGACCCTATCAAATTAACGAAGGCTGAAGTCAAGGAAAATTTTATCTTAGGATCCTTGGTGGAGAGTTCGTGCAGCTACCAATTCATGTTCATTACCTCAAACATTATTTCTCCTTAAGGTATGGCTCTTTGAACCTTTGTAACATATGTTGTATTCTGTTGTTATTTTGTTGTGCCCTTGTACATACATTTGTCTTTGTGCAATCATGACACTTATCTGTCATGAGGTGGCATGAGTCAATCCCATTCTTTTTTTCCCCATTTTTGGTCTACCCAAAGATTTAGATTCTCACTATGTCTAAAAAAGTCACATGTCTCTAACTAGAGCCAATGTTGGCACCCCAAATTTTGTGTTTCATTTTGTGTTGTTATGACCTTGTGATTTGCTTTCTATCACCCATTATTGATAACTGATCTAAGATAGCTAATATGGATTGTCCTTTGACAAAATCCTAGGTATAGTTGGGTAATATATAAAAAATTAGGTCTAGTTGCCTTTTGCAGTTTTGTGAAATTCGCTAAGGGATGAGCATTTTGTCTTTTATGATTTTCTCCATCCAACTGGCCCAAGTGTAGTTTAGATGCTTTTCTTGCAAAGTGTCGATTTCGTAGGAAATCATTGTAAAAGGTAGTAAAAATGTAAAAAAATGGCTAAGTATAGTCTTGTGGGATCCTGATGCCTCACTAAATTGTGCTTTTCAATGTTTATCTAGTTCAACTATATTTTTCCACTTTGTGGGAAAAATGTGCTCATTCAATTTTGGGAGCATTTCCACATGAAATGTAAATATACAAAGATAAGTTAAATATACAACAATCCCCTTTCCACGTCTTTACAAATATTCACCAAAAACTATAATTTACAACTTAAAGCATAAATATAAATTACAAAAAATACTAAACTAGAAACTCTTCCAACTCCCAAGAAATATTCAAGAAGGGACCAATGGAGGATGTTACCCACCACCCAACCATATTACCACCATCAAGTGTAATAAATGCCCATGTTAATTTAGGTAGCCCTCGAACTACAAAGAGAAAATCATGGACACACCACTATCAAGGTCAAATCTCACGCACATGGTTTTTACAACACATTATTGAACATAATAAATCTAATTATCCAAGGAAAAGGAAGGTAGAAAGACACAAAGTGGTTTTTCCCTTGGTTCTCCATAGCCAAACTAGGAAGTTAGGTAGATCGAGTAGGTTTCATAGTGAGCATCCACATGTATTCTTAGGAAATTTTTTAGTGCTTAAACCCATGTAAGAGACTTCTTTAGTGATTACACGATTCATTATGCTTCATTAATGTAAATTTATTATTCATGATTTATATTCAATATTCATTAATTAATTCTCTTTGTTCAATTTATTCAAAAGACTTATTTAATGTTTTCCCAAGACTCTTCTCAAGTATTTAGGTAAATTAGCCACTCCAAATCCTCCAATGGGTATCCTCTAATCCCTAATAATCCAAGAGTCAATCTTCTATATAAAGGTTTGAGGGTGGTTAAGATTCATATTTTTGTGTAAACATGCTTCCTAATGCAAACACACTTTATTTCTATGGGGAAAGTCATGATTCCACAAAATTTCAAGATTTCAAAATTTTCAAAAATTAAGACATTCTCACACTATTCAGGTATAACCATTAATATATCTTCAAGCTACAATCCCAAAATTTTCTCAAAATTTGAAAATATAATATTAAATTTGTAGAAATATAAAATTGACTTAACACCTATCATAACTCAGAATGTCTTGAGACAACTCAGAATCAACCCGAAACATCTCAAAACAACTCTGAATCAACTTGAAATGTCTCAGAACAACTCTGAATCAACTTAGAACATCTTGAAACATCTTGGAATCAACTCAGAACAATTCTGAATCAACTCGAAACGTCTCAGAACAACTCTGAATCAACTCAGAACATCTTGGAATCAACTTGGAACATCTCGAATCATCTCAAAATCATCCCACAATCATCAAACGACATCCAAAACCCTAATTTCCTCTATTAATTGAATAATACAACATTATTTAATTAATTCACTATTTCATCATTTCTGACAAATTAAATATTTTTTGTTTATTTAATAAAGTTTTGAAAACCCTAATTCTACTATTAATCAAATAATACAACGTTATTTGATTAATTCACGTTTCATCATTTCGACCAATTAAATAAATTACATTTATTTAATAAAGTCCTAATCTTATCTTATTTCATCCTGATTAGTCAAATGACCAGTTGATTATTTGATTGTCACTAATTCACCTTATTCCTCAAAATTAATTGAATTATTAAATCATAATAATTTAATTATCACACTTCCCTCCAAAATTTGAATAATTAAATCAAACTATTCAAATTAGCAAAAATCAAAATCAAAATCAAAATGGAATTAATTAATTAATCAAATTAATTAATTAATATTTCTCACCCACTTTTTGATTGAGAAAATCATGGATCGCTAACTAAGCAATCTATTTTGCTAACAAAGCAATCTAATTTTGCTAACTCAACCATCTAATTCCTAACTCAACCCTAACTGATCAATCAATTGCTAACTAAGCAATCAAAATCCTAACTAGTCAATCTATTCTTCAATCACCCTGATTGTGTAATCAACTTTGCACAATCTCCTCATGTCTAAATCCTCTCAACTCATTTTGACCATTGATTTGGATATTCTCCAACGTGATCTTGACCATTGGTTCAAAATTGTTTTTCCTATAAAACAAACCTCTCCCTTCACAAATAAGGATCAGAATTTCAACATACCTTATGCAACGAAGTGCTATTGAGATCATCCTTGAGAGAGCTTCATTCCTTCCTTTGATCAACCAAGCATTCATCCACACTTTGCACATGAACTTTGGAGGCTTCGCTGTGATAAGAGCAATCCAACATCAAGCGAATACACTCTGCTACAAGATGGTGAAATTGTCTTTTGCTTTCATTTTATTTGGTAATCAGTAGGTTCCTTATTATGTTTGCAATAGTATAGCTTAATCTCGTATGTGTAGGAGTTTTAGATTTTAGATTTGTGCATTTGACTATAGATTAGATTCCTTTGTCAACTTGCATTCTTGTTCATCTTGAATTCGAATCTAATGTCCTTTTTCCCCCTCACACATTCTAGCACGCCTGGGGGGACCAATGGTCCTCAATACTAATGTTTTCGTGAGTTGAATTGAAGCTACAGGGCTCCAGAGGGATTCTGAAAGGCATTCCATGCCACTGCCCAAAAGAAATTCGCCATTTCCAGGCCCAAAAACTTGCATTTGCTACAAGAAAGGTCGCTTTTTCTCTAAAAAGCTCTCATTTTCCACGGGAAGGTCGCATTTGTAGTAAGAAACTCACATTTTCTTCTAATAGGGGCGCCTTTATTTACCCTATCTTTAAATGACCATATCTTGGTCATAAAGAAGTATTTTTCAACGCTTTTTTTAAAAAAATGGGGTAGAATTTCATGATCTTTGCATTAGTATAGGTGGTTTTCAATTTTTTATGCATTTAATTTTTTCATTGGGGCACTTAAAGTTAACTTACCTCACAATTTGGCCTAGGTTGTAGGGTTTTTGATGTTTAATCAATTGTCTAACCCTAACATTTGATTGTGTGTTGTGTTTGGAAAGTTTCTAACATCTCTTGGGAAGATCTTGCAGGATTTATGGTGCATTATTTTATGAAAACAACTAACACCTTTGTTATAGGGAAGACAATCGGTCCAACATCTTTGGAGCCACTAATATTTTTGCTTATTAACTTAGGAATTTTATTTTGGTGCTTTAAAATGAACAACAAAAACTCTCACACTTCAAATTTGGTGTTGTTAAAATAAACATTTCAAAGCTTTCTAAAGTAGGAATCTCCATTTGGTGCTCTAAAAATGAACAACAACTATCACATTTCAAATTTGGTGTTGTTAAAATAAACATTTTCAAAGCTTTCTAAAGTAGGAATCTCCATTTGGTGCTCTAAAAATGAACAACACAACTCTCACATTTCCAATTTGGTGTTGTTAAAATAAACAATTCAAAGCTTTCTAAAGTAGGAATTATCTTTTGGTGCTCATAAAAAGAACATAAAACACTTCAATTTTGGGCTCTAAAATGAACATATTTCATGTTTTCATAATTAGGAACCTTTAAATTTGGTGCATAAAAAGAGCGCAAATGTTGTTCATTTTGTTGACGCACGTACAATTTACATTTGTTGACCATTTAATGACCAAGCCTAATTTTCTTGGAAACACTTCAACTTTGGGGCTTAAAATGAACAAAATGTTTCTTGATTGTTTTCACACCATTGCTATCTTAATCGCTTGATTTCTTGAACACTTCAATTGGTGCAAAGATAAAAAGAACATTTCATTTTTACTCACATATTCTTGGGGATAACACCGCTCAAGGTGTTTAAAATGAATCAATTTGCAATGAATTGTCTTCTGTGCATGCATTAATTGGCAAGTTGAAGTGGTTTTTCTTCTCCCCTCACACCATTTTGCTGATCTTGGTGAGCGAAGAACATTTTTGAGCTTCCCATTTGTTTTAAATTTCACCTTCTTAGAGGGCCTGCCTATTGAGACACATCCCATGCTAGAGAATTCATAGGCGACCCAAGCAATACTTTCGTTCTAGACCACTATATAAATCTTTTATGAGTGTGAGGAAAGTTCATCACTTGTCCGGTGCAGATGTCCTATACCGATGTATTCTTCCTCAGTCCTTGTGATATGTAAAAACCCGAAAGGGCTGGAAGATTATTAATTGAACAAAATGCCGCATGTGTAGGTGCCTGAAAATGATATCCCCAAAACATGACTAAGAACCAATTGTTTTAGAATCCACCCTATTATCCAAAACATTCTTTGAAAGTGGTGCATCAAAATTTACTTCCGAGAAGTTACTTGCTATGTCTGACTACAGGCCCATGCCAGAAGTCGCATGTAAAATTATCTCTTCAGATCATGAGGCAAGCCCACCTAAGAGGATGGTTTCTCTCCACTAGGGTTGTAATTGCTTGTTAATGTTAAACTTACCCAATTACATTCCAAAAACAATTGTGACATCAAATTTTGTGTTTGATTTAAAGGAAAAAGAACACATCAAAACAAACATTGAACAAGATGGTCAAACCACAAACCCTTTGAGTTAGTGTATACTTGTGAAAGAAGCCTTATGTTTGCACTCCTTGAAAGGATTTATCCTTAAAGGTTTTTGAACATTTCAGTTTTTATTTTCAGGTTGCATTGATCAAAGTAAACACTTTGGTAACTATGGCTTGGGTGTTGTGATTTCACAACTTGAGCTATAGACATTCAAGTCACATAAAGTTCATGCTTTTGAGTCAGTCCAGTACTATTATATCATTTTCCATACTCAAGAACACAAAGGAAACAAACACAAAGAGGTTACAAACTACCATTCCAATTCACAATATTTTTGCTAAACACTTAGGAGAAAAACAAACTGAAGTTGCTTATAAGGTCATTACTTGAACACGATACTTGGAAAATTAGATTGGTCACAAAGTCTCCCACCCATTATTCCCATACTACTTATTTGAAATCAAAATCCAACAAAACATTAGGATCATTCCTCCACTCAATAAGTCTATGATATCAACAGTTACAAGTGGAACTCATAGATAATTCAAGTATCTTTCCCACAACATATCCTCTAGACTAAGAAGTGGAATATCGACCCTAGTTCCTTAGCATTTTGATTTCCAAAAAGTAGCCACATTCCAAAACAACACTCAAGCCTTAGGTTTTTTGAGTTTCATAGCAAACTACCCCATATTACCACACCTTATGACCATTTGGCGACCCACGATTCCCATTCAACAACCAGGCCTTGTAGCACCTATTATTCAACCTAGTCTCACGCACATTGAAAGTGCCCAAATTGACATCATCAGCAGTTTGAGAATGTTCATTTTTGAGAAAAATGAAACACCCCACCATTTTCTCACTGCATCCATCATCTTAAACGAGGAAGAAGAAAAAGCAAACGTAGCAGTTGGAAGACCCATATTACTACCTCCTGCATGGTAATAGGTATTGAGTGACCTTATGATAGGGTATTGAACACCATAAACCACCACACAACACCCTCATACCTTATGACCATTTGGCGACCCACAACTCCAGTTCAACAACCAAGGCTTGCAGCACCGATATTTCAACCAAGTAACACACATATTGAAGGTACCCAAACCGACATCATTAGCAGTTTGAGAACGTTCATTTTTGAGAAAAATGAAACACCCCACCAATTTCTCACTGCATACATCATCTTAGACAAAGAGGAAGAAAAAGAAGACATAGCAACCAAAAGACCTATATTACCACCACCTGCTTGGCAGTAAATATACATCCCTCATTCTTTTTGGAAAGCAAAAGATCCTTAGGTCTGGAAAGAGCAAGATCCTCAAGCGAAAATCTATACTTAGGCTCTTAAAGAATCTCCCTACAAAATTTTTTGCCAAAGGTTTCTTCTCAAGGAGATATTGCAACCGTCAAAACCGGCTAGATCACTTCTATTTTCACTTTGCACCAATAGGCCGCATCTTTTCTAGAGAATAGGAATCAGGAAAACAATCACAAAATCTTGGTAATTGTTCATGACAACCATGAGGTCACAACACAAAAGGAAAGTGGAAGCAAACAAAACCAACATTAGCATCCCACCAACCAATGCCATAAACAATGAAAGTAGCCCTTGGGGCTATAGTCCAAATGATCTTGAAACACCATAAAAGAGGCCTATCTATAGAATTACCTTCAGTGAAGAGGAACTAAACCGCAAACAGAAGGAGGTAATTGAACAAAACAATCAAGACCCAAACAAAGTGGTTATAGAGGAGGTAGACATAGAGGATGAACTGTTCAAACATTCCAACAACCCCGAGGTTCTTAAACTAATGGACATAGATGCTCTCAAGGATGCCAACCTTATTCCCTTAGGGAATGACTTAGTTGTAAGATAGATAATGTAACCTCTAGAGAAATCCCAAACATGCCACCTGTGTTATCACAAAACGATGGTCAACCCAAAGAGAACCTTTTATTCAGAAGACCAACTCAGGTTGAATAAGCAACAATAGCACAACTGTATCAAGGAGGACCATCACAATATGAACCACCAAACAACAATCCTCCTCCTAGATAGTATATACCTCTTAATACCTCAAATATTGACCCATCTCAAAATATTCAATACCTTCAACAGGGCGGAACACAAGGTCCCCCTCCCAATGGTCAATACCTTCAACAGGGTGGAGCACAAGGTCCCCCTCCAAACAATCAGTACCACCAACAAGGTGGACCATATGGTCCCCTTATGAACCAACAATACTAGCAGCAAGGTGTTCCATAGAGCGCCCTTCCCCAATCATCCTACCAACAAGGTGTCCCAATAACACATCAATAGGGTAACCTTCAGTTTAGTCCTGCCCAACAGCAAGGTGTGCCACAGAGCACCCTTCCTCAGTTGTCCTACCAACAAGGTGTCCCAATAACGCATCAATAGGGTAACCTTCAATTTAGTCCTGCCCAACAACAAGGTGTACCACAAAGCAACCTTCCTCGGTCGTCCTACCAACAAGGTGTCCTGATAACACATCAACAAGGTAACCTTTAGTTTAGTCCTGCCCAATAGTAAGGTGTGTCACAGAGCACCCTTCCTCAATCATCCTACCAACAAGGTGTCTCGATAACGCATCAACAAGGTAACCTTCAGTTTAATCCTACCCAACAACAAGGTATGCCACAAAGTGCCCTTCCTCAGTTGTCCTACCAACAAGGTGTTCTGATAGTGCATCAACAGGGTAACCTTCAATACACTTCATCTCAGCAACAAGAACCTAACCCTCCTTACACCCAGCAGGGACCTAACTCGTTGTACGCTCAAAATAATTACCAAGGTCTCATACCTTCACAATATCCGATATACGACCCAAACATGGTGAGACAACAAGGCTATTATACATAAAACTTGCAAATAGACATGCCAAAAATGGATATGGAAATGAAGCTAGAGGTCGTCACCCAATAGGTAGCAGGAATGCAAGCTGGAAAACAAAAGAAAATCTATACTATCCAAGAGATATGCCCATTCCCATTTGATCAATCTGTCACTACAATACCCCTTCCAAAGAATTTTGAAATACCTAGGTTTGACAAAAAATATAAAGGAATAGGGAATCTAGTAGAGCATATACAAAATTTCTTGGTATCATGCATAGAAGTATGACACAATGACTCATACCTCATGAGACCATTTCCACGCAGCCTTACGAGCCATGCTATGGAGTGGTTCACCCGTTTCGCTATCAACAGTCAAAACCTTCGATGAATTGTCTAACAAATTCATAAGTCACTTCTCCTTCAACATTGAACAAGATGTCACTATCACAAGCCTATCCATGATCAAACACAATCAAGGAGAATCTGTTATCTCCTACCTACAGTGATGGAGACACGAGGCCAGTAGATGTAAACCGCCCATCCCCGACAAGGAATTGGTGGACATATTCATTACCAACGTCTTACCTGAGATCAATTATCAACTCACAATGTTATGTCCAGTAGAATTTGAAGAAACCATTAAGAAGGGGTTGAATATTGAGAGAGACCTCATTGCAAGAGGTGCCCTTAAAACAAACAACTCAAAAGACAGTCCGTCTAGTTCAAATGAGAAACACAAAGTCTGGGCTAAAAACAAAAACGTCACAAATGATGGAGTAGTTGATGCTAGGACATTATGGCATGCACAAAACATAGTTCAAACCAAGCCATAGGTAGCACAGACAAGCTATATCCCAAACAATGCACAAAATAACCAAAATACCTATCCCAAGAACAATCAGGTTGTGAACCAACAAACAAATCAGGGAGGGCAACAAAGGCAGTATGATCAACCGAGAAGGCAATTCACAGTACTAGGTGAGTCACTAGAAATAGTCATGCACAAACTAGTACAACAAAACCTCCTCAAAACTAATGATCGTCCAAACTATGAGGAACCTAGTTTTAAAACACTATGGTATAATGAGAAGGACTTGTGTGACTTCCATATGATCAAAGGACACACCACAAACAACTGTATGAGACTCAAGCACCTTATCCAAGATTTAATAGACAAAGGAGAGGTAGATGTCGAACATCATCCTGGGAATAAGGACCTGCAAATATACACAAACCCAATCTTGAACCATGCCAAAGGAAATGACAAAGGAAAGAAACAAGAGTACCATAACGCCAATTACACATATGGGGACACAATTTTAGGAACACTTTCACAAGTTGATGATAAGAGCTTTGTTCCCAATTTTCTATCCACCATCAATTCTCCACACCCTATTAGCCCCAAGGAAACGGTCAGGCTGAGGCATCTAACAAAACCATACTGAAAATACTCAAAAATACTATTAATGAAGCCAGTCGTGATTGGCATCTGCAGCTAAACCCAACCTTATGGGCCTACCAAACCAACATTCGCACACCTACTGGTGCCACACCATTTTCCTTGGTCTACAAATTAGAGGTTGTCTTGCCTATTGAGGTTGAAATCCCTTCATTGCGAGTTTCACTAAAAGGCATGGCCAATAATGAAGAATACAGGGTATCCAAATTGAATGAATTAGAACTCCTAGATGAAAGACATTTGAGCGCGTTAAACCATTTGCAGGTTTATCAGAATCGGCTCAAGCGAAACTATGACAAAATGATCAAGGATAGGAATTTTCAAGTTGGTGAATTAGTCCTTAAAGAGAATCAAAAAGTACAACTAAATTAGGATGGCAAAGGCAAATTTGAACCCAACTGGTTAGGACCGTTTGTCATCACAACAAGCTACAACTCTGGGGCATATCAGTTAGCTACTCTTGAAGGAGAACCTTTAGCTGAACCACTAAATAGCAGGCACCTCAAGAAGTTCTACACATGAAGCACGTCAGAATACCCCAGAAAAAAAAAAGATAAAAATACAAAAAAAAAATCAAAAAGAAAGAAAAATAGTAAAGAGAAATAAAACATTCTTTGAGTGAAAACCACTTTGTGGCGCTCTTAGAACATGTACCATAGTGAAAACCTGGCAAACAGGTGCTATGTTGAATAAAATTGCATCATTATCTATCGGTACTATCCACGACATCCACCCATTTCATTTCATAATAAAGCAGGGTATCCAACTGTGGCTTGTCACTGATTAAGGAAAGTTGTCTTGTCTACAACTAGGGGCAATTTCAAAAAGCTAGTCATGGGTTAAATCTTTGAGCATCCTATCATGGTCATGAAAACAACAAAAGAACAAAAACATTTGGAAAACATCAAAAAACAAAACAACATCATGGGGTTATTCCTTCACTCAAACAGTCTAAAGATATCAACATTTGCTTGAACCTCACAACTATTTCAAGTAGATTTCCCGCAACATATCCTCTAGACACAAAAGTGGAATATCAATCCAAATTATCAAATGTTGTTTACCCAAAAATAGTTTATGCTTTGAGTCAAATGGTCAAACTACATGGTCTCTGTGTGTACAACGTAGGCAAGGCTTGAAAGCCCCCCGAGACCCTAGGTTAGTCCCCTTAGGTTTCCAACATGCTTTATTTCAACTTAGTCACAAAACACAAAATCCAAAAATAGTCAAAAAATGGAAAAAAGCCAAAAACATCACAAAACAGAAAAAAGGTAAAAAAAAAAACATTCAAAACAAACCAAGCGAACTATGAGCCTCTACGTGTACAACGTAAGCAAGGCTTATCATTGATGAGCCCCCGAGGCCCTCGGTTAGTCCCCAAAAAATGTCAAAAATAACATCATAAAACTCAGAAAAAACAAAAATACCCATGTCCGCCATCACAATTTGCAATAAAACATCATCCATAATAAACAAATTGTCACATTCACCCTTTGAAAAAACAAACTTCAATAGCTAGAACTTTCAAGGAGACAATCACAAAAGAACTTGATCGCAAATTGAACTAAAACAAAGCCAAGTATCGAATACATATCTTTTTGACAAGACCCAACAACATCCTGAGATATGTCTTAACGGATCCATTCCTACGATAGATAGGATCAACATTGGATAATATACCCACCCGAAACAGATGTGGCAAGTGATATAATAGCATTGTTTTATCTTTTTGTTATCTTATTTTGTGATTTTACATTATTGACTCATTCCCAAGATCTCTCAAGGGTGTCCATAAGGATTTAGAGAAGAAGGAATGGGGGCAATTGAGCGTCATTTCGATTTGCTATTTGTGGATAGTCTTGTTATACTACCATGGCGAATACTTTCTTTGTTCTATGTATGGAAGTTGTCTTTGAAACATTTCATGTAACAGTGACATGTTAGGTTTTTAATACCTCTTGTGTTACTGGTCTGACATATTTTTAAAGCTTCTCACCCATACACTCTAACAGGGTTTCCATATGTCTGGCATGAGCAAGAATACTCCTTATCTGTAGAGTCAAAGTCCATGCAATAAATACAAAGTCACCTTGGTCATTAATACCTTGGTGCATCGTATTTATTTTCTATATCAAAAAGGATTGTTCAAACTGCAAAGTCTCTAAAGCGAAGCAAAAGTAACTCATCAACTACTAACAAACATCACATTTCTATCTATCATCATTATTTCTTCTAAATTAACATCATTTTTCTATCAAATCATCAACATTTCTTTTGAGTGAGATCGGTATAGCAATATCATTAGTACCATTCTACATCCACAATACCGCCAACATACATCATGATGATAATAAACCAATAAAAAATATCAGGTATGGGGAATTCATTCATATCAACATCATATAAGCATACATCATCATATATCATCATCATATGAGCATAAAATGAGAAAGAATCGAAGAAGGTATATATCATATATATCATCATCAAAAAAGAGAGTACATCATTAGTGTGATAGGATATACAAAATCATAATATTTATACGAGGCCTCGACTGGGCCGATGAATATAGGCATACAAAATACATGTCTACAAAATGCCTCTAAGAAATGAACAACATGAAGATCAAGAACAAACGTAAGACCCTGATAGGAAGGACAAAAACCCTAATTTCACCTAGGAAACCCTAATTTCTACTTGGGGAACACTCCTAATTTAAAAATAGAAGATAAAGAAACATTAGAATGAGAAACGAAGGACCTATAAACCTGATTCTGCGACCTAAACACATCAGAACGGAAATAGAACAGAGTCGTGAGCCTGACCTCAAAACTTGAAATTTTTGGTCAACCTCTCGAGGGGGCAGCACAAAGTCCTACCAACATTCCACTGAACACCAGGGCATAATTTTTTTTCAAAAACTTGATCTTAAAAAACATAATCTTTGAAACAAAGCAACCAGTACTTTGTATCAAAGAGGGGCAAAATGTAGACATATAAAATTGACTTAACACCTATCATAACTTGGAATGTCTCGAGACAACTCGGAATCAACCTGAAACGTCTCAGAACAACTCCAAATCAACTTGAAATGTCTCAGAACAACTCTTAATCAACTCAAAACATCTCGAAACATCTTGGAATCAACTCGAAACAACTCTGAATCAAATTGAAACGTCTCGGAACGACTCTGAATCAACTCAGAAGATCTTGAAACATCTTGGAATCAACTCGAAACATCTCTAAAACATCTTGAAATCATCCCATGATCATCAAACGACATCAAACGACATATGAAACCCTAATTTCCTCTATTAATTGAATAATACAACATTATTTAATTAATTCACTATTTCATCATTTATGACAAATTAAATAAATTTTGTTTATTTAATAAAGTTTTGAAAACCTTGATTCTACTATTAATCAAATAATACAACGTTATTTGATTAATTCACGTTTCATCATTTCGACCAATTAAATAAATTACATTTATTTAATAAAGTCCTAATCTTATCTTATTTCATCCTGATTAGTCAAATGACATCGATTATTTGATTATGTCACTAATTCACCTTATTCTTCAAAATTAATTGAATTATTAAATCATAATAATTTAATTATCACACTTCCCTCCAAAATTTGAATAATTAAATCAAACTATTCAAATTAGCAAAAATCAAAATCAAAATGGAATTAATTAAATTAATTAATTAATATTCCTCGCCCACTTTTTGATTGAGAAAATCATGGATTTCTAACTAAGCAATCTATTTTACTAACAAAGCAATCTAATTTTACTAACTCAACCATCTAATTTCTAACTCAACCCTAACTGATCAATCAATTGCTAACTAAGCAATCAAAATCCTAACTAGTCAATCTATTCTTCAATCACCCTAATTGTGTAATCAACTTTGCACAATCTCCTCATGTCTAAATCCTCTCAACTCCTTTTGACCGTTGATCTGGATATTCTCCAATGCGATCTTGACCGTTGATTCAAAATTGCTTTTCCTATAAAACAAACCTCTCCCTTCACAAATAAGGATCATAATTTCAACATACCTTATGCAACGAAGTGTTGTCGAGATCATCCTTGAGAGAGCTTCATTCCTTCCTTCGATCAACCAAGCATTCATCCACACTTTGCACATGAACTTTGGAGGCTTCGTTGTGATAAGAGAAATCCAACATCAAGCGAATACACTCCGCTACGGGATAGTGAAACTATCTTTTGCTTTCATTTCATTTGGTAATCAGTAGGTTCCTTATTATGTTTGCAATAGTATAGCTTAATCTCGTATGCGTAGGAGTTTTAGATTTTAGATTTGTGCATTTAACTATAGATTAAATTCCTTTGTCAAATTGCATTCTTGTTGATCTTGAATTCAAATCTAACGTCCTTTTTCCCCCTCACACAAATTTAAAAAAAAATTATTCTCATGGCCTGAATATACCCCAACAACACACTTTTCTAATCACATAAGAGAAATTTTGTTGAATTTTAGAGAGTTTACACTTTTTTCATAAAAAAAAAAAACACATTTAATTAAAAATTCAACAATATCATCATGGATTAAATCTTCCCAACACCACACTTTTCTAATTACATACAAATTTGATCTTTTTTACCATAGTAACAATGGAAAATTGATTTTTTCAAACTAAAATAAATCTACAACTAGATTGAACTATTCAATCGAATCTACTCCATATTCAAATTTTAGTGCTCCCAACCTAAAGCCATATTCTTTACTCTTTAAGATAGAAGCATGGCTATTCAAGAATAAAAAAAAAGCATAATTTATCAAATAGGAAAATTACCATGCTCTCAAGCTTCCAATAGAGATTTCTCTTTGATTGCAATTTATTTTCTAAGCCAAGAACAATCCAATTCAACAACCAAGCAACGAGCCAACTCCAAGTAATTACAAGTAATCCCCAACTAATTCTAAGCAAAAACCCAAACAACTATGGCAAAAATGAATTAAAAGAAAACCTCTTTTCCCTTTTGTTTTGAAAACCCTAAACCCTCATGTGATTTTTTCCTCTTTTCACATTCAAACTAGTCATTTTTCAAAAATAGATATTTTTGGCATAAATAGACAATTATCATTTCAAATATCTAATATATTTTCTAAAATGACCAACGACCTTTTTTCAAATGGTTTATGCATATATTCTCAATTAAATCTATTTAGATAGACTTTCAAACTTATTTTAATAAAATATTTTTTTAATTTGCACAAACACTTTATTTCCTAAAGCATTTGATAATAAATCTCTTTTCAATTACATAATACTTAAATTTCATAATAACTTCTCACTAAGACAATAATATTTTTAAAGCTCTTTTGACTCATAAGAAACTAGATATTTTATAAACACTTCATTAAGCATTTCAAATACTAAAATAGACAAAAAAAAAAAAAGAAAAAGAAAAAGAAGAAGAAGCTAAATACACCCATGCAAGCAAAAACACACTTTATGAAGTATAAGGGATTTAAAATCATTGATGATTTAGATTAGTGGTAAACTAGATAAACATATGAAACATCCTTTTATTTATGATCAAGTAGGGCTGGTTAAAAAGCCAAATATACATACCCACAATAGTTAGAAGGTCACTAACTTGAGTTTAGGTACTAGACAAGGCAAGATGGCTAAATTAAATCTTTTGTGTTATCCTTCACATGCATTCTATTGGTCAAACACTTGTAAATTTATTGCACATTGAAGATGAAGAATCAAATTGAACATTAGAAATCATAGTTGAAGAAAAATATAACCAAAGAAATATGTAATCAAGCAAGACATATATCGATTTTTCAATTACATCATACCATAACCAACTTAATATAGACCTTTTAATCCAACATGCATAAATCAAAATAACACAAGAGTTAACACAAATAGATATTGTAATTATTCCTTCTTATTGAATCTATTTACATATTAAATAATTGTTTCTACCTTACAATTTAATCATCCTTTATTGTATTATTCTATCCCTTTTCTTATGTTTAAATGAAAGGTTAACATGGATAGATCATGTTATGTTATTAAATTTTTAAATAAAAAGAAAAAGCTTGATATATTGAACACTTTCATGTTATATACTAATTGATTAAAGTAGGTAAGAAAAAAATGATCTCTTTTTAAATTCTCCTCATTTTTTGATTGTTATTTAAAGAAAAGGATTAGATCAGTGAATAATTTCACATTAATTATTGAATGGTTAAAATAAATAAAAGAGGAGTGAAACATCACTTTTCTTATCCATAATTTTGTTGGGAAGTTTAAGTAGGTGAAAGAAATTACTTACCATGATTATGTTATTTAATTGAGAGTTAAGAAAGAGAGTCACTTTTTTATATGCATACTTCAATGTTAGTGCATTTACTTCAATTAGTGTTTAGGAAGGTGCAGGCCTTCCTCTTATTATCTAGTACTTTAGAGGAGTGGTCGTCATGAGAATGTCACTCCCTTGGGTGTCACCCATGTCCATGCCTTATCATCTCTTAGTTTTCCCTTCAATCATGTAGGGTGTGTTGCATGGGGATGTATGTAAAGTTTAATTATTCTTCATGTTCCTTCACTCCCATTTTCCTAGCGCATTTGTTGGGACATCTCTTGTACACATCATTGATATCAAGTGGCATCATACATGGCAATGACACTTGTGCATGTGTGTTGCATTATCATTTATGTGGTGCTTTTGGTTTTAATTTTTTTGGTTGGTTATTTTTCTTTGAATTTTGTCTATATTAGTTTATATGGGCATTACAATATCAACTGTTATAAAATGAATATTATTTTTCTGGATCATCTATGTGAGTGTAGAATTGATCTTTGCAAGGGTATATCTAAACCCATGTGTGGACTTGATTTGTAACTCTTAGATTTGCTCACCTTGATTTCTTCTATTTGAATGTGTGTTAGGATAGCCCATGTTTACAAGCATCTTTGAAAATTTTGGTAGATTATGTGGGTCAAAGTATTTGTGGTTAGAACCTTATTGGACCAACTTTACAAATTCAAGCAAAATATTGAAGACGACAAAGAAACACATATGCTCATATCTACTTATGTTACACCCCGTTTCTAAGTTACCAAATTACTTTTACCTTTATGAGTAAATATGATTTTAAATGCAAGATTATGTTTTGATGACGTTCAATGGATGAATGAAATGTATGAATATGCATTATGATGAATTAATTTTAAATGCTTTAATGATGCTTATGATATATGATGAATATGATTTATATGTATCAGCTGACTACATACATGTTGCACTAAGTTGGATGCAAAAAAGATTTGAACCCTCCAAAGGGGGAGGGAGAGTATCACCCAAGAGAGGAGGTTGGTATGGAAACCATTGGAATACTTATCTGAGTAGACGCACACACTCATTGCATAGATTACAAAACCTTGTCGACCGAGTCAGTCTGAGCTTTGTGTCGGTAAGTGTTAAACCATGTTGATATCTTTTTGGATTGATAGGAAAGTTAGGATGGTTGTCTTTAATTATTCTTGATTGTTTAGTCAATTTGAGTCACAATAATAAAATCCTTTGATGAGCATGAGATATATATTGTGTATTTAATACATATATAATGGATACATATGTATATTGAATATATATGTATGTATATATGCGATGAAACATACATATGTATGTATGTAGGTATGAGCATATGTAGATAGTGTTAGAGTTATCATACATTAGCTAATAATTAATTAATCTTTAATTGATTATTCGTCTAATTTATTCTCGTGCACTTAAGTTAAACTTAGGAGTGTTATTATGCTTTATTAGTTGAGCTATTATTAGATCATTATGTCTCATCTCATGTGATGTTGACACTTGTCATGATCTGATCCCTTTCTCATTTAGGGTTTTGCTCTTATAAGTACTCAACGCTCATTGTAATTATCTAGAGAATATGTAGAGCTTTCATATCTTCTTGAGAGTATGTTGCTTCTGTAGCTTTTTCTTGTTGAGGAATATTACATATATTGTTTGCAGATCTCTTGCGTAGAAGGTGTATTTGTTTGTTGTTTAATCCTGTGGCTCGTGGTTTTGTGCTTGTTTCACAATTCTAACAGATAGTAATGTTTATGTATACGTATGCGAACATTCACACACACACACACATATATAATGTATATATATACGTAAAAATATATAAATATATTATTATATTTAAATGATGGTAATATATATACATATTTAATTAAATGATCAATATAGATATATATTAATATATGTATATATAGTTTATTGAAATATATATAAATATGAGTACATATATTAATATATATACATATTATAATAGAAAGTTATTATAATATATATATATATATATATATATACATACCTGTTATTATAAATACATATTATTGTTGTTTTAAATATGTGATGGAAGCCATAGTTGATGGCAAGATAGCCACACATATGGTGGTAAGTATATGTCACATGATGGCAAGTTATAAAACTATTTGTAATGGTTGTTTTGAGACATTTAAGGAAGCCAACAAAGGTGCCAAATATTGAATAGGAATAGTGGCAAGAATGCCACGATAAAGGAAAAGGTAAAACAGAGTTCTAAAGAACCATCACACAACCTTTAAAAGAGGTGCTTTGACCAAGTAAAGGCAACATGTGTAACGCCCACACTTGGGCGATGAAAAGAGGGATAGTTTCAATTTTATTTGACTCCAACGTGCCATTTTTTAAGATTTATTTTCTAAAATAATGTACAACCAACAGTAAGTGAGTAATCACCAGCCATATCGTGGCATCTTGGGAAAGCATTAGAGTTGGTTTCAAAGATATATTTGCAACTATATTATGCATAACAACACCTACAACTGGCAAGGAATTGTGAAGCAACATAAAATGTGTTGAAGTTGGGAAAAATCAACTCCACAACTTCCAAGGATCATCTGCATTCAAACACCTGTCATAGAAAGAGAGAATAACAAAACTATGGAAGCCAAGATCTATTGATCCAAAAAGCATGAATCATTATGAGTGCATCTTTTAATGATTATATAATAGAGAATCCTTGTAGAAGGATAATAAACCTAGAAACCCAAGGTGAGGATAAAACAAGATCATGACATGTGTCCTCATCCTATGACATGAGACATAAAGAAAACATGACCTAAGTAAGCTTAAGTAATTAGAGGAAAATGAACCGAATAATTAATTAGGAAATACCTTTTACTCTAACACCCCCCTTAAGTGAAACTTAGGGGGAAGCTCAAACCTCTAAATATTAATGCATGATGGGTCCCAACAAATAAGGATTGGTTAGGTACCCATGTACAAACAAATGATCTCTCAAAACCAAAGAAAATGGAGAAAAACCCAGTGGGAGAAAACTCCTCTCCAAAAGAGAGAAATAACAGTGAAGGACTAAAGAAGCCTCCAAACAAGAGTGAAGGACTAAAAAGCCTCCAAAATAAGAATTGTCCCAAAACATAGGAACAAAGGATGAACACAACGAACACCACTGGAGCATCAAGAAGTTGCAAACACTATCAAAGAATGGTTGCTATAGTGTTGAAAGAAGAAGCTCTGATGAAACAAATGATGGTCAGGATCAAGAAGACACAAATCTGCATGAGTGCCCCCAATGACACTACTCAAATCAGATGGAAAAAAAAGGTAAACATTTGGAACTCAAAGATATAGATGTCACAAGTACCAAAAGTTTGAAGAACTGATCAAGTGAAAATGGAAGGTCACCTCCAGAAATAGGAATGCAAGAGTGTCCATATGGTAAATTCTCCATCTCACTGAAATGCAACCGTTGCATCCACCTAGTATATATGAACAAATACTATATACGTAGCTCATTCCAACATGAACCCAAGGAAGCATTAACACCAATAGTAGAAAACCCCCCCATAATGTTGACAAGGGAGAGCCATGATAGGTCCACTGAAATTGTGTGCCAAAAAGAACAACATGAAGAAGAATCAAGAACATCTGAATGTGTAAACATGAAAGTACTAACGAATATAAAGGGTGTGAAAAAAAGGCACACACATGAGGCAAGAATCAATGTGATTCGCTGATGCTGTGGAAGGGACACTCACTTGACAAAGGTGTGATGGCAAACAAAAGAAAACATCAACCTCCCAATGACACTTTATAGCATAATGAGAGTACAATAAGACACAAAATGATGTGAAAGATCCAAACAAGTATACACTAGAATGCTGAGGCACTTTATTTCAATGCATTTACATATAAAAAGTGCGTACAATGGAATTTCATAATGTCCAAAAAAGGACTACATGCCAAAAATACAATTCTCTAATAGAAAAAGAGGAAACTAATAGCACCATGATGAAGTATAAGAAAAACATGCACTTTCAAAAAATGACACCCAAAAAGGATTCTGGATGCAGAAAGATATGGCTTGTTGAAGTCTCCCAAATGAGAACTACATAGCAAAAATGCTAAGAAAATAAAATTATGGAAAAAACCAAAAGTCCAAACTAGAAACCACTTGCACCAGTATGAAGAGAATGAAATTCTACCCCATTCCAAAAAAAAATGCACTGGAAAAGATCATTGTATGACTGAGATATGACCGTTGGAAGATGAGGTGCAAAAATGAAAAGCCCAATAGAGAGGGGTTGAGCAAGGTGTGAATATGAAATTCACCATGCTCCCTTCGGGTTTTGTTTTTGGCTAAGTGTCGACCCATGCCTTCAAATGAATTTCATCAACCCCCTTTTGATTGTCACCACGACCTTTGCCATGTGTCCACTCATCACTCTCTGAGGGATTTTTTTCTCTTTGCTCATCTATCGACCCCCGATATGCTCTCACGTGTCTTCACCGCGGGTTATTTTGATTGATTCCTTTCACTTCCTTGTCGGTCCCCGCTCGCATTCCACGTAACTCCCATTCACATAAAGATTTGGCAAACCCTGTAGGCAGTGTCTATCAAACATTATTGCTACGTGTCATCTTTGCGCAAGTTTTCAACAGAGGAAGGGTAAATCAGCCGCAGGAAGCGATATGCTGCCACGCGTCCCTTCAGCGCAAGCTTCTTCAACAAAGGAATGAAGTGAACAAAGGGTTGCGATATGCTGCCACGTGTTCTAACTGCCTATCCAAGGAGGCGACACTTGTCTGCACAGGACTATATTGGGACCACTGCCGTCATTTGCAGGGGATGCACCTAAATGGAGGGTGACCAAATGTTGTGTCTCGAATCTTTTTTGTTACAACGGCCAAGGGAAATCATTGTCTCAACATCATTGCTCAGGATTCTAAATCTTTTCAATTGTTGCTCACCAAGTGGTGGAAGGCTCACTATAAATATTACTTTGTGCTTCTAAAGATGTGTTCCAGAGGTTCTAGAGGTTCGAGAAGTTGGAGGTTCCGAGTTTGAAAATTACTTGCTACATGCTTTTCAAGCTTCGCTAGTTTTAGAATCACAAGATTTTTGGAGAGACCAGGCCTTTTGTTGTTTAAATTATTGCAAGAACTCACAGACTGTGCCATTGTTCGGCCTCTTTGTTTCTTATGCTATTGATAAACTTTATACTGTGCCATTATTGTTTGAATTGTTTGTTTTTCATACTTCTATAATTTGAATTATTGGTTTAGATCATGTCTTTTGACTCTTCTTTTCAGTAAATGGGTGTGATTATTGTATTATGTCATTGAATGAGCTACTCTTGCTGCAATCCTTAATTTCTATTATTCTAGGACAAGGTAAATTGATAAGCGGGCCCTTAGATCATATCCAAAAGATAGGTTTATTGTGCCTTTTATCTACATTATGGCGCATCGCCTTAGTTAGATTTTTTATTTTTATATCTACTTCTATTTCCCATTCTGAAACCCCAATTACAAAAGAAGTCGACTTCTTTAAAAATTCAGAGGTCACTCAATTTAGTGTAATAAGTCCCCCATAAATTGAGTTTCCCACAAAGGGTTGTTACCTTGCCAATTTTTGGCATCAACTATTTTTCTTTTTCCTGGCACGCCCGATGGGACAAAGCTTCAATGAACCTAATTTCAAGAAGAGTGTATGAGCCATCGGCCTATTACTAGGTCCCAAACAACAAATAATCCTGGTTTATTAGTACCACCATTAGGGACAGTACAACTCGTGACCCAATTAGTGAATGTTTCACTTCCTCCTCCCTTTTTTCTCTAGCCATGTTGCCTGTCACTAACAAAAATTATGTGGCATGGGACGCCAGAAGCCCTCTTGTTGCACTAGTAGTGCCTTCCATTTGGGTCGCTATCCCAGTTTTCGTCCTAAAGGCTATACCTAAATTCACCGGAGATGGCTCAAGAACACCGTCCGAACATTTGCAAGATGTTGCAGATGCATGTTTGGTACATGGGGTTACTGCCCAAAATATGGCATTAAGGCTACTTGTCGCCTCTTTCAGGGGCAAGGCACTGGATTGGCACTGCACATTACAAGCAAACACTATTAGTACCTGGGATGAGCTCAGGGAGCCTTTCTATTAGAGATTTTTGAATGAAGGAGACTGATCATCGCTATATTATCAACTCTCAGTCATAAAGCAGGCTCTGCCATAGCTGACTTCAATGTTCGGTTCCATACAAGCTGGCAGAGGATTTAGGTTGATATCTTCCCGCCACCCGATCTGGCATTTATGTTCTACTTGAAATCTATCAATCTTGACATTTCAATGATGATCCAGTCTCTTGAAGGGACCATGCTACTAGGCGCATATAACATCGTTGTTAAAGTGGAGAACAATTTGATATACGCCGAGAAATTGTCGCCTCAGCCCATCATTCCTATATTCCTTGAGATATCAGTTCCTGCTCAGGAGATGCCTTCTACCAGCACATCGACTGCTCCTCAATCCATGTACATGTATATGAGTGTGTCACAAAATGCTACCTCTACATTTGACTCTTCAAAGGAGGAGATGAGCAAGTTCAAGGAAATGTTGCAAACTATTGTCAATGAGATAACCGTTATCAAGCACAATTAGGTTGTACCTTTGAAGCCTGCCTAATAGAATTATCAAGGCGAAAGGTCCTCTTATCAACAAAACCAGTTCCAAGGAGGCGCTCGCACAAATCTGCAGGCATAAACAACAAATTAGATAGTATCAGTACCCACTTCACTGCAAAGCACTAACCTAAGTTCGAGCAGAGAGATGACCATGGGACAAAACAATTTAGCAGATGACACCAACTCTTGGTGCTTCCCTTGTGGTGATTCACACATGCCCTGAAATTGTTCGCACGACAACCTACAACAAAAAGTGGCGAAATAGCACAACCAAGCCACAACGACAGACCCCATAAGCTATGTGTATACCTCTCCGCAAATGGACAATGCGGTGCTCATCGCACAAATGCAAGGGATGTCACTAGAGCAAGAAGTGGACATCACTCCCGACCACACACTCTTCTCATGGATGGAAGAAGAAGCGGTGTTTTCCAATGATACATCCACATCTAAAACATCGCAAGTACAATCCGACTACAACACTTGCTCAAAGAGGAGATTTACAAGCAAACCAGTTGTCCCACATCTAGTCAGTCCACAACCTAAAAGTACTTCTAACCAAACACCTAGTACCTCCGCAGCACTGCCGCAATATCAACCATGGAGGGAAGTTGTTATAACAAGAGTGAAGGAGCAAAAACCTATGAATCTGCCACCATTCAATGTGATGGAACAATTAAAGAAATCATCCGCTAATGTGTCTCTGTGGGATATTCTAGCCATCCCAAAACAGAAGACGCTACTATAGAAGGCTCTCTGAGAGGACGTAAGTGCAACACCAATGGAGTAGTTGCCCAAAGTAAGGGTTGTTGATCAACCATCTTCTGCCAAAGTTCTTACAAATAGCGTAGTGGAAGCCCCTACTAAAGTAAGAGATAAGTCGAAGCCTCAACCCTTCTTCTTAACTCTCATTATAGGAGAGAAATTATTACACAATTCCATGATTGATTCCAGTGCTAGCACCACAGTTATGCCTAAATAAATAACTGAGGCTTTAGGACTCAACTATGAACCCTTAAAAAGAGGAGTGTTGTAGCTTGATGGAAATAAAGTCAAAACCGTAGGTGTCATCAAAGCACTCCCCTTGACCCTATTTTCTTGCCCTAGTATCACAGTGTCGCAAGACACTATGATCATAGATGTTCCCCCCATGTTCGACCTTTGCCTATCCCGAGAATTTACTTCAAAAATGGGTGGATATTTGTCCCTAGACTGGTCGCATTTGATCCTTAGAACCAAGCATGGTGCGAAGATGAAGATAGAATCTAAAACTTTACATTTGGAACATGTAGCCGATGAAGCCATGATCAACTTTGAAGCTGCGCATACCTCTATCACCAAGCAAGAAATGTATTGCATTGAGCTACTAGAAGAAGAAAAAGTGACCAAAGACCGGAATGATCAAGAAGATGTTCTCTCGAGTGAACATATAGACACCGACCCCTTCAGTAACTACCATGCTACCAGGTTGAGCACCTATGTCATCTACGATGAAGATCAAGTGCTCTCAAAGGTTGTCAAAGAATCTGAAGGCAGTCAAGCCTCAGAACTATGGACGTTGCACTTCGATGGAGCAAGATACAAGAATGGTGCAAGAGCCAGGATATGTTTAATGTCCCCACATAATGGAAAGACACTGAGGTCTTTCTGCTTCCAGTTCGCCTGCTCAAACAATGAAGTTGAATACGAAGGACTAGTGCAAGGGATCATCCTTGCGGAACGAATGGGCATAAAGCAACTAATGGTGTTCAGAGATTCTGAACTAATAGTCAATTAAGTTTGAGGAATTTCTGTGGCCAAAAATGTCTGCATACAATCTTATAAACACATAGTTTGCGACCTGATTGAGGGATTTGAAGCCTTCAACATTCAGATGGTGCCCCGAGAACAGAATACAGATGCGGATTGCATGGCATCAATTACATCTCAATTTGATCCTGCCTCTGATCTCATTCACAAAAAACACTTTGTACGAGTAATAGTCCGATTGGCGATTCCAAACAAAGACCAAAGTTGGCAAGTGTTTGACAGTGATGAACACATTGCCTCGTTCATCCAGCAGTCGGGATAATTTGCTGACCAGCTCCAACCGAAGATTGTTGAAGCCTATGAAGGATAGATCATCCAGCTAAAATCCAATAAGCTTCCAAAAGGATTGGTCACTCTCAAAAACCTTTTTGATTATGACGATGCAAGGAATGACAAACGAAAGTTTGTAGCAGACAAAGGTGACTATGCGGACCTTCAGGTCAGAGATGGAAGAAAGCTCAACATCGGGAAGGACGTCTCTCATCACGATAAAGAAAGGCTTATCGACTTTTGCGATAAATATGAAGGAGTGGTAGCCTAGTCATACGACGACCTCAAGGGATATGATCCTGATATTATTCAGCACATAATAGAGTTGGCGGAAGGTGCAAATCTTGTCTGCCAAAAACAAAGGCTAGTCAATCCCAAGATTGAAGCGCTAATGGCACAAGAATTAACAAAGCTAATCCAGTTGTAGATTGTCTTTTCAATCAAGCATAGCACATGGGTATCCAATTTGGTCCTGGTTTGAAAGAAAAATGGAGATATTCGCCTATGTGTGAACTTTCGATACCTAAACAAAGCATCCCTAAAGGATCATTACCCGTTGCCTTCAATGGAGTCAATCCTGCAAATGGTGGCAGGGTCAGAGATGTTTTCAATGTTAGATGGCTTCTCTGGTTACAATCAGATATGGGTCAAAGATGAGGATCAACATAAGACATCGTTCACTACTAAGTGGGGAAGGTTCGTATATGCTAAGATGTTGTTTGGCCTCTCAAATCTAGGAGCTACCTTCCAATGGGAAATGGATATCACTTTCAGTGAACTAATCAACAAGATTATCCTAATCTATTTGGATGATTTGATGATGTTCTCCAAGTCCAAGGATGATCATTTTGATCGTCTGGAGGTGGTGTTCAAGAAATGCCAAGAGTTCGGGATATCCCTGAACCCAAAAAAATGTGTCTTCGAAGTACCGCAAGGCAAACTACTAGGGCACGTAGTGTCCAAAGAAGGAATTTCAATTGATCCTGAGCGGGTGAAAGCAATCAAAGAGCTTCTCCTCCCAGTCAACAAGAAAGGCGTTCAATCCTTTTAGGGAAGGTAAATTTCGTTAGCAAATTTATTTATGATTTTGCAGGAATAATTAGGCTAATTACCCTAATGTTGAAAAAGGATCAAATATTTAAATGGACAAGGGAAGCTAGAGAATCCTTTGAGAAAGTTAAGGATGCTATCTCTTCGGCTCCCATTTTGGTCAACCCAGACTTATCAAAGGACTTTATAATGTATGTATTCAGTAGCAGGTCAAGCATCACTACTGTCTTAACTCAGAAGAATGACAAGGGCAAGGGAGAAAATCCAATAGCATTTCACTCCCAGACCCTAAAGGAATATGAAACAAACTACAACTTTGTAGAAAGGCAGAAATTTGCCATAGTAAAGGAACTCAAGAAGTTACGACACTTAATCTCCTGCAATAAGGTGATTGTCTATGTTGCACATTCTAATGTGCGTGAATACATCATGGAAGGAGAAATCACAGAGAAAAGAGCCAATTGGATCACCAAGATCCTCGAGTACGACATTGAGGTTAAGCCTACAAAAATTGTTTGGGGAAGAGGGTTGTGCGAATATCTTGCGCACGATGAAGAAATGGCCACCGAAAAAGAGCAGTCGAAACTAGTCCTAATGAACGAGTTGAAGTCCGAAGGTTGTTGGCTGGCAGATAGAGTAAGATTTATTCATACAGGAAAATATTTGTCAGACCATCCTTCTCAAAAAAGAGATTCTACCGGTTGCAAAACAACAGATTCGTGCTCATCGAAGGAATCTTGTTCAAGAGAAATTTCAACGGCATTTTATTGTGATGTGTTACCACATAACAAACAAAAAGGATCCACGACACTTACCACAATAGTTCCGTGGGTGGGAATTTCTCCGCAAAGACAACTGCCATCAAAATCATGTGCGTAGGGTACTTTTGGCCGACACTATTCAATGATTCCTACTCCTTGGTGAAAACTTGCAAGGAATGCCAATTCTTCGATGGAAGAAGAAAGAATTATGCAATGCCTCTCAATTCGATAGTGGTTGATGATCCATTCATGCAATGGGGTTTAGACTTCATTGGAATGATCAACCCAACCTCCAGTGTAGGACATAAATGGATCTTAACGGCCACAGATTACTTCACGAGTTGGATTGAAGTCATGCCACTAAAGAATGCAACAGAGGCAGAAATAGTGGATTTCCTAGAAGAACTGGTGACAAGATTCGACCCTCCCAAAACTATCATCTCCGACAATGCTAAAGTTTTCCTAGGCTAAAAGGTAAGTCAATTCGCACTTACACATGACATATTCCTTAAAACATCATCAAATTACTACCTCCAGGGGAACGACTTAGCCAAATCAACAAACAAGAATTTGGTCTGATTCCTCAAAAGAATTGGGTCGGAATACCATAGGGAGTGGCACAAAAACCTCTGAGCAACACTCTGGGCAGACCACATAACTCCAAAGCTAGTCCTCAAGACTTCACCATATGAGCTAGTTTATGGAAAAGAGGCGTTGTTGCCTATCTCAATGGAGATTCCAGCACTGCAATTGCTAAAGTTTCTCGAGGTGGAGTAAAATGGCGCAATGGAGGTGCGGTTAGCCAAGTTGCTAGAAGTACAAGAAAAAAGGGAAAATTCCCTAACAACCATGACTAATTGCCAACAAGTGGTTAAAAGGTGGTTTGACAAGAAAGTGTCTGACCAAGGTCTAAAGTGTGGAGACTTAGTGCTAAAATTTAACGAAAGGGCCGCGAAGCCGGGTTAGCATGGAAAGTTTGACAACCTTTGGGAAGGCCCATTCAAAATAGTTCAATGCAAAGAGCACAATGCATATGAGTTAGAAACTATGGAAAAAGAAGCGCTGGGAATTTCGGTCAACAAATTCACTTGAAAATATTCAATTAAGCCTGCTTACCATACCCATGTAAATATGTTTATATGCTTTTCCCTTCTTCCCTTTTGTTTTGTTGGCCAGTCTTTTTATTTATTCTATGGTTCAAGGCAGAAAAGAACAAGTGACCCATTATTGCAGAGAGTAAGGGAAATAAACTCATAGCTGAACATAATAGAAAAATTAAAACACCCACATGCAAAACTGAATTGAAACATACTTGTTGAAAAGAAAAGATGACCCACTTGCAAAATCCAATAGAAGGCAACGAGATGATTATATAAAGATGTATTTTCATTATATATGCTTTGATATCTACATTTTCAAAATGGCTCATAGGGCGTGTGCTTCCAAAAGTATATAAGTCTATTTTGCTTCTTCTATATATTTTATGAAAGCCTTTTTTAGGCATATAGACTAATCACTATGAGATGTTTAGAAGCAAAAAGAAAAAAACACAAGTCTTCAGTTCACGGCGTGAGTAGCAGCAACAGACGCATCAATGGCAACGTCCATAATATGCTCGTCCACAGGGGCATTATCAGTAGCAACAACATCATCCAATGGGACAAAAGCAGGTGGAGGGAACACCAGGTTCCTGAAATTCGTGTACCAGTCGATGTCATAGAACTGCACCACGTTATAGATACGAAACAAGAAGTGGCAGGCTCGAGTAACCCTCTGGCGATGCTCATCTTGTGACTTGAGGCAAAAGCCACTTAGAAATGGCAACCACGGCATGACCGCATCCTCTTCTATGAACCTCCAAAGGTCTCTCGCAGTTGGAATTCCCCCACCATGCGCAGCGTTTGCAACGACCTCCCTGAGGTCGTTCAGGTACTTCTTGGGGAAATTTTCCTTCACCAGACGCAAGATCAAAGGCTTGGGAACTCCTATATCTAGCATGGAGGTGACAAAGTGTGAGCACACGTCAGTGTTAACTCTATATCTATCCTGATACTCAAGGCAGTCCCATCCCAAGACCCATTTTATGGCTATGATGGACAACAAGTGCTTGTTCTTCATCATCCTCTTTAAGCACCTGGTAGATATCTCACCTAAGAAGGTAGCCTGAGACTTATGTGACACTAGCCTAATTGGGGTGTTCATCTTGTCAGACTTTCTGCGAATACCTTAAAACTATCCCTGCAAAGCACCTAAGTCTATCCTATGAGAAAGCTACGCAACTGTAAATGCTAAACTGCTAAACCAATTACCTAATACCAATTCTGCTTAAATCGCTAAGTGTGATTTCGCTAATACTTAGATGCCTATTTATAGAAAAAGCGAGGAAAGGCATGGTAATTTGCTTGCCATAAACGTGATGTTAATCGAGTACGAACTTTAAAGATGTGCCTAGGCCTACTCGAATTTCCCACCCAATTGCATCTGCTGAGTACGGTTTGCTGAGTGCAAAACTAATAAGGGCTAATTAATTAGCCTAAGTTGGTGGTAGCAATCAGCGGTGTTATGCACAACCAAGGACTGAGGTGTCATTCTCCAGGTATTTTTCTTATTCCAAGGCAGAGCTTGTATCTTTTCAAACGTTGAGTGCATCTTTGGCTTAATCATTCCTTTTAGGATATTAATTGCCAACGCATATGGATGCTTAAGCTATTAGCAAGGCATCGAATCAAGTTCCAAGAAAATCACACTGTACAATACAGTTGCTAATTACAATTATGAATTCTTGTCACACCAAAATGGCAAGTAATTCATCTCGCACAAGCTAAAGGGTTGACAGTACGAACTAAATGCAAAAAGGTAACTTCCGTCTACCACCTTGAGAAAAGATCGCAAGGTATTGCATGTAAAAGTTTTAAAGCACTTAAAAGCTTTCTTTCAAGAATGCTACTCAAAGCAAAAAGCAAAAAGTTATAGTGCATAGCCAGAGCCAAAGTAAAGTTGCAAAAAAATTCAAGCTAAAGTAAAAAGCTTCTCGCAAATTAACAATGGTAGAAAGTTCAAGCCAAGGAGTTAGGAAAGTGATGACACAAAGATTAGCTAAAGCTCTGCGAGGAGCACCAACCGTTAATGTCTTTGAGAATATTTCTTATGCTACACCAGGTATTCTGAACAAACCAAAATAGGAAAACACAAGGCAACTGGACAAGCCCAAAAACTACATAGACCAGAGCTTAATTCAGGAAGATTGGGATAATATTCATGATCCCTTTCTTGCAAAGAACCCTAAAGAATTGAGGGAAGCGACTTGTGAAATAACGAAGGTGTCAAAGGTGATGTCAACGACATAAAATGTATGGTTCAGCGGATTTCCTCAATATATGGTCCCATCTTTGCACTACTGCCCAGAATTAGTTGATGTAACCATTAAATGTTTCAACCGAAGTACTAGCACTATTGAGGGTTAGACTCTGTCAGTCAACATCAACCCAACTACCATTTGGAATATGTTGTGCATTCCAGATCCTATGCAAAAAGGGATGGAAGTGAGAACATTTACTCTTGAGTAGGGGGGATCATATATGGAGCACCCAGAATAAGGCTTTGGAGTTTTACAACGAAGAAACCGGGAGGATTGAAGCAGATCACAAGAAGTCGCCAAGAATTCCTGCTCCACACGACGCTTTCAAGGAAGACCTGCAAGATGCCTTTTCAATGATGGCATTTGTTTTCAGTTTGGACACCGACCAAGAGGTGCACACTTTTTAATTGGGCCCAGCTTTCCAATGTCGCAAGCAAAAATCTTATTTTTGGTATTATTTCGCGGAATACCTCTCATAAAAAATGATAGAGCAAATTAGCAAGTACCAAGTTGAACAAAAGTTCATATTTCCCTCCTATCTGGCTCATATGTTTTTGTATCAAAACCCTGATTTCTTTGATAAGTGGGTGAAGCTCTCTATCTTTGACGAAAGGAAAAGGAAAAAACCAGTTTATGTCTAGACCCCTCTCCTCTCTTCTACTTTCGATTATTACGCATTTTCAGATTATTTCTTGACTTCGATTTTGCAAGATTTGCAAGGGGAAGAGGGTATCAATCGGCTCACCTTGACTCAGATAGAATATATGCAGAATTTCATCCCCAAATGTGACTGGTTTTTCAAAGCGGATTTTACATTCATTTGAATGTGAGGGTTCACTGAGGAACCATTCCGCCTTCCAACATGTGTAAAAAATAGAGTGCTTGCTCTTGAATTATTTTGTCAAGTGTGCATTATTGATATTACCTTCTGTAGTGGAAAAAAGGGTCAAGAGGAAGGGATTCTTCACCTGCCCGTAAAGCTTCAAAATAGTGGCCATGAAAAAGAAGTAGACACACATGTTGTTGCAGGATAAGCTGGCTCATGTAAGGTTGGTAATTATCAGCAACAAGTGGGATTACAACCTTTTCAATGATCTGTTGTATGAACACCTCATGGTAACTCATAGCCCTCGGCCTTACTAGGAGTGGAGGCGCAACCCGGCAGAGGATGAAGATGAATTGTTGGTTGACCTAATTCATATCCCTGTAGAAGATAGTAGGCCACCATGGAATAGGTTCTCTTTCATTGTGGCAAATTATGATGAGAACCGCAAAATGGGAAAGACTTTGTACAATAAGTTGAGGAATGAGGAGGAATGGACTAATGAAAGGATCAGAGTGATAGGGAGGCTAGTTGGAGGAACCAATCACTAGTTCCTGCTCTAGGTCTTTCTTTGTAAGACCCCCTTGGTGCTTGGCTTCACCAATCTAACCTATAGGCCTCTATTCTTGTCTAGATGCCCCTGGTTTGCCTGACCAACTCCTCTCCTATCAACAAGCTTCCTTTCTACCAAGCCAACCTTGGTGTTGTCTCATGTTCTCCATTGGCCCTTATTCTGCCTTAAAGACCAAAAACCTCCAAAACGTTGAACACAAATTTGCAGGGGAGTGAGGCTGCTACAAAGGCTTCCAAACATCTCATATTTTTCTCTCTAAGATCCTCCTAACTCCACTAAACCATCGCTTACAACAAACCCTACTTTTGGGCTACTAGCCTAAGTACCCAATTAGGCCCTTGAACAGGGATAAAATGCAATTTCCTTAAAAACCCACTAAAGGACCTGGTTTCTTCATTTGGGGGTTGTGATTTCAATACCCTCACCTTAAAGATTCTTGAGGTTTTGAGCCTGTACAGGCCGTACACAACCCAAACACAAAAATGGCTAAGAACCCTAGGGTTTCCTAACTTTTCTGGCTGATTTCGGACTGGTGAAAATTTCTCCCTCCAAATGGCCTACTGGAACCTCCTCCTGACCTCCAAGCATAGCCAAGACCTTCCCCTAAATTCTCCAAAAATAATTTCTCAAAAATCTTTATTCCCCTGCAAGTTATGCTACTTTTACTCCAAGTCTGCCCCAACCGGACTTGCACTGGCTCGCCTAGGGCATCATCATGCTGGCAGCTCCTGCACTCAAAAAAACTTTTCTATGTACATAATGTACAGGGAGGGAGTCTAGTATTGTTTCCATTGATTCCATAGTACTTGGTACGGTCTAGAAACCAGCTAGAACTCCATATTTTTGGACTTTACCAGTCCAAAACAGCAAAACAAAGAAACCACAGTATTTACAATAATAGAAAGCAATGGAAAAGCTGATTAAAATGCCACAAGAAACATTCAAAAGGATTCACCACATGCTATACAACACAACAAAAGCTTAACTTAAGTCATCTACTTGCTGTTTCAGACGCAAGAACAGAAAAACTGTCTTTTTCCCATCAAGAAAATCACTATCCTCTTGTATTCACAGCAAAACTGCCAATAACAAAAGTCTCCAACCTCTTCCAAGGTCAAGAAAGAGTCTTTTTACCTCCTCCAAAACAGTTAGGTTTACGTTTTTAACCAAGAATGGCAAAAAAACTTGCTGTTTGAAAACATAGTGTGTTTTCAAACTTTTACAAAAACATAAGAAATGGCCACCAAAACATTTCCTAATTTATTCAACTTTTTCCAATGAACCAAAAAGGTTCCAAAACACAAACTAAAAGGTGTTAACTATCCTGCATAACAAAACAAAAATGATTTTAAAACAACACTTCAAAAATGTGCTTGTAATTTGGCACCTTGGCAGGTGCTCCTGCACCATTCTCCCCCTCTCAGCACAAAGATCAATGAACTTGAGGAGATAGCAATGATAAATTAATCCCTTGCTTCTTGAAATATGCTTCTTCAACCCAGGTAGCCTCAGATTCAGGTTTGCCTTTCCACTTGACAAGATGTTCCATGTAGATTTTGTGCCTTGTAGACTTTTTCACCCTGGACTGTAAGATCTGCTCTACCTCAAGCTGCTCTTGATTGGGTAGGGGTACATTACTGATGTCCTCGAAGACCTCATGACTGTTTTGAACCTCATCACTGACTGTGCCCTTATATTTGATCAAATTAGCAACGTTGAACACCGGAGATATGCCTAAATCTGATGGTAACTCCACCTTGTAAGCATTCTTGCCATACTTGGCCAACACCTTGCATGGACCCACTCTTTTCATCTGTAACTTGGTTTCCATGCCCTTCTGCAATCTAGATTTGTTGAGATGGACCATAACATAGTCCCCAGCTGCAAATTGTACATCCTTCCTTGACAAATCAGCATTCTCCTTCAACTTTTGGGTTGCTGTTGTAACTGTCTTCTTGACCTGCTCATGTATCTCTTTCATGGTCTGAGTGAAGTCATTTTCATGTCCACTCCTATTCTCCATTGTTCCAAGGTCTCTGAGCTCACAAATTCCTCTTGGGTGCATCCCATACACAACTTCAAATGGACTTTTCCCTGTAGTTCGATTAACACTGTCATTGTATGCATATTCAGCTTGGGAAATCACCATATCCCAGGTCTGCCCATATTCCTTTGTCAAGCACCTCAATAGATTACCTAACACTCTATTAACCACCTCTGTTTGACCATCGGTCTGAGGATGGTATGCTGATCCAAATGACAAATTTGTTCCCAATCTGCTCCATAGTGTTTTCCAAAAATGGCTCATGAACTTCGCATCCCTGTCAGAAACAATACTCAATGGAAATCCATGGATTCTTACAACTTCCCTGAAAAAGAGATGGGCAATGTAACTTGCATCATGTGTAGTCTTGCAAGGAATAAAGTGACTCATCTTACTGAATCTATCCACAACTACAAAAACACTGTCAAAACTAGTTTTGGTCTTAGGAAGACCTACCACAAAATCCATGCTCACACACTCCCATGGTCTATTAGGAATAGGTAGGGGATGATACAAACCAGCATTGCTAGCTCCCCCTTTGGCTTTCATGCAAACAACACACTGTTCTACATACTTTCTGACATCTCTTGCTAACTTAGGCCAGTAATAAAACCTTTGTACCAGCTCTAAAGTTTTGTTAATACCAAAATGCCCACTAAGACTTCCATTGTGTTTTTCTTGGATCAGATTTTCCCTCATTGATCCTCTTGGGACACATAACAGATTTCCCTTGAATAACAATCCATTTTGCAATGTATACTCAACATATTGACTATGAAAATGATTTGCAAAATCTGAACATACCTTGTAGGCTTCTGAGAAATCTTCATCCTCACCATAGAGATCTTTGAAACTCTCTAATCCAATGCTTTTCAGCTGTATCTCTTGGACTGTCAACATTCTCTTGCTTAATGCATCTGCCACTTTGTTTTGCTGCCCCTTTTTGTGTTTAATGGTAAATGTAAAGGCTTGGATGTACTCCATCCATTTCAAGTGTCTATTGCTTAACTTCTCTTGGGTATTGATGTAACTGAGTGCCTGGTTATCCGTGAAGACCACAAACTCTTTGGGCAATAAATAATGCCTCCATTTCCTAAGGGACTGCACTAAAGCATAAAGTTCCAGATCATAGGTGGAGTATTTTTGCTTGGCTTCATTGAGTTTTTCACTAAAGAAGGCTACAGGCCTACCTTCTTGACTAAGGACACCTCCTACTGCTACTCCACTTGCATCACACTCAACTGTAAACAGTTTATCAAAACTAGGCAATAACAGGATAGGTTGTGTTGCCACTTCTTGTTTCAGCTTTTCAAACCCTTTATCAGCCTCTAGTGTCCACTTAAACTTTGTTTTCTGACCACCCTTGATTGTATCTAACACTGGTGCACATATACCACTAAAATTCCTTATAAACTTCCTATAAAACTGAGCCAAACCATGAAAACTTCTTACCTCAGTTGCTGTGGTTGGTGTAGGCCAGTTTAGGATGGCTTCTACCTTACTTGGATCCATCTTCAGCGTTCCTTGGGATACCACAAAGCCTAGATACACAAGCTCTTGTTTGAAGAACTCACACTTTTCAAGGTTGATTGCCAACTGTTCTTCTTGCAACCTTTTGAGTACCATCTCTACATGCTTCAAATGTTCTTCTACTGTCTTACTGAAAATCAGTATGTCATCCAAGTAGACTACCACAAAAATTCCTGTGAAATCCTTAAGCACCTCATTCATTAGTCTCATGAACGTGCTAGGGGCATTTGAGAGGCCAAATGGCATCACTTTCCACTCATATAAGCCATCATTTGTCTTAAAAGTTGTCTTCCACTCATCACCTTCCTTGATTCTGATTTGGTGATAACCGTTCTTAAGATCCAACTTGGTGAAGAACTTTGCACCTCGAGACAATCCATCAAATCTTCAATTCTAGGTATTGGGAATCTATACCTAATGGTGATCCTATTAATTGCTCTAGAATCAGTACAAAGTCTCCATTTACCTCCTTTTTTAGTTGCCAAAACAACTAGGACTGCACATGGGCTGATGCTCTTTTGAATTAGACCTTGATTTAGCAATTCTTCCACTTGTCTTGCCACCTCTTGGTTCTGCTCCAGGGTCAGTTTGTATGCTGCTTTGTTAGGAAATGAGGCTCCAGGTATGAAGTCAATTTGATGACTTATTTCTCTCTTTGGTGGTAGAGTTGTTGGTGTTCCATCACTCACTATGCTCTTGTATTTGTCAAGCAAGTTTTGGACTGCTGCTGGTAACACTGTCTTTTCAGCCTTTTCCTCTTCTTTGGGTTGCATCGTGATCACATAACCTTCATTCCCTTGGTGTAGATCCTTGATGAACTCTTTACCACTGCTCAACATGATATTAGGGACCTTGGACTGCCCTTCATCATCCTCAATCAATGATTGCAGCTTGAAGGTTTTTCCATCCTTCTTGAATTCTATGGTATTCTCCTTCCCATGATATACAACACCTCTATCATATTGCCATGGCGTGCCAAGAAGAAGATGGCATGCATCCATGGGCAGTACATCACAAATCAGCTTGTCTTTGTAGCCTCCAATTGAGAATTCCACTGTAACCTGCTCATTCACTAGAACACTCTGCCCTTTATTCAGCCAAGTGACCTTGTAAGGATTGGTATGAGGTACCTTCTGCAATTTTAACTTAGTTACTGCCTCCTCAGAGATTATATTGTCTGTAGAACCAGAATCTACAATAACCTTGCATACCTTTCCCAATATCTTGCACCTTGCTCTAAACAAAGCTCTCCTTTGCTTGGGTTCTTCCTTGACCAGTTGTCTGATCAACACTCTATTAAACATCAGATTTTCACCTACTTCTGATTCTATATGACTGACCTCAAGTGATTTGACACTCATGTTGTCCTCTTGTGCATAAGCTACTCTTTTCTCATTACTAGATGAAGCTTTCTCTGGGCACCGATAAGCTGGATGACCTAGCTGATTACAGTGATAGCACTTCATGGTGGAAAAGTAGGAGTTACTTCTGCCTGCTCCTCTACCTCTGTTTGAACCCCCTTGAGGTCCTCTTCCTTTATTAAATCCTCCTCTTGATGAGGTTTCACCTCCATGCTCAGTAAGCTTTGATTCACCTTGGCTTCTTTGGTCACCACCTCTTCCTTGGTAACCTCCACGCTGTCCTCTTTGATCTCTGCCTCTTCCTCTGCCCTTAGAGGACTGATCATGCTTCCTTTTATTCCTTTCTTCAATCTTAATAGCCAGCTGATAACATTGGTGGACTGTCTTGGGGCTGAGCAAAGCCATCTCTTCCTGTATATTCCACTTCAAACCATTGAGGTATCTAGCCACTTTTAGGCTCTCATCTTCTGCCACATTTGATCTCAAACAAAGCTTCTGGAACTCTTCAGTGTAGGTGTTTACATCTTGGTCTTTTTGTCTTAAACTCTGCCTCTTCTTATGGAGTTGAATTTCATAGTCATCTGGCATATAGGCTTCTTTCACTTTAACAACCATTCCTTTCCAGGTTGATATGGGCTGCTTGCCTTCTTTCTCCCTTTCAGTCTGGACAAATTTCCACCATGTTAAAGTTGATCCTCTCAACCTTGATTTTGCAACCTTCACCTTATGTGCTTCTGTAACTCGATCACATTCGAAGTGATTCTCCATTCCATCTATCCAGTCCAAGACCAAATCAGGATCCATCTTTCCATGGAATAGTGGTACACCCTCAAGTCCTTTTCCACTCAAGGCTTTTAATGCCTTCAAGAAAGGCTCCTCTTCCAGTACAAGGTTAGGTTCAGGGACTTTTTCTTCCTCTGCAACCTCTTCTTCCTTTGGCACTATTCCTTCCAGCCTTGCATTATTCAATGCCTTCTCCAATTGCTCAATTCTTTCCTTCAGGGACTTGTTGTCCTCTTCTTGCTCTTCAACCTTCTTGGCTAACTGTGCATTTGTCACTATGGCTGGGGTTTCCCTGGACTCAACTTCAGACATATAAGTTGCTTTCCCAAATCTTTAGCTGGGCTCTGATACCAATCTAATAGGGAGGCTAGTTGGAGGAACCAATCACTAGTTCCTGCTCTAGGTCTTTCTTTGTAAGACCCCCTTGGTGCTTGGCTTCACCAATCTAACCTATAGGCCTCTATTCTTGTCTAGATGCCCCTATTTTTCCTGACCAACTCCTCTCCTATCAACAAGCTTCCTTTCTACCAAGCCAACCTTGGTGTTGTCTCATGTTCTCCATTGGCCCTTATTCTGCCTTAAAGACCAAAAACCTCCAAAACGTTGAACACAACTTTGTAGGGGAGTGAGGCTGCTACAAAGGCTTCCAAACATCTCATATTTTTCTCTCTAAGATCCTCCTAACTCCACTAAACCATCGCTTACAACAAACCCTACTTTTGGGCTACTAGCCTAAGTACCCAATTAGGCCCCTGAACAGGGATAAAATGCAATTTCCTTAAAAACCCACTAAAGGACTTGGTTTCTTCATTTGGGGGTTGTGATTCCCATACCCTCACCTTAAAGATTCTTGAGGTTTTGAGCCTGTACAGGCCATACACAGCCCAAACACAAAAATGGCTAAGAACCCTAGGGTTTCCTAACTTTTCTGGCTGATTTCAGACTAGTGAAAAGTTCTCCCTCCAAACGGCCTGCTAGAACCTCCTCCCGACCTCCAAGCATAGCCAAGACCTTCCCCTAAATTCTCCAAAAATAATTTCTCAAAAATCTTTATTCCCCTGCAAGTTATGCTACTTTTACTCCAAGTCTGCCCCAACTGGACTTGCACTGGCTCGCCTAGGGCATCATCATGCTGGCAGCTCTTGCACTCAAACAAACTTTTCTATGTACATAATATACAGGGAGGGAGTCTATTCTTGTTTCCATTGATTCCATACTACTTGGTACAGTCTGGAAACCAGCTAGAACTCCATATTTTTGGACTTTACCAGTCCAAAACAGCAAAACAAAGAAACCACAGTATTTACAATAACAGAAAGCGATGGAAAATCTGATTAAAATGCCACAAGAAACATTCAAAAGGATTCACCACATGATATACAACACAACAAAAGCTTAACTTAAGTCATCTACTTGCTGTTTCAGACGCAAGAACAGAAAAACTGTCTTTTTCCCATCAAGAAAATCACTGTCCTCTTGTATTCACAACAAAACTGCCAATAACAAAAGTCTCCAACCTCTTCCAAGGTCGAGAAAGAGTCTTTTTCCCCCCTCCAAAACAGTTAGGTTTACATTTTTAACCAAGAATGGCAAAAAACTCACTGTTTGAAAACACATTGTGTTTTTAAACTTTTACAAAAACATAGGAAATGGCCACCAAAACATTTCCTAATTTATTCAACTTTTTCCAATGAACCAAAAAGGTTCCCAAACACAAACTAAAGGTGTTAAATACCCTTCATAACAAAACAAAAATGATTTTAAAACAACACTTCAAAAATGTGCTTGTAATTTGGCACCTTGGCAGGTGCTCCTACACCACAGAGCCTTCTCAATATATTGCCAGGAAACAAAACTGCTCGATGATCCTTGTGAAAGAGTAAAGGAGGATAAACGGTTTGACGAGCTTTGGGATGATGAGCACCCTGCTTCTGACTCAAGCAATAGTGGAGGCAACAACCCCGATGAAGGAGAAGAGTAGGCGGAGGAGGAAGCTGAGACATTGGCATCCTCCACCCAACAAAGGAGGAAGTCTACAGGATTGTCGGCCTATGTCACTTCAAATGTGTGACTGAATATGTCATGAGCCTTGTGGACACTCACTTGGGCCTCAAAAATAACAAGAGTGCCTCAGCAACAATATTTGAAGACTATAGAAATAGGAAACAACCCTCCCGCTAAGCGATAGTGCACATAAGCTTTTTCAGGAGAAGGATCACAAGGATTCGCTGCTAGTCAAGTGCTCACAGCGAGCCAGGAGCTTGAAGTAAGTAAGGATCCAACGACAAGCGAAGCACTGCCCATGTCCAGTCAACAGGTAATTTTCACTTCCGCTTTTCTTAATTCTCAATCTTTGGTATCCTCTTCCATTTCTGCAACACCCCTTACAAAAATTGTCAGCCCTGCCTTCCCTCCCCCTACCACAATGTTTGCAGGAGGTTTCTCCCAATTCGCCCAAACTAGGCCATCTATCTTAACCTTTATGAACCTCAACACCAGCCACTATTGCTCAATCTCTCCTCGCCTCTCTTTTTGAAAGATCGGCCACTGTTGGCACCCCTATTGCCTCTGCTATCTTGGGTCTGACCCAGTATTCCTAGCAAACGAACTTGATTATGACTACCCCATCACCGCAACAACTATGAGCCCTTCTGCTGGTTCACAAACCAAACTATGGCAAGTTCCCTTTTTCTCCCTGAAAACTATCAATCTCCCACAAAAAAATGCAGGGGCCTTCTACACTTGTATTTCCTTTTGCCCTGCCTCTCGGTACACCTATTGTTGGCGGACTAGTTCAGTCGCCAGTTGAATTCATATCTCAAGGAGAAACCACAAAGAAAATGTGAGCCCTCAGGATCCAAAAATGAAAAGTGAAGGATGATAAAAATGAGGCAAAGTCTAATGTGTATATAGTCTACAATGAAGCAAAATAAACGCTGAATTTTGCCACCATGTACCCGAATGTTGTCAAACCACAAGGCGAGATGCTGTCAAGCGATTACAAAATGTATTCCATGGGGCTTGATTTGGCTGTAGCTCGACTGCAGGACAAGGTAGAACTCATGGAAGAAACACAATGGGTGGTGATGACCAACTTTATGAAGTTTGGTCGTTAATTGAAGAAAAAGGAGCAGCTAAAGCTTGTGAAGGAAAGGGTTAGTTTTCTGTAAACTAAGGAGAAATCACTAGAAGCAGAGGTTGCACACTTGTCTGAGAAAGTGCGAGCGGAAGAGTTGGAGCAGAGAAACTCAATAAGTCCCAGTCCACTAACCCCACACTGCTCAACGAGCTACACGCGAGAACCATAAATATTAGAGCCAATTGATCTCGGCGGAGCAAAATTTGCAACAAAAGGATAAAGAGTTAGTAGCTCAACGCACTCTATATGAGCAGGAATTAGAAAAGAATCATATGGACTTTGAGGGCCAAAAGGCCCAGTTAGAAAAGGAGCTTCAAGAGACAAAGTCCTCTCTTGACACATAATTGATGAACCACGCCCGAGCCGAGGAGAACTGGTATAAAGAAATAAGTAGCTTCGGGGAGCAACTGTCATCCGCAAAATAGAGGAGTGTGAAATTAACAGAGGTTATTAACGCAAAGGATGCAAAGATCGCCTCTCTAAAGAGCTCTCTCTAAGCCTCCTTAAACAGTCAGACCTCATCCCATTGGCTCGTCAGATATATATATTTCTTATTGGGAAAAGGTTAAAACCTTTTGCCTAACACTGTAGCCAATGCTTTGGTTCATCTCAAAGGCAACGAAATTGAGCCAGGAGGTTCACGGAACAATTGAGCAATTCCCACGGTTCGTCTTAGAGAAGGTGTCTGAAGCAAAGAGTTTGGTGACCAAGCTATATGTGGTCTCTAATGAAGACCTGGCCAAAGCAGGGATCGAAGATCAGGATATTGTTGCCCAGACGACAAACAAGTTCATCCATTGCCACTCAGCCTTCCAGTGAACTAAAGCGGTTGTAGCTACTTTGAGCCAGACAGTGGACGACATGCAGAAAAATTTCTCCCAGCTAAGTGAGATGGGTTTGTCGTCTCCATTTTTTGAAGATGGGTTGATCACCACAGCCGAACAAATTGCATAAAGAATTGAAGAGAAGGAGCAAGACCCAACCGCTTTCCAGGGTTTTGGCCATCCTCCTACTGCAGTAGACATTGAAGGTATTATTCATCCTCTTGTGCAACTACTTTTCCATTGCGAGGTAGGGGCTGGTTTACCTAAGACACTACAATATAAAGAAATGCTCAACCTGGGCAGAGCGCAGGAGAATTTGCGCAATATAGTGAGACCATCCGAGGATGACTGGCCACCCCTGCATGTAGCCCTTTCCAAGATCTAATTCCATCGCCAATGGATGGCACTCTAGTTTGTGAACCAGATAAAATTTTGGGTTCTGCATTCCTCAGAGCGAAATGCCCCTGATAGTCGCTAGAAGCTATGAATATGAAATTCACCATGCTCCCTTCAGGTTTTGTTTTTGGCTAAGTGTCGGCTCATGCCTTCAAATGAATTTCATCGGCCCCCTTTTGATTGTCACCGCGGCCTCTGCCACGTGTCCACTCATCGCTCTTTGAGGGATTTTTTCTTCTTGCTCATTTATCGGCCCCTGATATGCTCCCACGTGTCTTGACCGCAGGTTATTTTGATTGATTCCTTTCACTTCCTTGTCGGTCCCCGCTCGCGTGCCACATAGCTCCCATTTGCATAAAGATTTGGTGGACCCCACAGGCGGTGTCTATCAAACATTATTGCTACGTGTCATCTCTGTGCAAGTTTTCAATAGAGGAAGGGTAAATCGGTCGTGGGCAGCAATATGCTGCCACACGTCCCTTCAGCATAAGCTTCTTTAGCGAAGGAATGAAACGAACAAAGGGTTGTGATATGCTTCCACATGTTCTAACTGCCTATCCAAGGAGGTGACACTTGTTTGCACAAGAATTTGCTGGGACCACTACCATCATTCGTAGGGGATGCACCTAAATGGAGGGTGACCAAATGTTGTGTCTCGAATCTTTTCTGTTACAACAGCCAGGGGAAATCATTGCCTCAACATCATTGCTCAAGATTCTGAATCTTTTCGGTTGCTACTCGCCAAGCGGTGGAAGGCTCACTATAAATACTGCTCTATGCTTCTAAAGAAGTGTTCCAAAGGTTCCAAGGGTTCTAGAGGTTCCAAAGGTTGGAGGTTTTGAGTTTGAAAATTACTTGTTACATGCTTTTCAAGCTTCACTAGTTTTAGAATCACAGGATTTTTGGAGAGATCATGCCTTTTCTTGTTTAGATTATTGCAAGAACTCACATACTGTGCCATTGTTCATCCTCTCTATTTCTTATGCTATTGATAAACTTTATACTGTGCCATTATTGTTTGAATGGTTTATTTGTTGTACTTCTATAATTTGAATGCAAGTTTGTTGGTTTAGATCATGTCTTTCGACTCTTCTTTTCAGTAAATGGGCGTGATTATTGTATTATGTCATTGAATGAGTTGCTCTTGCTACAATCCTTAATTTTTGTTATTCTAGGACATGGTAAATTGCTAAGTGGACCCTTAGATCATATCCAAAAGATAGGTTTATCGTGCCTTTTATCTACATTTTGGTGCATCATCTTAGTTAGATTCTTTATTTTTATATCTACTTTTGTTTCCCATTTCAAAACCCCAATTATAGAAGAAGTCAACTTCTTTAAAAATTCAGAGGTCACTCAGTTTAGCGCAATAAGTCCCCCATAAACTGAGTTTCCCACAAAGGACTGTTACCTTGCCAATTTTTGGCATCAACACAGGGTAAAAAAGGAACTCCACCAAATTTGTCAAAAAATACCTCCAAATGTGGAGGATCACCAAGTTTAGAATCCTTGATAAAAAAAGTAAAAAAAAAATAGCCCTTTGGCTTGGGTGCAAGTCGCCCATGCGACTAAGGGCAAACAAAGGGCTCATTTTTTGATGCAGGTATTTTTTATTAAAAAAGTGTGCATGAATTTTTTTATTAAAAAAAAGTTTTGAAAAAAATTTATTAAAAAAGTTTCTCAAGTTAAAAAAAAAAGTGGGGTGGAGGGAATACCGCCACTCCCCTTATTAAAGGGGGTGCGACCTAAGGGTCGTTGCCCTTGCTATGGCCTCAAGAGTCCAAATCAAGCTAAACAAAAGAAAAAAATCACTTTCTCAACAACTCTTAATCCAATGAAATGCTTCGTTTTGGTCTTAGATGCACCAAATGATAGCTCAAGGCACAAAATATCTCATAAAGAGGAGAGGGGATTATAGGTCTGGAGCTTTGATACCATGTTGAAGTTGGGGAAAATTAACTCCATAGCTCCCAAGGATCACCTGCAATCAATTATTTGTCAGAGAGAGAGAGAATAACAAAACTATGGAGGCCAAGAGCTATTGATCCAAAAAAGCATGAATCATTATGAATGCGCATCTTCTAATGATTATACAATAGAGAATCCTTATAAAAGGATATCAACCTATAAACCCTAGGTGAGGATAAAACTAGACCATGACATGTGTCCTCATCCTATGAGATGAGACATAAAGAAAACATGACCTAAGTAAGCTTAAGTAATCAGATGAAAAGGAACCAAATAATTAATTAGGAAATACCTTTTACTCTAACAAAATGCAGCTCACTTCCATTTTTGTATAAATAGAGAGAAGTTGCACAGTATTTGGTGGCCCATTCATTCTGAAATCATTTTGTGTATTCATGTTAGATTAAGAGCAGCATATTTGTGAGTTGAGAGTAGCATAGTTGTGAGTTTGAAGAGTATAGAGTATTTGTTTTAGTGTGAGGAAAGCGTTGAGTTGGTTAACTATTGATATCATTTGAAGTAATAGCAGCAAGGAGAGTTGAGAATAGAGGAGGCAATAGGCAGAGCCATTGTGCATTGAGCAAGGAGTTGCAAGATACTCGCTGGGAGCTATTTTATACCAAGAATACTTTAAATATCTACTTCTCTTTTTCTTTTTAATTCTGAAACTAAGTTTGAATATAGTTTGGAAGTGTTTGTTCTATTATTGTGTGCATACTATCGCTATTGGATAGTTTATGAGAGCTTGTGCATTTAGTTGGATTATATATAAGCTGGATTAGGGAATCTAAATAGTATGATAAGAAGCTATTTTTATTATATTGCTTGATTAACATAGAAAATAAAAGACAACTAGGGTAATAGGTTAATATCCTAGTAATACAGGGTTGTATTTGTATTATCTGTATGAGTTATGTTGCTTTGCAATGTACGGGATTGAAATCCTAATAGAAGTATTATGCCAATACTATCTAGGGAATAATGTTATTTGGTAGTTTAACCGTGGGTGGAGAACTTACGTTCTTGATTGCTTATAACCCTTAAAAGAAGGAGATTAGTTTATTCCCTAGGGTTAGGGTATACACTTGAATAAGAGTTTATATCATTTTTCGACAAAAGGGTTAGAACACATATTAGAGTAAATACACCCTCATTATCTTTAAATTATATTATCTTATATTATGACCAAGAGTCCATATTATTATTACCTATTCATAGTATTCTAAACTTAGAGGAGGACTATACATCTTGGCAAACCAAAGTCATAATATGATCCTGGTATTTTAAGGTGCAAAAGCACAAACTCCTCTCAAGTAGAAAATGTTCTCCAAATTGGATATCGACTTATCATACATTTTAAACATTAGAAAATATGTGTTATATTAAAAGAAAAGATATATGTGTTACACCTCGTCTCTTAGTTACTGGGTTACTTTTATCTTGTAAGTAAATATGATGATAAAATCTTTAATATGTTCAATAGGAGAATGAAATATTGAAATATGTATTATGATGTTATTTCTTTTAAAGGAATGAGTATGTTTTATATTGATGGAAAATGCACGATGAATGAATATGAATTGTAATATAATTACTTTAATGCTTGGATGATGCAAATGATGTATGATGCAAGTGAATTTCATGTGAATGGCTAACTACTATTATGATGTACTAAGGTGAATGCAAGAATAGGTTCAAACCTTTGGAAGAGAGGGGGAGTATCACTCAGGAGAGGTGCTTGGTCTAATAACCCTTATTTGAGTCTAATTGAGCATACACACACTCACGGTCTAGGGGTGGTCGAACTAAGTCAAGTTAGATTAGGATTTGGTAAGTAAACCCTGGTTGAAGCCTTTGATAAATTGGAAGATTGTATGGTCGTCTTTGATTGGTTTTGGTCTTTGATTCCATGATTGTTTCTTTGGTTGAATCATGTGTTTGAATCTTTGTATCGAGTTTGAATTCTTCTTTGTGTATTTATGTAAAATGATGATTAAATACATAGAATGTATATATAAGTGTGTGTAAATGATAACTCGCGCATAATGAATGTATACATGCATGCCTATACGGGAGTAGGAATAATTATGTGTATCCATGCACGGATACATCGTATGCATCAAAATATGATTGGACGTATCATGGATACATATATACATACATTTGGTATATATATAATATATATACATTAATATTATATGTATATAATAATGTTTATACATATAGATTAATATACTTATATGTATTTGTATATATATATACATATATACATATATATACATATATACATACATATACATATATATATATACATATACATATATATATATATACATATACATATATATATATACATATGCATATAACATATATATATATATATATATACATATATGTATATATGTATATGTATATGTATATATATGTGTGTGTGTATATATATGTGTGTATATATATATATATGTATATGTATATATATGTGTATATATATATGCATATGTATATATATACACGATTATTATTTCAATATATATTAATATACTTATATGTATTTGTATATATATATATACGATTGTTATTTAAATATATGTTTATATATTTATTAATTGGAAAATTGATGCATTTGATAATCTTGAGTGAATGTATATATTACTATATATGTATATATATTAAAGAAAGGTTATATATATATATAATGTTTGGACAACACATTATATTAACAAGTGTTTGTAATATATGGAGCACATTATATAGCATTGGAGTTAATATTAGCAAAGTGCTTTAAATAAAGATCATGCACATATAGCATTGCCTTATGTAATGCAATGCGTAGTGTAAAACCTGTGCATAAAGCAAACATAAGACCGAGTCAACTAAGACTATGAGGCATGTATGAAATTGGAAGTGTTGTATATACATTGCAAAAGGAAGTGAATACGGTTTTTAACAAATATAGAAATTGTCTAACCAGCGCTATCTTAAAGGGCATCGGTATATGAAATGTGGCGCCAATGCTAAAGTATATGGAATGCATAAGAAGTCTTTTCACTGCACTTAAATCTAGAAAAGCAATATCATAACCATGAGACTTAGTCAATGTAAACTTGGCAGAAATATAAGAAGGAATTTGATTTGCAAACCACGTAGGAAACTTGCTAAAAGGTCGTGTTGTTCATTACTCGGTAAAAGAGTCTTGTTATCTCTTGAAACAAGTCGATTCAACCATTTGAATGCGAGGACTGTTATGTGTTGCAAATTGGTGAGTTAGTTTGATGAGTTGTTGCATGAGGATAAAAAGGTGGTAGAAGTATTAGCTTGTTTGTAGCATTTGGTTGCTCACATTTTAGTATATATAGAGGTGCTCATTCTACCATTTGTTACACACTTTCTAATATGAATTCTATGTTGCCATTCTATTGCATATTTTGTGTTTACGTAATTGTGAGAGGTTGAGAGTTTGTTGAGAGAAGCTAGAGTTTGTGATAGGCTGAATATTGAAGGAGATGGAAGCTGTTTTGTGGAGATTGAGCTAGGGAACCAGATTTGTCAATTGGAGCTTTATGTACATGCATGCTGATTTCTACTTCCTTGCTATTTATGTTGAAAGGTTATTTATTTATGGTTGTCTTGATTGGAAAGGATTGATTTAGATATGTGTTATAATACTTTGGATAAACATTGCATGTTCTTAGTTGTTTCTTGCTTTGGTGGAACCTACCTATTAGGTTAATACATTTATATACCCTATATGGGAATTTATATGATCATGTTTTCTATTTATACTTTATGTAGTCTATCAATACTATATGTAGATTATCAATACTATATGCAGATTGTCAATACTATTCATATGTAGCATGAAATGTGAAACATGGAATATATCAATGTCTTGAGATAACTTGAAATTGTTAGCTTATAATGTTGGGTAAACCCTTGTAGTTAACGAGGTTAGTAATACAACAAGAATGATGGTGTGATAGACGTATCATCATCCAGACCTTATTGTTAATCTATACTTGATTGATTACTCGTATCTCCTTGAAAGTAGGAAGAGAGTCTTATCCCTAGGGTTAGGGTATAAACTTGATGATTATATCAATATTCAATGGAAGGGTTGAGAAATGTATTTTTTGGTTATGCTATCTTCTTAAATTTTGATTTAGGGTCTATTCCTATTCATGGAATAGAAGAGGACTCATGTTTCGACAACCCAAAACCGTATTGAGAAGAGGACTTGAAGGTGCACAAGCACAAACTCTTCTCATGATAACGTCCTCTAGATTATATACAAATGTAGTGAACATAGTAAATATGTGAATATTTTTCGTATATTGAAAGAGAGATTTAATGATTTGTTTAGGATCTCTTGATCATTACATCACTTTTGATTGAAACCCTAGGTAGATAATAACCTATTTGATTGGGTTGTTTACTTGATTGTTGATTGAAGCAAATAGGTTGGGATTAACCTATATGATCGGATTGATCATTTGATTGTTGATTATATTTTGAGTGAAGTCATTTATTGTTGAAGATTATACTTTTGTTTGAGGTCATTTATTGATGAGATTATACTTTTGATGGGAGTCGTTTATTGTTGAGATATACCTTTAAATGGGGACTTTTATTGTTGAGATTGTAGTTTTGGAATAGAGTAATTTAATGTTACGATGTTATGTTTATGTGGTTAATTGATAAGATAGAGTTGCTTTGAGATACTTGTAGCAATGCCATTTAGATATGAGTTAATGGGAAGGTTATTCTTGGGGTTAGGATAATCCATAGGAAAGGGGATAACCTTAGAATAGAATACTAATGGTCAATAAAAATCAAGCAATTATTGTGGTGAATAGATGACTCTCACTCAAAGTAACTGGGTGATGGATCTTTGACCAAAATAGTGTAAGTAGCCACTGTTTACATTGTCAGTTCATTGTGATCCAATTTACATTCTAGGCTGCGAAAATCATACATGTAGTTGTAGCCACATTATGGTAGCTCTAGACATGTAGGACACATCACCATGCTCAGGAAAGGCTATATGAAGGATGAGGTTACCAAAACAATCTCTTCATCAAAGGGAAGTCTATCTTACCAAGTTTGGTAGATGTGTGGGGGACTGCAGTAAGTCCATGGTTGGCAAAAAAATGCTTGAGTGATGCTTCTCCTCATGTAGTTGGTGACCGAGATTTGGGAGAAGGACATTTTGGACCATCGGTATTTCTAATTCAAGATTTTAAGACGTATGTGCCAGTATTGGGGACAAAGTTATAAGGTATGCACCAAGGAAAGGGGACATCTAGAATGTATGCACCAATACTAGGACATTTGGATTAGTTTGTATTTCTAGCTCATGTAAGCTTGTTGAAGTTATGTATGTAATCATGTATGGACATCTATATGGAAATTGTAAATGTGAAATGTTATCTTGAAAATATGAAAAGTGAAATCATACTTGTATTGATGAAATGGTTCTTTGATTATGTAATGGAAAAGTTTGGAAAGGTTATGTTTCAATGGTGCATTTGTTATTGAAAAGAAAAGAAATATTTTTTATTGCTCGTAATGTTAGTAGCATAACTGTCCACTTGTGGGTAAAACATAGAAAAATTAGTGAATATAACAATGGGCATGTTACAATATGATTGCCTATGTACATGCAAACATAGGTACCTTATATAAATGATGCAAAGGATAACTTAAATAGAACCATGAGGAAATTAGAGATTAGTCAAATGGTTCTTAGTTGAATTATTAGAAGTTAAATAGCTTATTATGTTGACTTATTATTGGACATTACTATGAACATAATATTTTATATGATATTTAATATCAAGAATAACCAGATTGGTTATGGCATCCTAGAAGGATGGAGCCATACTAGGTATGACAACAAAGAGTCTGAAACTCAATACAAAGAAGTAATCTTCAAATAAAGTTTAATTCTGGACTACTACACATATCGACATATTGACAATGCTTTAGATTGAGACTAGGTGTGTCTAGTCAGTGGCATGGTGTCATCAGTATTAATCGATTGTGTATAAAGAAAGAGTATTTTCTCCCATGATTAAAAGAAAGAACTTGAATAACAGGCAATTGCCAGTCCCAGATTATTATAGGTATGTAACAGGGTATTCAAGAGGTTGGGTCAAACCCAATTGATCAGTTAAATCATTATTTGTATGTCATCACTTATGGTCTTGTTTATGATATCTAAACATTGAGGTCAAACCAAGGGAAGAGATATTCACAGGTCAATAGAGTTTCCAAGTCGAGTAAGGGGGTGGGTGAACATACAACACTACTTCATAGAAAGTGGATTTCTTATATATATGAAAAAATTGGCCAAAGTAAGAGTAGAAGTCACTGCATACACTTTGTTGGTTCACTGTGTGCCAAGATTGCATAGCTATTCAAGAGTGTCATGCATAGTTGACGAGTATCCATAGTTGTATGACCACACTAGTTATGTAGGACACAACACCATACTCAGGTAGGCATTATTAGAGGTTTCCATACCAAACTCTTCAACAAAGAGTATGGCCATTTTCCAGTTAGGAAGATGTGTGGGGGACCGCTATGTTCGTGGTTGGAGGAAAAGTGCTTGGGTGATGCTCTCCCTCTTGCAGTCAGCAGTTGAGGCTTGTGGAACAGAAAAAGTGTGATTCAAATGAGGACACTTTGACCATTTAACTCATGCAAGTTATGAATTTTTATATGAACATGATCATGGATCAATTGTAATATATATTTGAAAAGATGAGTCTCATCTACTTGGAATTAGGTAATGTTATTTCATTTATGTAATGATATGAGAAAATTATTTATGCAATGTGCAATTATATTATTGAGAAGGAAAAATTTCATTTCCCTATTTTTGGAAACTTGTGTTATTCACTTTCTAAGTTAAAACTTAGGTGAATACTATAGGGTAAACATTGGGTATGTTACATGTGGTATTAGAGCTATCAGGTTCAACACTTGGACCTATGAGCTCATTATGTAAGTTTTCCTGAAACATTATCAATAGTAAATGTTTGAAAAGGTCTTGTGCCAAGATGGCAAGGAAAAGAAGAACAAGGAAAACATTAAGGAAGCCAAATTCTTGAAATTTATCTAATTTTGGGACTGAGAGAGAGTCATCCCCAGAGGTCAAACCAATCAAACCAACAACTCATAAAGAGATGCCCTTGGGTTGTGAAAGGAATGCACCTGGGCTAAGTAAGAAGGTTATGTCTATTGATACAAATGCTAAATTGGAGAAACTAATTCTTAGCATAAACTAAAAAACTTCAGGTGAAGTAGAAAATTCAACATATAGTGAATCAGAACCAACTAGGGAGGTTTCCAGGAGGTGGGACAACCTTCTGACAATCTTGATTCAAAACTAGATTAAAACCTAGCAATAAAAAATGAAATCAAGAATGAAAGTTGGTCCCTTAGGGTAAAGGTTAAGGACCGGTTTAGGTCATAATAGGAAGGAACTTACAATGGTGAAGACAAAAATTGACAAGATCTCACCACCTGAAATGGGCATGGTTAATTTGGAGTCAAGAATTGAAAATGAGAAAAGAAACCAAGTAACTCTTGAAGTGTCTAAGATTACGAAGAAGATGAAACCACCAAGAATCATGGACAAAATTTCTTAGAAAAGTTGGTTGCAAGGTAAAAACTTGCACAGTAAAACAAGCTAACTTGAAAATAGCTGAGGTAGAGCAATATTTGGTTGAAGATCAGATTAAACTTACAAGTTTGTCAACAAGAGTAAATCTATGTTAGTTCCTTTATGATCATTTGAAGATGTTTTGGGGGTAAATTGGATATGAAGGAGACTATATTGCCAAATTTGAAGAATAATTAAATAATCTTGGGAACAAAAAGTATTTGCAAGGCATACCTAGTAAGGGTAAGATAAGGCAAGCAACGACCGTTCAACTGAAGAAGGCCAAGTAAAAGGATGTCAACTCCATACAGTAAAAATGAGGGAAATAGAAGATTACAATAGTTCAACTTTGAAGATGATTTAATGTTTTATGTCTCAAAAACACCAAGGAGGGGAAGAAGAGAAGTATATGGGTCAAACATAGATAAGTACCCTATTCAACGGAGTTAATGATGTGTTTCTAGTTTGAGGAAACTTTTGACTTCTCCATAGACATGGTTTTCAGATCAAAAGTTACCTTATATCCAAAGTTTCGTATCCAATGACCACCACAAGGTTGTTGGAGTTGAAGGCTAAGCTATAAGATCTATTGGCAAAAGAATTGAATGGTCAACAAAAAGTTAGAGGCCTTTGACCAAATAAAAGGGAAGTAATTACAACACCAAATCTATGAGTTCCTGATTAGGAAGATCAATTTATGGTCATCTTTGATGCCTTGAGAAAAGGACATGTAGTATGCTTATTTAAAGAAAGATAAATTAACGCCTAAGAATTAGGAAATGGATGATATATGAACAAAACCATGCTCCACATGATCTTGAACTAGCACCAATTTGTTCATGCTTGGTAATTAAGTGAGCATTAATTGTTTGGACAATTTTTGGAGTTAAAAATAGACCAACATGGTTTAAAGTATTGTTTACCCAACCAAATTTGAATGCTCGTCAGAGGAGATGGCTTGAGCTAAAATTGAATTATGACTTTGAAATTAATTATTTAAGGGCAAGAAAAACCAAGTTGTGGATGCCCCAATGTCGAAGGAGACATATCTCCTCGACAATATCTATTCATTATATTTTCAAGAATTGAATGTTGTAGAAGTTCAAGGAAGATGTTTCATTTAATTCAAATGGACTACTAAGAATTAGAGGAAGAATCTAAGTACTAGACTCATAGGAGTTAGGGAATAAGGTGTGATAAGAAATTTAATCGGTGCCATATTCAGGACAATCTGGAGTGACAACATTATTGATTGATGTGAAACCACTATATTCTGGAAGGAAACAAAGAGAGATGCTGCAAGGTTTGTAGCAAATTGTCCAAAGTGCCAGAGGGTAAAGACATGATGTCATCATCGGCAAGACTTTTATATTCTCATGAAATTCCAAAGATGAAGTGGTAGATCATTAGTATAGTTTTTGATCTTCCTACGTCAAGGATTTGGCATAATGTTATTTTGGTAGTGGTGGATTGGCTCACCAAGGTAGCCCATTTCATATCAAGAAGTTTGACAAGTGGGGGACCTGTCATAACCACTAATTCGTGCAAGAAGTGTTTTGGTTGCATGGTGTTCCTAAGAAGGTGAAAGTTATCTCCAAAAAAGAACACACAAACACCGCTAAGATTTTAAGTAAACATAATCACTTATTAAAAAGTCAATTGAAAATAAGCTTTAACTTACACGTATAGATTTGATCTAAAATGGTGAATAATAGACCTCAAAATCATGATCGCATTCATGAACCAAACTCACACTAAACTATGACACTAAAATCAAAATGGGTATCGGACATGGAATGCAATTTTCACAATTACAACTAGAAATTCCCCACGAAG